>CM075856.1:5959172-6473818 GCA_037975125.1 Latrodectus hesperus
AATGTTATTTAGATAATATTGTATGCTGTCAATGATAACATTAAAGGCATTACAGGAAAACCACCTGTAATTCAACAAAAAATAACACTAATTTAAAAAAAAAAAAAAAAAAAACTCTAATTTTTGAAATTTTGAAATAATTTTTTGTGAAGTATTATAACTCCATGAAGAAAAAATATTAAGTAAAAACATATGATTTTTTCATTTAACTTTATTAGACTTAATTATTTAATAAAATTTCTTATTTGCTTTGGTAAATCATTAAGTTGTTAATGCAATTAATTTTTATAAATTTTATCTATTATCTGTGTTAAAATTTTTAAAAATGTCTTAAATCTTCAAAATTTTGATCTGATTTATTTTTTTTAATATTATGCCTGCAATCTGTTACAAATTAATTGTTTGTTACTCCAAATTGCTATCTTACTAGCATGACATTTGAAATGCAGGTGGCCATTACTTTTCTAATGTTTTCTTGTAAAAATATATGTGGTTTATTTTTTAATGTAAAGCAGGAGTTTGCTCCTTATTCTTTTAATTTCAAAATCTCGAATTCCAATAAATCTTCGCAAAAAAACAATTGATATTTCTTGGAATTTTTAAGAATAAAGTAATTTTAACAATTTGCATTATAGAATGTAGCATTCTATGATAAAAAATATCTCTTAGACTTATTAGGTAATTATAATTATTCCTTGTATAAATTTGATGAAATATATGATTGTACATTTTTTATTCTTTTTCAGCAAAAAATAGAATCTGTTCTTTTTATTAAAGCTACTAATGATTCACAGCCTCTTGTAGAATTTTTATTTGCTCTAATGAAGATAGCTGTTCTTTTACATGAGGAAGTAAGAGTTCTATGTTGCCATATTTTAAAATAAATTTGTATGAAAAGAGTTTTAGTATGTATATAAAACCTATTTGTTCAATTCTTTGGAATGAAATTTTGATAAGGCAGAAAATTATATTAAATTCACACATTTTTAAAATTTATAATTTAAAATATATTTATAATGTTTATCAAAAGTTTCAAGCATTTAACTTGTTAATATTTTTATTATTAAAGAAATTTTTAATGATATTTTAGACAATTCATTTTGCCATAAAGACAAGGTTGTTAATGGCACAATTAGAGGCATCTTCTTTGTTAAATAGGTAAAAACATTTTGTTTCTTGTATCCAAACACATGTATGCCGGGTTACAATCTTTTCTATCTCTTTAATCCCTGTTCATCTTACATACAACCAAACAAAACGATTGGTTGCTGAATCGTTTATACTCCAGTATTCAGTTCAACAGTTTTTAAAATTAGTTTACAACTCTGACGTGGATGTGTTAATGTTTTGAAATCCACATTAAACAGCAAGTTCCAGTCGAACTACTGTTAAAATTGCCGGAAAAGGAACAAATTACCTGTCGTCTACTCAAACTTGATTACTAAATTACTTGAGAATAATGTATACAAAGAAAGACTTAATTATAGAATTCATCAAATTAGGTTTAGTTAAATTATTCAAATTACTCATATGGCTGGAAAAAAATTTATTTTCTACACATTTTACAAAAAGCTCTTAAACTTTGCTTTCACCTTTGAAACTTCTTCCAAAAGAGCGTTGATTCAAAATAGCTGATATTATAGATAATGTGAAATACAATAAAAAATAATCTGAATTGAAATTAAATGTAGGATTATAATTATCAAACAAAATCTTTAATCACTCAGGTATGACAGTGGTTCAAAACAATAAGGCACTTGATGATGGATGAGTATTTAAAAACCTGTTAACCTTAATATACAGTCCCAGACTTGCCTGTACAACTATCTATGCATGTAGCTTCTTGTCACTTTCTGTTAAGATCAGCAAAGTGAAGCATTATTTGCTGCTGTTAGTGATTGGGAGGGTGATTACATTCTCCCTCACTGGGTTACTATAGCTCTGCGAGTAGGATTTTTCCACAATAATTTGTGACATCCAAAGTCATTCCTCTTGTGTGCCATGAATGTGGAGAAGAGGTTGCAAGTTCAGCTGTGACCTCATCACCTGGCCATGGTTCAAAATTACAATGCCCTTGTTGATGGGCTACCAAGAAGTTAAAGTCAGCCACACTTGCTCTAGATAGATGGGCTCCTACAATTTGTCCTCTTAGAATCTGGGAAGTCAGATGTTATATTCTTTTAGAAAAAAACTCAAGACTTGCAGAACTATAATAAAAACCAGAATATATTCATTTCTATTTATAAAAAAGGAGCTATAATTATATTCCAATTCTAATAACACACATTCAAAATTGTCACTTTTACTCTCAAGTGTTTCCATTATATTAGTTACCACTTTCAAGTGTATTAAAGTGATTTATTGTACTCCTACCATTCTGGTGGTCATATAAATTTTGACCTTGTTTTAAAAATATTTCAAAGAACTGTGCTGTTATGAAAGCTTTAGAATTTTTTTAATCAAAATTGATTGTTAATATCCTAAACTCTTATAAATTGGTACATCCCATAGATAAAATTTACAATTTTATATTTTTAAACATTTACATTTAATAAGGTTTAATTAGGTTTGAAGATGGGTTTCAAAAACTCATTTTATAAATGTAGTGATTTAGAGCTCATTTTAAACCATATGTTTTGTTTGAATCAGATCTAGTGTACAGAAAATAACTAGGTATTGAATAAATCAAATCAATTTTCTAATTGATGTTTCAAAAATCCCTTAAGAATTGGCTCACATTACAATGCTTTCTGAGAAACAATCAGATCACTTAATAAATGTATTTTTTGTATTTCTTTCATAGCAGTTTTACATTTATGGATTTTATGATCTTTCAAATTTTTAATCTATTTAATGTTAATTATAAATAGATTAAAAACATTTAATTAGGTTAAAGAATTTTAAAATAGATTAATTATTCTTTAATGATAATATTCATATTTTAATTTGATAGGAAGTAATTATATTTTGTTTAGAGTAGAAATAAAGTTATTACTCTTATATAGAATATGAATTTGATTTTACATTTTTCATTTATTATAATTTTTAAAATCAAATTTTACACTAAAAAAACTGTTCATGGATTTTAGGAAAATATCAATTCTGTTAGATTTTTGGAAAATATTACTAATTGGGCTCAAGAAAAATTATGCAAACCAGTTTGGGGGACAAATTCCTTGACCTCTGGTTCCAGAAAGAGTGGTGTTGCATCAAAAAAATTGTTTTCTTCTTCTACTAAAGAACTTGTGATGAATATTACTGAAGTAAGTAGTTTTGTGTAATAGCTTAAATTAGGTAAACAATAAACCACAGCTATTAGAAATCTGATTTTTAAGGGTCAAACTTTTTAATGTATTAGAATGAAATCAATGTTATGAATATATATCATACAGCTTAGGATTGATACAGGGCATATATAATTTTAAGCAACTATTCTTAAAAATATTATTTGTAAAAACTTATTTCCTGTGTTGTGTATTTCAATCCAAGTGTACTGATCAATATTTACCAAAGAGTACTTGGTATAAAAATTTTGCAATTTTTTGATGTTGTATAATGAATCTAGCTAATTCTTACTTTGGTGACTTACTTGTGCCTTGAAAAAAATATATATATATCAAACTAAAAACTAAATAGATACAGTGCAGGCACTGCAGAAGTACACTAAATAAATACGCAATTGAAAACATAACAAATATTTAATGACAAAAAAATAACAAATACTTTTGGCCGATTAAATCGACCCGAGCTGAGAAACATCGTTCTCCTACAAAAGCAAGCAAAAACAAAAATGCGACTAAAAACTATATAACAAATACAAGTTGCAAAGAACGCCCTCTGGCGTTCAGGCAGGACCAAGTGGGTTGCTGCGGATTGATATTTTCCACAGCTCCCCACCATGAACTCTCCAAAGAGTTCATCAATAGTATCTATAGAATTATTGCAATAAAACAAATAAAAGAAAAATCTAGTTGCAAATTGACAAAAATAAACTAATATTAAATGATTAATACTCAAAGATTACAAACTTATACACAAGATTATTCCAGTTTGCTTAACTACATTTAAACAAATATTTATATAAAACAGCTTTTATAAGGATTAAAATTATTCAATGTTGGCGAACAAATTATTAAATTTTTGAACAAATTACTGCAATTATAAATGGGAAAAAATTGAAAATTTCACAAATCACTATATTATATCAACATTTTAAAATTTGAACATTAGAAGTATAAAAATATACAAAATTACAATCAAATCATATGAATCAATTAAATTACAATCAAACTTATACAGAATTCAGGTTACAAATTAAGGTATTTTCAATAAATGTTTCAAAAATATCAATAAAGGATACATAAAAACTCGTTCAGTTCGAAAGGGTATATCAATTGTACTGGTTTCCTGAAAAGTCCCTTTTTGGTTTTAACAATACAGGCTCTAGCGTGTCCATCTCTACCTTGAAAAGTTTCTCGAACTATTCCCAAGTCCCATAGCAGTTTGGATTTAGAAGATCCTTCGACGAGCACAACATCATTAATCTTCACTTCTGGGTGAACATTTGGCGACTTATAACGATGCACAGTTTTCAAATCAGTATTTTTCTTTCCATTTGATCCAAAAATGTTTCAAAAGAACAGTCTGATATTGCTTTCTCTTGATCAAAGATTCTCTATTTGACAGACTATTTGCCAATTCATCGAAGTGAAGAGGATAGTCATAATTGTTTCTTCCATATTGTAAGAAGTCAAGAGGTGTTAAAGGATCGGGCTCAGAAAATTTATCTGTCACATAAGATAAAGGTCTCAAATAGATAACATATTCGATTTCAGTCATAATGGATGCTAGCTCTTTGAACGTTAGGAGAGCTTTCCCAAGATTTTTTATGAGTGGATCTTTTACTGATTTCACGAGTTGTTCATAAAATCAGCCCCACCAGGGAGCTCTTTCAACGATGTATTTCCATCTAGTCCCACGCGATGAAATGAAATCTTTAAATTCTAAATGCTGTAAAATGTTGAAAAAGTCCATGAAGTCCCGGTTTGCAGCTTTAAACGTTTTAGCATTATCTGAATAAAGAGCGCTGCAACTACCTCGCCTGGAAATGAATCTCTGAAAAGTGAGTAAGAAATGTTTTGTAGACATCGATGAGACTAATTCTAAGTGTATTCCTCTAGTTACAGCACAAGGAAAAATTGCAAAATAAGCTTTTCTGACCTCTTTATCACATTTGTAAAATATTGGTCCTGAAAAGTCAAGACCACAAATTTCAAAGGGAGGATTTTCTAAAATTCTTTCTTTTGGAAGTTGCGCTGTTATTTGGTTAGCTGGCTTAACATTGTATTTCCTACAAACTAAGCATTTATTGATAACACTCTTGACGAGTTGTCTCCCTTTCACTATCCAAAACTTCTTTCTGACTACTACAAGAGTAGTTGTTACTCCACTATGAAAATTCTTTGTATGCTCATGCATAACTAATAATTCTGCGAACTTTGTGTTTTTGGATAAAAGAATAGGTTGTTTTTCACCCAGGGAAAGTTCTGATTCGCCTAATCTACCCTTTATTCGTAAAATATTCCTATCATCTAAAAATGGTACTAGAGAACAAATCTTTGAACAATCACTAACTTTTTGAGTTTTTTCCAAATCTATCAACTCGGGTCCATACGCTTCTTTTTGGTTGTCTTTTATCCAATATTCTTCTGACATTTTTAATTCATCAGTTTCTAGAGCACCCTTTATCTTTAAAGTGTTTCTAGCATTGTTTTCGAATCGAAGTACAAAGGCAGTTACTCGCAATATTTTGAGATAACTGCTAAATTTACCAATATTTATGAGTTTTTCAAGATTTTCGAGGACAATTTCATTTTGTGAAATGTCACTAAATTTACTTTTATATTCTAAGTCTTGATTTCTTACATTTTTCGTTTTGATTTTGGGCCAAAATTGCTCTGCTTGATTAAGCCAAGATGACCCATGCCACCAAAGTTTGCTATTCTTCAATTGCTTAACTGACATCCCTCTGCTTAAAATATCGGCTGGGTTTTCTTTCCCAGGGCAATGATACCATTTCGATGGTTCAGTCAACTTTTGAATTTCTTCTATCCTATTTTGAATGGCTTGAAACGAGACGATTCACCCTTGATTCAATGATAACGATAGAGGAATCTCTATGTAAATAACAATGTTTCTGCAACTTTAATGCTTTGGAAACTTTTTCACACAGCCTAGCAGAAAGCAGTGCCCCCATCAATTCTAATCTAGGCAGAGAAAGTGTCTTTAATGGAGCAACCCTGCTTTTCGAGGAGACAAAACTAGTTACAACAGTCCCAGCAACCTTGACGACAGGAAAATATAATACTGCACCATAGGCCTTTTTAGATGCGTCCAAAAAGGAATGCAGTTGCACATAAATTGCATCTAAATCTGTGAAATGATAAAAACGAGGAATTGTCACTAAACTAAGTTCCTTCAATTCAAGACACCATTCTCTAAATGACCTTTGTACAATCTCCAGCATTTCTTGATCCCAGAAAAGACCTAATTCCCATACTTTCTAAATAAGGAAAAAGAGTGGTGCGCATTCTGCTTACAAAAAACACATTTATTAGGTGTTGTATGACTCACTAAAAGCTCAGCCACCGAAGAATTATTGCCTTTCAGTTTTCGAAACGCGTCCCGGTGGGAGGACTTGGACCCAAAGTCCCTACTACAGCCAACACCCCCTAGAATACAAGGCCTTAGTGCAAGAATTATGAGTCATCAAGAGAAGACCTGTTGAAATATTCGCTGTCACTGTTACATTGGCAAAAGATAAACAAAATTTGCATGTGTAAAACCATCAAATGTCTAGTTTTATTTTGTGTTTTAAGTAAAATATCACATTGAATTTAACAAACCAAAAGTTTTTTTTTTTTTTTTTTTTTTTTTTTTTTTTTTACCTTTAGAAAATATGATTACATTTGTTAAAGTAATAAACTTAAAGAATTAGTTTATTTTTTAAAGGTAGAACAATTTTACTTAATATATATATATTTAGAAAAATAGTAAAACTTATAAAAAAAGAGTTTAAAGTTGTTAACTTTTTTATTTGTCATTTAAAGTAGTTATATGAAATTTAATATCAGAATTTTAATATCTTAACTATATCAAACAGCAATTTCCTCGATTATAAAACAAGAAGTACATTACACTAAAATTAAAACGTAAATTTAAGTTTAAAATTTTTATAAATTCAAAAAATAAACACATTTTTATAGTGCTTATCCATCATAATATAATTAGACACAATGGAAAAACATTCACGAGGAATATAAATTTAGTTTTATAAATAGAATTGCATATATATAGGAAATACAATTTTTATATTAATAACATTGCGTTGGAATATGAGTTTACTAAACTTTTTTTCTCATTAATGTATAGGATTTTTAAAACCAAAACATTATAATAATTGTAAGCAATTAGAAAAAATATTAGAATCAACAATTTTTTTTATTTTATCACTTTAAAATTAACAAACTTAAATTACTTTTATTTGCAGAAAATAATTTTAGATTTGTTAAAGTAGCATTTAATTAACTTAACGAATTATGTCGTTAAGTAAAGATAGAAGAGTTTTACTGCATTTGGAAGAATTTATGAAAAAATAGTAAGACATACAAAGAGAGATTGTGTATCCTGTAAATTTTTTGTTATGAAAATATTTCTATGAAATTTAACATTAGAATTTTAATGGCTTAACTAAATCAAATTGCATATTCTTGATTTTAAAACAGTAAGTAAATAAAACACACCTTTAAGTAAAAAGCATTTATTTATAAAATTTGAAAAAATATACAGGCATATATATACAGATAATTCATTATTATACAACTGGATGCAATTCAAGAATATACATAATGAGCACAGTTTTATAAATAAAAATGAAATTATATATATATATATATATATATATATATATATATATATATATATATTAGGTTGGGGAAAAAGAAATCCATTATTTTTATATGAACTTCAGGACTTTATTTAACATGCTTCGGATTGTCCGATTTGGGTCAAATATGCACCGTTTTGTTGTATGATTTGTTGCCATTTTAAAGGTAACTTCATAATGCCTCTCTCATAGAAGTCCTGGTCTCTATTTGCAAAAAACTCTAGTAGTCGATTTTCACAATCCTGCCTAGATGCCAATTTTTTATCATTAAAGAAATTTTGCAATGCAAGAAAAAGATGATAATCGCTTGGTGCCAAGTCCGGACTGTATGGTGGATGCATTAAAACTTCCCAACCAAGCTCCCGAAGTTTCTGGCGAGTCACTGTAAATGTGTGTGGCCTAGCGTTGTGCTGGTGGAATACGACACCTCTCCTGATGGCCAATTCTGGCAGTTTCTGGTCAATCGCTATCTTCAAACGGTCCAGTTGTTGACAGTAGAGATCAGAATTTAGCGTTTGGCCATATGGAAGCAACTCATAATAAATAATCCCCTTCCAGTCCCACCAAATGCATAGGAGAACCTTCCTGGCCGTTAGTCCTGGTTTGGCCACCGTTTGAGGTGCTTCACCGCTCTTTGACCACGATCGTTTTCGCACAGGGTTATCGTATGTGATCCATTTCTCATCTCCAGTCACCATCCGTTTAAGAAATGGGTCTATCTCATTCCGTTTGGCCAAGGCTTCGCAGATGGAAATTCGATCCATCATGCTGTTTTTGTCTGTTAATTGTTAATTGTTTTTTCTGTTAATTGGTGTGGCCCCCAAACATCGAGCTTCTTTTTGAATCCAGCTTTGTTTAAATGGTTTAAAACAGTTTTATGGTCTATTTTTAGCTCCTGGGCGATGTTACGACTGCTAACATGCCGGTCAACTTCGATCATTTCTCCGATTTTATCGACATTTTCGGCGACCGGCCTACCTGTGCGAGGTGCATCTTTAACATCAAAAATTCCTGAACCGAATCTACGAAACCAAAATTGCACATAATTGGCTGTTACAGTATCGGAACCATAAACACCATTCACAATTTTAGCCGCCTGGCTTGCATTTTCGCCTTTGTCAAAGAAAAACTGTAAAATGTACCGAATTTTCTCTTTGTTCACTTCCATTTTTAACACCCTGTAACTCACAACTGAATGCACCAAACAAAAAACAGTAAAAGAATATGATTTGCTTAAAAGTATATTTTATGTTATAATTGCAACAAACAGTAATGAAAATTATTATAAGAATCAACAGTAAAAATTTAATTAGAACTAGACATATTCAATGAAATGTTATTTTTCTAATGTTTTTAATTTACGTAGTGTTGTTATCAAAGACATATGTCTCTCTTTCAATATCATCCTCCTTAAAGTACAATTCGCAAACCTGAAACAAAATTTGATGACTGGATTTAATATTTTTTTAACTTAATCATATCAGCTATAAATATGTCTAAATTTTGTTTCAAGTAAATATTAATTTCTTAATCCCATCATTTCTATACCACAATTTTTGAAGAGGAGGCTAATATAACAATTGTACACAAGAAGTTAATTAAATAATTAGTTATTTAATTTATCTTAAGATAATTTATAAATATTTTAATTAATAGCAAATAACATACTTGAAAATCATTTAATTTCCAAACAAAGCTAAATAATTCTGAGACTTTTTGTATTTTTCTCTTTATTTAAAATTACGATATTAAAGATTAAAACCTATACATGTAAAAACAGAAAGAAATATATTTATTTATCACTATATATATATTATTTTCTGGAAAAATCAAAATGGTATGGTGATTTATAAATTGAAAAATTTAAATTCATCACATAAACTAATTAATATTTAATTTATATCTTTGTAAATTCTTTTATTATATAAATGAAGAATACTTCTGTTTTTAGACTAAATAGAATTGTTAGCATTTAAAATTTACAAATTGAAATTGTTTCTCCCTTTCAATTAGTAAATTTGAAACATTTAATTGTACCATAGGAGAGAACGAATATAGTAAATATATTATTTCTGATGCTAAAAATATTTCCTCCTAATAAATATAACATTAAAAAATTATATTTAAGTTTTTATAAAATATTAAGTTTTGGCGAATCAACACAAAGCTATAAATCAAATGAAATTGCATATTTTAAACATTAGATTTTTAATTAAAAATATGCGTTATGGTAATAATAGTTGTTTTCACAATAATTTGATATTAATTAGATTATGTGTATTAATATTCACATATATTTATACATTTGACGTATATACCATGTGATTAGACATTTATTATTATTAAATTGGTTTTTTACTTTTCCCCTCACACGTTTATACAAGCATTTTTTTTTCTTTAACAAAATAATTTTATAAAATCAGTAATATATCGTTCTTTCTCTTCAATTTTAAAATATTCATGAAACATTTAATTTTAACATTCAATTATTTCTAATATCATACGAGTAAATCATGCATACTAAATAAAATTTTTATTAAATGTATGAAACTTACTCTTGATGATTTCGTTGGTTAAAAATCCTTCTTTGGAATAGATAGAATCTATTTCTGTAAAAGTTCTTTATCCATTGGAAACTTTGAAAACTGTAACAGTAGTATTACAAATTTCCTTTACAATAAGGAACGCAGCACCTAGATGGCATGATTCAACAGTTTTTGGGGAAAATGCACTATCCAGGAAAAATAATCAGAAGAAATCAATTTAAAAGTAAGCTAACAAAGAAAAAATTTAAAATTTATTAAAAAACGCTACCACGTTGTTCACTCGTTTCACGTTGAAAATGTAAAAACTCCCTCACTCTGGTCGAGAGAAACAGGTCTTGTCTTCGTGACGTCACAGCCACTTCCTGTTCGAGCACTCAAGCCTTTGTATTCTAGGGGTGTTGCTACAGCGCTCTTGAAAAGGGGGGTTGAAGTTTGTTTTTCTTTAGCAGGAGGATGGAAAGAGAGAGCTCTTTCGCGACTTAGTATTTCTTCACCTAAAAACTGAAGAAGAGCTCCCAAATTCCAATCCTCATTTTTACTTTTTCTTCTAAATTCTAAGGTTAAATCAGCGGGTAATACTTTTAAAATTATCGGGGTTAAAAGATTACTATTTGATTCCGAGCTTATACGTAAACTTTCTAAATTCCTAATTTCTGTTTCTGCACGATCGTACAATTTTCTTAAACTGTTCGTATCGCTTGTATTTTTTATGGGAGTTAAGCTTAGCAGAGATCCTAAATGCGCATTAATGAGTAAATTCTTTTGTCCAAATCGAAATTTTAATAGTTCTAAAGCTTCATCATAATTAATTTCAGTTAATGTGAAACAGGAAATAGCTTTCGCTACTGCACCTCCTACTAGACTTTTAAGGTAAATTAGTTTTTCAATTTTAGATAAACTACTATTTTTATCAATTGCATTTTCAAACTGACTGATAAATTCTAACCAAGTTCTGTGGTCACCATAGAATTTATTAACAGTTAATTTTGGCAATTTAACTGATTGTCTAGACTGTTCTACCTTTGAACTAAGCATATCAGTAGAGTCAACAACAGGTGACACAATTGGAGGGGTAAGAGTTTGTGTAATTCTACATTTATAGGAAATTAAATTTTCCATAAAAATCTCACATTGTTCGACTTCCCTCTCAATATCTTTAGCATCGATAACACTAAGAAGCTCATTATCAGCAATTTTAAGACTATCAATTTTTTTCAATTAATTGATTATATAATATTTCTAAAGTATTGACATTAGTTTCATTAATTAAAGTGACATCTAAGTTTTTAACAAATCTAGTAGCACTGCTCTTAAGAGCTTTACGTTTGTTCTTAATTTTTTCGGTATCCATATTAACTAATATATAAATCAAGAATAAACAACTCACCCTAATTATTCTCTAGTAATAAATATCCAATCGATGGAAGAAGCGACGATATTCCCACAAAAGGCGGAGAACTATAAATGAAGCACAACAGAATGCTGATCGAATCCAAACTATAACAGCAATGAAGGCTTCCCTACAATTTACGAATAAAGAAGTGCAGTGCCGTTTCCCGGCCGATGCACCATGAAAAAAATATATATATATCAAACTAAATAGATCCGGTGCAGGCACTGCAGAAGTACACTAAATAAATACGCAATTGAAAATGTAACAAATATTTAATATCAAAAAAAATAACAAATACTTTTGGCCGATTAAATTGACCCGAGCTGAGAAACATAGTTCTCCTACAAAAGCAAGCAAAAACAAAAATGCGACAGAAAACTATAAAACAAATACAAGTTATAAAGAACGCCCTCTGGCGTTCGGGCAGGACCAAGTGGGTTGCTGCGGATTGATATTTTCCACATGCCTCTGTTTGAGTGATGTGATATGTGTTTTTAAAATGCATGATGCCTCAGTCAATAGGTTCATCGGATATCAACACTGATGTTGCCACTATTCATAAAATTCTGATATTTGAAAAGTACTACTCATCAACTGATCTCTATAAAAATTACATAATCCTTTTCTGTTTTGGTTATTTTAAAAATAATGTAAAAGTTTGAATTTCAAATGTTTATTATACTTTGATTTTTATTGGGAAAAGAAAATTCAAAAACCAAGTATTTCAAACTTTGTTCCAGCAAAACAATTAGAAAAGGGTGCTTTTTATTTTTAAAAATAATTTAGTTCTCTCATGAATTGAAATTCCATTTGATAACTGATACCTGTAAATGGCAATGTATTCATTATTTGTATTAACATTTGTCCAGAGAAAAATTGTTCAAAGTGACTCTGCATTTGCTCACAATTAACCCAAAGCAGAAAGGTATCAACAGTTCTGGACTTTGTTTGGAGCTATTTTAGCATAATAAAAGATAATTTATGTATGTGACAATGGATGAAACTTAGATCCATCACTATAAATGACAATCAAATTGGTGATTGGCCATATGGACATCAGCTGGTGTAATTGACCCAGCTGATGTTCATATGACCAAAAAAAATGCAAACCAGTTGGCAACAATTTTCCCTCATTATTTTCAGATGCGCATATTTTATTTATTGATTATTTTAAGAAAACAAGAAACATCAGTAACAAATATATGGCCTTATTTGTTGGCTTAAAGGAAGAAATTACCAGATGTCAACCCAAAGTTAAGTAAAAAGTGTTCAGTTACCAAAACATTTCTTATAAGTCAAGGGCAACAATAGAAAAATTGCTTATTTATTATCTTATCATTTGCATCCTGCAGATCTGAGCCAAGCTTGCAACTGAATGGTTAATGCTCTATCCTTTGGTTCAAGAAATTGTAAGTTTGAATCCCACTGTGAACATGAATGTTAATATTTCTTCAGAATCCACTTTAAACTAATTAGCTTTTGTGTACTAAAAATGGCCATGGAGTGACAAACCAAACAAACACTCAGATCTGGCTGTCACCTATCATTTGGACCTTGCACCATAAAACCCAAACAACCAACCTGGCTGTCACCTATTTGTAGATAAAAAATTTTAAAAATACTCTTATAAAAGGAATTTAGCTCCCATAAAGATATAATTGCTAACACTAGAATCTATTTTTGTGGCTAAAGAAACATTAAAATGGATATATAGTTTTTGAGTAAAATATCTCTTACTGAAAATCTATGTTTTCTCTTTTTAAATAAAATTTTATGTAGCTATAAAAAAAATTTAACTGGCTCTAACAAAAAATTTGGAGAAATTGCACATTTTTCACAAAAGTTTTTATAAATGCAGGGCTCAGAGTTGTCTTGATATTCCTAAAATTCCTGGTTTTTTAAAAAACGTCCTGAAATGTCCTTATTTTTCAAAATAAATCCTGGAATTCCTTAATTTTTTATTATATTCTTTTGAAAGTTTAATTTTAATTAATAATTTTATATTTTTCAGAAGTAAATTTTTCTTCCAGTAAAATATATTTTTTCTTTCAACTGCTTTCTATGCAAGAAGAAAGTGAAAAATTCCCCCTTTTTGTTCTCTTTCAATCCGGAAATAGGGTTGCCATACATTCGTCTCCACCTCATTTTCAGCCATTGCTCATGAATGCCTGACATCAGAAAAATTTAAGTTTGGGTTTACCATTAAATTCTATTTTCTGCCTTTACAGACAAAGATTCTGGTTTTAGTAGTGCACAACTATTTACAATGATGGGGAAATTGTGAGAATTATTCGCCTACGTTTATGCGCATGCGTGAAATGCTTATCGTGCCATTTTAAAAGATTTTGAAGGGTGTTTTGAAGAATGTTTATTAGCACCCTCAGAATTTTATTTTTTAAAAACAATTAATTTTCTTTTAAAATGCCAAGGAAAACGAAATTTTCCGACAAATGGTTGAAACTGCTAGATGGGAATAAATGCCTAATCAAGACCTAGTGCCGAAGTGTTGACGATGTTCATTCTGCGGAGTGCTTCGTATGCAAAAGCAAATTCAGTGTTTCAAATATGGGTTTTAGACAAGTGCTTGCTCATGCAGATGGATTAAAACACAAAAAAGCTGTGAACTGTTACAAGAATCAAACACTGTTTACTATCAAGTCATCAACTTCATCTGAATCCTCGACATCGACTGTAGTAGTGAATAACAAATCATGGCTTCCCAAAACGATATTTGAGAAAACTATTAAAGCTGAAACCATTTTAGTTTTGGTGGCAATAAAAAATAATTATTCATTTTCATCTTTGAATGATTTAGCTAACATTTACGGAGAAATTTTTGGTGATTCCTCCATAGCAAAAAATCTCAAATTATCTGACAAAAAAGTCAGGTATATGATTAATTTTGGATTAGGTCCGTATTTCAAAACTCTTTTGTTTCGGGATATCGGCACTTCATATTTTGTTTTACTTTTCGATGAAACTACTACAAAACAAATAAAGAAACAATTGGATATTTACATTTCATATTGGTCTGATAAACAAGGTAAGAATGTTATTTGTTACCTCGAATCACATTTTTTAGGGCATGCTGAAGCCAATAAAATTGTAAAAATTTTATTAAGTTTTATTCAAAATAATGATTTGAATTTAGAAAAATTAATGGAGTTGTCAATGGATGGACCAAGAGTTAATTTAGCTGTTTTAAAGCAAATAAATAGTGAACTGAGTAAGCAAAGTTTACTAGTACTAATTGATTTGGGTACATGTTGCTTACACATAATCCATGGAGCACTACGTAAGGGTATTGATAAAATTGTTTGTAATATTGATGGATTTGCTATAGATATTCATCAATTTTTCAAACTATCTCCTGCAAGAAGGGAAGATTATCATTCCTTATAGTTAGAAATACTGGAAGAAACTTTAGCTAGACATAGTTTCCTTCATCATGTTTAGAGTCGTTGGTTAACTTTGGGCTCAGTTTGTGAGAGAATTGTTGAGCAATATGATGTTCTAAAGGAATATTTCATTGTTAAAGTACCTAAAGAGTAGAAATCTCCTCTTTCTGATAGACATTGTCGGATTATAAAACATTTGAAAGACCATAAGACTCTGACATATCCGCATTTTGTTTCATTTTTTTGTAAAACTTTTGAACCATATTTACTTCTAATGCAAAAAGTCAAACCTTTAGTACATGTGATATACAGTAAGATAAATGAACTTGTTTGCAGTATTATGTTTAAAATTTTAAACCCAGAAGAAATCTGTGAATAAAATGGAGTAAAGTTGTTACAAATTAATGTTGATTCAGCAAAAAATTGGTTTAATTTAAACAAGATTGAAATAGGTCATGGTGCAACAGCGATACTGGAAGAGCTTACTGATAGAACAACATTTCTACAAAGTGTCAGAAGCTGCTGCATAGCAGCTTCAAAGCATTTGCTTAAAAAACTTCCTATAACAAATCCTTTTCTCAAAGATCTCCAGTCTTTGTCTCCGTATAATAGAAAAAAGGAAGAGTCTAGGCGTTCATTTAGCACATTACTTCAACATATTCCTCATGTGAATAAAACTTCTTCAGATTTTGATAAGATGAATGAAGAATGGATTCTTTACATGTGTGAAGATGTGACTTTGATTGTGAATGATTATGATAATGATCAAAATATCTGTAAATATTGGAATGCGGTTTTCATTATAAAAGATGCTGGTGGTTATATAAAATATCCTACTCTTTCTAGAGTGGTTAAAGCATGTCTGTCGTTATTGAATGTAAATTCCCAACCAGAAAGAGGTTTTTCAACTAACAATAACAATTCTGTTCTGACAAAGGAGAGAGCTTCTTTATCGGAATTAAAAGTTCAAAGTTTACTGGATTTGCCATGATGTTATTCGAATCCATGGCAATTTTGTTTCCTCCATTCCATGTTCCAAAGAAATGATGCATTATATTCAGAATTCTCATGGAGAATATGTATCATATATGGAAAAATCAAAAAATTAACACAATTAGAGAAGAAAAGAAAAGATGAGGAAGATGTAGAAGCTACTTGTGAAAAAAGTTTAAGCAATCGCACCTATTAGAAAAAATTAATGAACTTGAGAAATAAAAGAAAAATTTGCTTGATAATCAGTGTGTAGCTCAAAAACTTTTGGATGATGCAACTAAAAAATAGCATGTGCTATCAGTGATGATAATATAAGTGATGTGAAAGTTGGACAAATGATGCTGTCTGCTACTAATGCAGAGATTGCATCTGTGAATGATAAGTTAAAAAAGTGCAGTGTTAAATTATCGGAATTAAATGCTAATGCATCCAGTTCAAAATGAATATTATTCAATTATACATAAATTAACTGTTAATTTAAAGCATTTATCATATAACTTATTAATTTTCAAAAAATGTTCAGTATAGAAAGTTTAAATTTCTGTATCATTTTTCATATTGTTGTATTAAATTAAAAAACTCAGAATTTGTTAAATAGTTTATTCCTTTCTAAAATGTGTTTTATTCATAAAGCAGAAATTAATATGTAAAATTAACATTGGATTTGTTTAATTATTGAAAATGTCCTGAAAAATTTCCTGATATTTCTTGAAATAGTGTCCTGAAAAAATTTTTCTGTACTCCTACCTCTGTAAATGGAAATCAGAATATATTTTGTATAGTGATTCTTTTTGAAATATAAGATAAACAATGTTAATACTCAAGTATTTAATTAATATATACTGTGTGTGTGTGCTATATATTTTATGAAGAGGATAATAACTTGAGCATCTTAATAATACATAACAATTGTTTAATCAATATCCTTATTTTTTATCTGTTGTTTTGTAGCCAAGATTATGTAAACATTTTATTTCAGTCATGGTATGCTTGTTAATTATACTGATTTTACTGGATTTAAATTTTTTGTAAATTTTGTTCTGACATTTCACTGTAATTAATTACAACAATGCTAAATGGAAAAAATGGAAATAATTTATCTATAGCTATTAGGAAATTAAGATATTTTCTTAATACTTTTAATGAGTCATTTTAATTCAAATCAATAACTCAACTCTGATAAGTTTATCTCTTCAAATCATGTGTTTAAAACATAAAAGATTAAATGTATCATAATAATTTTTCAAAAATTCCTTTAAAAAATAAATATTTTTTTAATTTAATGGAAAGAAACTCAAAAGAAAATACCTTTGTTATAGAAATTTTAGAAATACTTTTGATATCTAAGTAATTACTAAATAGTTTAGATTTTATGTTGAACAAGTTCTTAAGTATTTGGTTTTAAAAAAAATGTGTGCCAAACCTCTGTATGTCTACAGGTAAAGTAGCACAGTTTCTTATTTGAAAAGCTGGTCTGAATGAAGTATTGTGTTTTTGTCGAGTCAAGAATTTAAACTGCATTAAGATTTATGGCCATAGATTACTATTTGCCATTGAATAATCTATTCTGATTTGTGAGGTGTGACTATAAATAAGAATGGCATTGACTATTTGTGGGAAAAGCATTCTTGAGAGTTTGCTGAGTTTCCTCCTTTGCAGCTTTAGAATATGGCTTATTTCCTTCCGGAAGGCAATTTAAGCAGTGGATAGTAATATGCTTTACCACAGCATTAGGATATCCATTATATAGTGTCAACAAATAAATAAAATAGTGGTAATTTTATTTAATGTATTTATTGCACTAATTGCATATCATCTTTAATTGCAAACATTTAATTTTAGAAACAGTATTACAAAACAAATGTACTTTATCACATTTTTTTCATATTAGGAGTGCTTGTTTAAATTCATATAGAAAAAATGAGTTTAAGTTAGATTTTTCTACATGACTTAACAAGCTGCCTAAAAAAAATTTGTGAACTGCATGTAGC
Source organism: Latrodectus hesperus (assembly GCA_037975125.1). Classification (NCBI taxonomy): domain Eukaryota; kingdom Metazoa; phylum Arthropoda; class Arachnida; order Araneae; family Theridiidae; genus Latrodectus; species Latrodectus hesperus. The sequence continues at coordinate 5,977,439 of CM075856.1, forward strand.
ATGTATGCTGCTATTTCTCTAACCCTACTTTAGCTAGACAAAAAAAAAAAAAATAACGATTAAGTCATTTTATATTTGGAAAGCATTTTTTTCTTTTTGTTGTTGCTTTAGGAAAAATTTTAAAATCTGGATTTTGCTTAACTGTAATTAACTAATGGTTTTATATCTTCCCAATAGTTTCATCAATTCAACATTATTTATATGGGTTGCTCTATCTGATTAACTAAGAGTTATAACTGAATTCATATATGCATTTTTAATAAGAAAAAAACTGCTTCCAAAACATTAATATATAATCTAATAAAATAATAGGAATAAAGCAGAAATCTTACTATCTGAAAGTTAGAATATGTCATTAAAATCCTGAAAAAATACTTTTCAAAAAAAGTTCTAAATATTTCAAAATACTGCTTATAAAAATTAATGAAATTTATGACTAAATAAATGAATTATAGGATAAATATAAAGTTTGAATAATAAAATGTAAAATCTGATAGGATCAAAGGAAATTTACATTAAAAAGTCTACGAAGAAAAATTTTTTTAAATTACATGCACTTCGTAAACATTTATGTAAAAATCGGGAAGATATGAGAATTTTTAATAGATGGACAGTAACAAGTGTAATGATTTATTTCATTAATGTTTTTTTTAATTAATTGACAAAGACATTCTTACACTCATATATTTTGAAAAATTTTTTATTGTTCCCACATAGTTGTGTACTTCATAGTACTAGTTTTTTCTCTCAAAATTTAATTTTTAATGGGAAATAATTGTAACAAAAATTGTCTATCTTTAATTTATAAAAATAATTAAACCTTCTATTTATTTTATCAATTTGCAATATTATTACAATTCATTTGACATGAGTAAAATGTATTAAACACAATTTGAATTAAAGTTAATGTGTTCCTATTAGTTTAAGGTAAGCAGCTATAAACATTGTTGATTTCTGAATAATTTTATAATACTCTACTGAGACTGAAAAATAGGCTTCAGCATCTAAATTCTTGATATTATTGACTTTTGAAAATTTGTAAAAATTAATTCCTTTATGTCTGTGTTATGATAGGTGATAATTTAGGGATAAAATTTGATTTATGTGGTCTTTTAATTTAAAATAGAAATTTTACTTAAGAAAATGAATTTTATTTATTTTGAACTCTCAGCAAAATTTCTTTTATTTATTTTAGTTTATAAAGGGTTAAGGTTGGAAATTCTAAAATGTCTATTGTAATTTAAGGAACTTATGATTCCATTCTTTATTTAAATATGTGAAATTATTTTGCAATATTATTAAAGAAAGGATATTTATTTTAACATGATATTAATTATATTGATATATTATGTTTTTATTGATATTTTTAGCATTTGTGTATGATATTGTCTGACATGACGCTTCTAGGCTATTTCAATCCAAAGAAGTGCGACTTTGTCAAGTTTGGAAATACACTTCTGAGTTTAGGTATTGTAAAAACATGAATTTTGAAAAATCATATTTCTATAGATCAAACAATGTATAAACTAATCTGATAATAAATTTTTTCTCCAAAATATAATTTTGGATTGATATTTAATTTGCATTGTGCCCTAAATAGAAGTTAAATGATGAAAACATAAAAATTTAAAGCTGGTGTATTGTTGTTAGAACAATACTGCATTATCTTGTATTACACTTTTAAGTGTCATTAGAAAAGTTTATTATTATTATTATTAAACTGAGTTTTAGTATTTCATTTTAGATTCATGAAATGATTTTTCATTCTGTATCCTCAAATACAGTGAACAAATACGAGTTAAATTGTTTTTATGTATTTCTCATGTTAATTGTAATTTTTATTATTATTAGTTAATAATTTTCAATTGAGGATTGCTGCAAAAATACTGTGTGGATTTTATCCATTTAAATTTGCTTATAAATATAATGTACAACTTAAATTTATCGTTAGGATTAATACTTTTCTAATTGGCATGTTTCTCCTCCCCCTTTAAATTGGTTATTATTTTCTAAAATCAAATCATTAGAAGTATGTCAAATTTATCACAATTTCTTTTAAATGATAAATTTTAACAATCTGTCATACAAAATTCTACTTTCTTAAAACCTAAAAATATGCTGGAAATATAAAAAATTTTCCCAGTTTTATGTAAAATATGCATTTGAAACTAAATTAATATTATTATTGCCTTTCATTTCAGTAGTTTGTGAATTCAATTTCCACCTTGAGTTTTCATGGGAATTAACTAAATTGAAACCCATTTTAATAGTTTAACCTTTACGGGCAAAAAATGACCATCTAGGAATATATGAAACAAATTTAATTCCAATGGGACATACGAAACAAATTAAATTCCAATGAAAATTCTCCACTTTTGAAAACTTAAGATTTTCATTTATGTGATTCTAACAACACAAAATTATCACTTCTCCTTTTGACTACACAGTCATTAAATAAATCCTGTATGATTTTAGGATCTTAGATTAAAAAGGAAAAAGATAAAACTATATTTTAAAACTAATTTTGATGACTTGTTTATGTGTTATTGCACATCATAAACCACTACTTGAGAACATGATTTCTTGTGACAAATCAGCTGTATATTGTTTTAAAATTATTAAACTGTCCATTTTCTTATTGTTTTCTGTTATCTGATCTTCAAATTAAGAATAAACTTGTATTTTTAATTTAGTAAATATCCAATACCTTTAAATGCAAGTGCTTTTAAACTCTTTCTCTCAAATTCTTGCAAATTCTAATATATGTTTAAAAATTAAGATATGTGTATGATCATTATATTGGTTCTGATCAGCAATTTTTAAAATCTGAATTTTTTGATACTATGTATTGAGAAATTAAAACTTTTAATATGTTTAATCTTAAAATATCATTACTATTTTTATGTTTATACAATGTAGGTGAATATACTTTTTGATCACATAGTTATATGTACTATGAATTAGTATTAGGAGTTTAAAGTTACAAATGTAATTTAGCTTGCTTTGATTTTCAAAGCACTTTAAATACTAACTGTATATTATTTTTTAAATTTGTATATCTTTCATTATCTTAACATTCACAACTACATCAACATAACATAAGAGTTTCTCTTATTTCCATTTGGAATAAGAGCTGCCTGTGTGAAAAGAAAATCTTGCAATAGCTTTCAACTGTTGAATAGTCATTAAACATCATTTTATTGCTGAATAATGCCTTCATTTTTTTTATTTTTCAATATGGTTGCCTAAAATTATTTAATATTATAAAAACAATTAATCTGAAAAAGACAAATATATTCTGTGGTATATTTGGTAAAAAAAAATTTTAACTTAACAGCAATTTTTAAAATATTTTTAAACATAGAAAACGAAATCTCTGGTGATCACATTTACTTTTTTTTATCAAATTGGCTTAAGTAATAACTGCTTGAAAGGAAATACATATATCAAAATATTAATTAATGTTTTTATATTTATATAATATTTTGTATCTTATATTGTTTTGTTATTTTAATAGATTCAGGAAATCAAGGCACTATTTTGTTACTTGTCAGCAGATTATTGCTTAGGCACACATGGTCTGCTATATACCTTCTAAAAACTGAACAAGAAACAGACGCTCTTCAAATTGCACCTGATTGTTTTACTCGAATTGTAAAGTGTCTTCAAAATGAAGATTATTATAAAGTATTACCAAAAACTGTAAGTATCTTTGAAGTATCAAAATCCATCTAATTATTCTTTGTTGTATGATTCATAATTCCCATTAAAATATGACTTTTTAGTGATATATTATTAGTATTTTTAATTTATAAATAAAGAAATTTTCAAAGAATTTATTGAATTATCAAAAGATTTGCTATTAAAATCAATTGTTTGTCATGTTATTGTACAGTTCTTAGAAAAATTTTAATTCCAACATGAGATTATTCTAAGCAGCAAAATAATTCTAACTTTCAGCCTATTCATCTTTTTGCTGATCCTTTTAAAATAAAATATCCCCATATGATGTTCATGCAAAAGTACTTTCTAAAGGAGCTCATTTTAATGATATACTTTTATTATTATTTAAATTTCCACATGAAAATATTGTTCTTGTTTGAATATAAATTGTTTTGTACATATGTGCAAAAATTCAACTTGTATCAACTACCTCATTTAGATGATGAACTTGCCTTTTTAATTTCATTGCCTTTACTTCCTTTAAGTTAAGAGTATCCCAGTGATGTGTACTTTCCTTTTTCTCTTCTCATCTTCTCTTTTTTGCTGCGGTTGCCTTCTAAAAATTTGAAACTCTTTTGCAATTAGCTCCACGCCAGGATTTAATCACCCATGAGTTTGCCATTGTAAAGGCAAATGTCCCTAAAAAATATGATTCTAATTATTGAAATCCCTAGATATATTGGAGCCATACTATTTTAAATTACTTGATAATTATTATCTATTCATGAAAGGTTAATATACAGTAACTCAGGGCACTATATTTTCCTGCATATAATATACACTAATTTTTCTGTCATAGTCGAAGATATATGATGCTGGTAATGCACACCAGTGATGGTAAGGGTGTTACTTAAACTAAAAATTGTACAATATGATTGTGAATTTATAAAATTGTACTGAAAAAAATTTTTGTTTATGAAAAATATCTCACTGGATCCTATTTGGTTCCATCTCATTGATTATTTGACAAATTAAAATTGACGAATTGTAGCTTTATAATTGTGATTGTTGCAGCGGGAATTTCTGATATCTAGTGAAATTTTTAGGAATAAAAGTCTTGTGTTCATTAAGTGGTTGCTTTATTCAACTCTCAATCGACACAAACCTTGAAGCGCGTATAACTGGTGTCAGAAGTGGGATTGAAGAGTTGATGCAGCGTGTCACAAGACAAATGGATATGGATTTAATAAATAGTCTTCTCGAAAAATTAGCGGAGCATATGACTGAGATGAAAGCTGGACAAGATGAGATGAAAGCTGGACACAGAAGAGATGAAAGCTGGACAAGAAGAGATGAAAGCTGGACAAGAAGAGATGAAAGCTGGACAAGATTAAATGAAAGCTGGACAAGAAGAGATTAAAACCGAGATGATGAAAGAGATAAAATCTGGACAGGAGGAACTTAAGAAGGAAATTATAAGTGTTAAAGAAGAATTTTCCAACATCATTCAGGAGAAGATGAATGCAATGGAAGATAAGGTGACTTCAGTTGAAACTAAAGTTTTGGAGATAGAAGAAAATGTTAAAGAAGCATTAGACAATATGAATAAGGAGATTGAAAGCTTGAAGGAGCAAATGTCAAACAGACATGAGGAACCAAACGTGGCATTTATACTTTCCCTAGCAACGATTAAACTCTCAACATTCGTTGAAAAATCATCCTGGCACGTATACAAAACCCAGTTTATGATGATAGCGGAAGCAAATAGATGGAATCCCCGAGCCCAAGCTTTTCACCTGGCAGCTTCTTTAAGAGGAGACGCGGCCGACATACTCCAGACGCTTCCGAAAGAGCAGAGGTACGATTTCCAACCACTATCGAGTGCGCTTGAACTGCGATTTGGAGAAAAGTGCACTAAAGAATATAGCAGACTGCAGTTAAAGTCCCGCTATCAAAAAGCGGGTGAAAGTCTGCAAGAATTGGCTGCCGATAGTTAGCAACTTTCCCATCTAGCATTTTCGGACTGCCCAGCTGAGACACGTCAAGATCTGGCTCTCCATCACTTCATCGAAAGTGTGCGGGATCCGGAGATACAGAAAACACTTTAAGTTTGAAATGCTGATAGTGTTTACACTTAGTCGCTAATTTATGTATTTGGTGAGGTTCTTGCAGATTTGGACTTGTATTTGGATATGGTTTTAATTTGATTATTATGGATTAAATGTATTTTGGCAACATTGGATTTTGACCTATATATTTTAGATTAAATTCTACTTCTTTTATTCTGGCTTGATATTTTTGTTTGAATTTTTGATATATCTTAGGGGTGTACTGGCTTCTTTAAGACTATGTCTTGGGCCATTGCAGAAAAGCCATAATTTGTGCCAATGTGGTCAACACCCCTGAAGAAGCTGGCCATATTGGTACTTCATTCCATTTTATATCTTTCATTAATATTTTCCTTGAAATTCAAATATTTTCAATGTATGTTTTCCATTTAGTATTTTTCATTGTATTTTATAAAATATATATATATTACATCAAATTGAAAGTTATAAAAATTAAGAACTTTAGTTGAAGTTTTGTTGTAAACAATGTTATTTCATTCATATATAAAATAAGATAAAAATATCTATTACTCTAATTTCTTTTCATGTTTTAAATTTACCAGTTAAAGAATGTATTTTATTTTTATTACATTTAAAACTTATTTAGAAGACATTCCTCAACAGTAAAATATCCTATACAGTTATCTTTTCATTTACTTGCTTAATTTACTTAATTTTTCCTTTCCAGACTTAAATTATTAGTTATAAAAACTTAATTCTCATGGATTAAATTGCTTTTTTAATAAAATCTATGTCCATGTTTTTTTCTGGAATAAACAAAAGCATTCTTCCAACTTTAATTTCTTTCCATTGTACTAAGTTTCATGGCTTTTACTTTCTTTAAGTTAAGAGTATCCCAGTGATGTTTACTTTCCTTTTTTCTATTCTCATCTTCTCTTCTTTTTTGTTGTGGTTGCCTTCTAAAATCTTAAAACGCTTTTGCTACTCTGTTGCTATTAGCTCTACCCCAGGATTTAATCACCCATGAGTTTGCCATTGTAAAGGCAAATATATCTAAAGTATATAATTCTAATTATTGAAATCCCTAGATATATTGGAGCCATACTATTTTAAATTACTTGATTATTATTATCTATTCAAGAAAGGTTAATATACAGTAACTGAGAGCACTATATTTTCCTGTATATAACAACACCAATTTTTCCGTCATAGTCGAAAATATATGATGCTGAAAATGCACATCAGTGATGGTGAGGGTGTTACATAAAATAAAAATTGCACAATATGATTTTAAAGTCAATAAATTTTACTGAAAAAATTTTTGTTTATGAAAATATCTCTGGATCCTATTTGGTTCCATCTCATTGATTGTTTGACAAATTAAAATGAAACCTCTGGATCGATTATCAAAAACAATAATTCTTAGAAGACTCTAGTGAATGTTATCGATTTTTTTTTTGGTTTTAAATAACTTAAAAACGAAGTTAGATGTATTTTAAAAATAAATCATGTTTATTTCATTAATTATTAAATGAAAGAAATGAATTATTTTTTCAAAATGCAAATTGGATATTTTTTCTTTTGTACTGCACCTTCTCCCCCCACTTTACCTTAGCATGTTTGTTGCAATTTTTTATTTGCCTGCTTCATAGATTTTAGTTTATAATAAGCGGTGTAACTTAAGTGCTTTTAATTCTACATGATGATTTATGAACTTGAATATTTTCAGATGAACCAAATTAGTGCTCTTAAATATAGTTGGACAAAACTGAATTAAGCTAGCTGAGTTGTGGCACCATATGTTATTTGTTTTATGTAATGAACAACTTTTCTTTGTCAAAATTTAACTGTAAGCTTTCCTGGTGGAGAATGTTTTTTTATCAAATTATTTGTTGCAACATTTAATATACACTATGAAATAAGGACTGAGCCTGGTTTATTCAAATTTTTGTAGTAAAGCAATTGTCACTCCAATGGTGAACCTGTTAAAGATGCTATAGATCCTCGGCATTATCATCCAATTACACTCAAAAGTTTCCTTGCAAAAACTTGAGCATATAGTCAATGCCTAACTTATTTTTTTTATGAGATATTAAAGCATATCACCTCTTCAAAGTAGTTTTTAAATATATAGATGCACAGTATTATACATCTAAGAACACATAATAGGAGTGCCTTATGAATGATGAGACATCATTTCTGGTATTGATATAGAAAAAACCTATGATCACACTCGGCATTATAAATTTCTTCACACTTTGTATAACTTTGATTTCAGTAGAAATTTATTTCTTTTTATTCAGAACTTTTTAAACTCATATTTTTAATGTCCATATAGGACCTGTCTAAGATATTTATCTAAGATGTTCTTTGGGGAAGCATTTTAAATATTTTCATCAGCTGTGGTCCTCATGTATTACAACTATGTATCCATATAACATATGTCGACAACTTATAAATATCTTGTCTAGGTTTCAAGTATGACTGCTTGAATGTCACTTGTAAGCTACAATAATTTTGTTATATAGTGCAATGAAAAGGAGTATATTTTATTGTTGTGCAGTAACAATTGTACCCATTTTTGTTGACAAATAGGACCTCATTTTGATCCAGAAATTAAAATATCAAATGAAATTATTCTTGTAGTTAATGAGATTTCATTTCTTGGCATTTTCTTTCGCAGAAAAAAATAACTTTTTTATCACATATTTCAGATTTGCACAAAAGGGGTGAAAGATTATGTAATATTCTCAAGGTGTTTTCTAATACCACTTCTAGTGCATATCATAAATTTTATTCCTTGTGTATCAATTCTGTTGTTTTATTTTGAATTGACTAAGGAAATGTAATTTCTGGATTAAATAGATCATTTATATTATGCAAATTACCTGAACATAATTCATCTTTTTAAACATCCAAATAACAGATTTAAACTTGAATTTCCACATTGAATCATTCTTTTACATAAACCTTTTTATTCAATATTTTAACTCATTCCCAATTTTTATATTAGTGATAAGCTATATCACATTCCTATTTAAAGTTTTAAATACTGTATGGTACAGAATTGTCTTGTATTGGACCTTGTGCCTGAAATCCTCACAAAATTAATCAGTATTATATATTGTTAACTCTTGTTAGTCTGAGCCCTTTTAGTCAATACATTCTGGTAAAACTAATTGAATTTCAATCAGTAAAATGTTTTATTCTGTTATGACATTAAAATATTCCAGAGTATAATATCTGAAAATATTTCTAATGTAAAAATACGTTTTTTGCGCAGCTATTACTCATTCATCATAAGAATAAGTAGTTTTTTATTTAATTTTGAAATACCAATAATTAATACTTAGCTTTAAAAATGTAATTAGTCTAAAATGTATGTGCTACAACTTTCTAATATAGAGATATCATGATTGCTAATCTAGCAAGAATGATTAAAATTGGCATATTAAGTATTGTAAGTGAGCTTAAAAGTTCTATAACAAGAAATCAACTACAACATCAAACGATGAATCTATAAATGATATTTTCATTTAAAATGTCAGAATTTCTAATTTTATTAATAATCAATTTTAAAAAACGTGTAACTGTGTAATAAAATTAGGAAGCATTACCTCATTATTTTTACTATATTAGTTTTAAAAAATGATTTTTTAAATGCTACTAAATAAGATTATATTGAAAATGTATCTCAAATTGCTATTGTGATTCCTGTAATTATTTTTCAAATATTAAATACTGAAGTAAACAATCATAACATATAATAATGATTAAAGTTAAAACTGAGGGCAATTCTTAAGCTTTTCTCTATCTTGTTAATACTATAGCAATATTTATATTTCAAATGAGCAAAATAGATTACAATGTTTATATAATTTATTTGTCCACTTTACAGCTTGTAAAAGAAATACAGCTCACTCTGTATGAAGCAGAAAAGAATTTAAAATTTTACAAGAACCAGGAATTTCATTTATCTTACAAAGAACCTTCATCAATTCTATCATTGTGTAATTAAACTAATTTCTATTTCCGCTTTCATTGGAAAAGACTTTGTATACATTCATCTATTTGCATTGAACTTATGTTATTTTTATAAATATTTTTTTCAAATTTATGATGATTGAAATTGTACTGATTTTCTCAGAATTTAAAACTTCAATAAACTGCAAATGTGTTTACATCAAGGTACTGGTAATTTTATTTTTGTCTTCCAAGAATTTTTATTTTTGCCAATGTAAAATTAAAAGAAATTTACAATTTAGATTATTCTTTTTTCGATTAAATATAAAATAAAAGTATTTCATAAACATGTTTCTTAATCATAAACATAAAAATAATTCTATTGCATATTTGCATATGTCAATACATAAAATTTTAGATTTAATTGTATGATTATTTAAAGGTTTTTTTCACTTACAGTTTAAAAGCACTAATGTTTATATATATATATATATATATATATATATATATATATATATATATATATATATATATATATATATATACTGCTGGACAATTGCTAAGGACAGATCACAAATTGCAATGTAGCATAACATTAAGCAAGACACATGAAGCCTAGTATGATAAAATATAGTTGCCACACTGTTCAGACATTAGATTAAAGAATATTTATTCTTCTAGAAAGTACAAAAGCTGTGAAACATCTGAAAGAAAAAAATGCTCATTTGATGCTGCATACAGAAAAATGGAACAATGCATCTAAATGTCAACAGGCACCTTGAAGAAAGGTATCAATACGGGATATGTCCACCGTGGAGTGTGATGCAACATTCCACACATCGTATCATAGTTTGCACATTATCCAGCAGCTGTTAAAGCAATTCATCCCATTCCTCTGGGAGTGCACGGATGAGCGTGTTCTTGTTTGTCGGATGATAGTTACGACCAGCAACTTGCCTCCCCAAAGCATCCCACACATTTTCAATGGGGTTTAGACATCTGGAGAACAGGATGGCCAAATGAGGCGTTGAATCTCGCTGTCTAGACAATCCTGAACAGCGAGTGTTCGATGACATGTTGTGTTGTCGTCCATAAAAGCAAATTTATCACCGAAAGCACCACGGAAAAGACGAACATGAGGAGGTAGAACTTCATTAATGTATTGTTGGCCCGTCATAGTCCCATTCACAACCACATATAGGGGCGTGCGGCCATTGATCATGATGCTGGCCCACACCATGACCCTGCATGTCGGCTATTGGTCCCTTTCCTGGATATTTTCTGGACGATAAGCAGTACCACTCTTGTGCTAGATCAGGTGGCGTTTACAATCCGATGACAGACTGAACCTACTCTCATCTGAGAACAGTATGCATGCCCACTCCTGTTCAGTCCAATTGCGATGCTCATGACACCATTTCAAACGGGCAGTACAGTGCTGTCTGGTCAATGGGACAGACACAACAGGCCTGCGGGCGTATAGTCCTCCTCCCCTCAAACTTCTGGCAACAGTTTTTCGGTAGATCTGCTTTCCTGAGGCAGCAAAAACTGATTTACAACCTGCTGAGCTGTGGTGCGCCTGTTCCTGTTTGCTGAAAGGATGATATATCTGTCTTCTGCAGGCGTCGTACTTTTAACACGATCTCCCCCATGCCGCCTACTACACGTTCCAGTAGTTTTAAATGACTTCCACAGCTGTGAAACAACGCTGTGAGCGATGTCAGTCTCCCTGCCAACATCTGTTCTTTTTCGCCCTTTGATCTTTCCAATAATTCCGCCACACTTAAAATCATCTAAGTGTTTTCGGAAGACTCCAAAAATTTCAAGTTCGTCTATTAAATCTTTCCTATTAAACTTTGACTTCAAACAACTGTCCACACGCATCAAAACCTTTAAAGCTTTTATGAACGCTATCACGTGATGAACAGACGTGGGAAAAAATTTGCATATGCATACTTCTTCTTACTATATCCCGCACTTATTCTAATTTTGCACATTTTATTTCCTTTCATTTTGTGATTGCTATGGATGATAGTGTTATCCGTCCTTAGTGATTGTCCAGCAGTGTATATATATATTTTCTATAAAGTTATCTTTCTTACTCAAATTAATTTTTATAGTTTTTATAAAAATTATCTTTAATTAAAATTATTATAATTCAAGAAAAATTCTATAGTATAAAAAAGTTGCGTATGTATGTGTTGTTTGCAAAAAAAGATTTTTAAGTATAAGAAAAGCAAATGAGTATTCCTCCAGAACTTAGGCATAAAACAATATGCAGCAAATACCCTATTGAATCATTATGTAGATAAATAATACTATTATAATACAAAAAAATCCATTAAGGGAAATTATTTATTTATTTTAGTAGAATTTTATATTACAAATTGAAAAATGATTTTAATCAAAGAATAATTTAAGAAATAAATAATTTTTTAAACAATAAAATAAGATGCATTGATATATTATTTATTTTATTTTATCAATCTATTAAAAATAAATAAATGAATTTTAATCAAATAATAATTTTAAAAAATAAATAAGCTTTTGAATTATTAAGAGAAGCAAATCAATAATTCCTCTACAACTTAGGTGCAAAAAAATAAACAGCAAATACACTGGAACCACCAGTAGCGATAAAGATCTACATATAATCGCCTGCATATAGTAAAAATTCACACATAAAGAATAGAAAGTACACAAAGTAAATACCTAATATGTAATATTTTCCATATTAACAATATTTTTTCAAATATTTCAGAACAAGAGCTGTAATATATTATAGCACTGATATATGATAGAAAACAATTCTATTAATTTCAAAATCATACATTTAAAGTTATTTGAAAATAAAAGAGAATAAAATAACCTGTAAAAGAAAGACAAAACTGCCTAATTGGAAACTTGAAGTTTAATTTAGTGTACTGAAAAAAATTTATAAATTTTTTAGTGCTAATTTCATTAAATAATATTTAATGTGGAATTTTTAAGAAATCGTAACTTATTGAAATGAAATTTGTTAATAAAATATAAGAAATATCAATTCTTAGAAAGAACCTAACACAAAAAATTGCGTATATTTTTAAAACTATTCTCCTTTGTAAGCATTTATAAGCATACAAACATAAAAGTGGAATAAATTGAAGATATTGTAACAGTAATAAGCGAACAATCATAACTGAAATTTTATATATTTTAATAAATATCTAAAAATGAACACACAAAAATATTTTACATAATGTTTTTAATGTATAGCAGCCATTTTATGATTTCTATTCTAAATATTAAGAAAAAACTACTAGACCAATATATAAAAGGAGAATTTATGCAGATAAATATTGCCCACAACCAAACAGGAATTTCAAAACTACAACAATTTAAGAAATAAATCAGTAAGCATAATTGAATGTCCAAGGAACAGAATATACTATGAATATAAATAAGTTATTGTGCATCATTTTAAAAACTTTTGTTGTTGTGGTTGCTATGGATGATAGTGTTTTTGAGGCTGGCAAACAGGACCAAATGGCTATCACACTTTTCAGTGGGCACCTGAAATGCATGTCCTTTGAATCCATCCGTAAAGTCTTTCCAACGTGTCCCAAGTGCCATCTGCTGCCGGCTTCCCTGCATCATATTCACAATTGCTTGGAGCTCACTTTAGAGGATGTTCGCAGCAGCCCTCTCCTGGTGCTTGACTTTGCTGGGCTGCATGGAATCATGGATTTGATCTAGCTGCTGCTAGATCCTGAAGGATTGAACACAACAACAACAAAACTTTTAAATACTTTGAATGGTATATCACATCAATGTTTACAAATTACGTTTTTATAATAAAAATTTCATTTATTTATTAAACTTTTAACACTTTAGTAAGTGTCAAGTGTCTTTCAAAGTGCAACTGTCATATTTGCTAAATTAAAAAAAAAGTTTTATTTAAAAAAAAAATCATAACAATTACTCCTAAAAAAATCTTGCTTACCAAATATTAGAGATTAGGATTCTTAAAAGGAAACCATAACACAAGAAATAGAGAAGACTTTTAAAACTCTTATCCTTTGCTAAAATTTATAACCAAATAATAAAAAAGGTTGTGGAATAAACTCAAGATATTATTATAGTCAATGGCAGACAAATATAATAGAAACTTCACTCAAATATGTGTGTATAAATGAACACATTGTACACACAAAAAATATATACTTAATGTTTACACGATATATAAGCAATTTTATCGTCTTTATTTTCAAAAAGAAAGCAAAGACTGCATTTAAATATAGAAAAGGAGATATTGTACTAACTCCTAACAAAAAACGAATTTCAGGGCATCAGTCAATTTAAGAGATAAATCTAACATTAAAATTGAAAGTGCAAGCAAAATATAATCTTTGAACACATTTAAGTGTTTGTGCATCAACTAAAAAACTCAGAAATACTTTGATAAAACAAAAATATTAAATATAGACAGGTTGTGATCAACTTTTTTTTTTCAATTTTAAATAAATTTTTGTAAATAATATTCTAAAAATATTTCTATTATGTCAATAAAATCTTGCTGCAGTTCAAAAACATTAAAGGCAAAATATTTCAAAGGACTGAAAATCTCTTGCAAAATTGTTTTGAAGTTAGTTCAAACATTATAGATAAAGAACATTCCTACTATATAAATAATATTTTTCCCAATTAAAACATTTTTTCACATATTCCTGAGCATGAGTTATATTATAAAACTGATATATGATAGAAAATAATATATTAATATTGTTTTTAATTATTTTTTGTGCAATGTAAAACAAACAGAAAATACAAAATAATCATAATCTAAAAAACATAGAGTGGATGTAAACAAATTATTTTAATGTGTCCGCAAACTTAATTGGAGAAAAAAATTATAAAAAAAGTCGCTAAATATTCCACTTCACATTAAAGGGATGACACAATAACTTTTCATGACATTTCATTTAATCAGTGGAAAGATTACAAATGCATTTAAAATCTTATGCTTTATATTAATTCTTAATTAAAATATATAAAACATAGTACTGAAAGGAAGGTAGTTAGATTTTTTTATCAGAAGTTTGAGAAGGAAGCAGATGCAAAATAAGATAATAATGATTTCTATAAAAATATATAAGACAAAATTCTTTTAAAAATACAAACCACATTAAAAACGAACTTTTCGATGCATAATCTGCTCTAACCATATAAAATTTCTAACCATTTATAATTCAAAGAAATTGAAATAGTTGAAAATGGAAAACATTAGACAATTATAAATTCATCTTCAAATAAATACATTCAATGATACATATTTCAAGATAAAAATTTTATATTTAATTTTTATTAAATAAAAGGATGAGCAGTTTTCAAAGCTTATAATTATTATTCTTAACATAAAATAGTGTAACAATAAAACACAGAGACAAATATTTTTGAGTAAAATAACAATACTTACAACAAAAGAGAAAGTTCAACCACAAAAGGAGATTCAGAATTCTATTCGTAAATGCAACGCGATACAGCAGCACCAGAGTATCCTATAAATAGAAAATAATTTTAGTAAATCACTCTTTAAATCAAAAACTCAATACATGCTTATTTTTGATACCCTTAATTAACACTCATAATTTTTAATTAACAGTGCCTAATCCCTAACATTGTATCGTAGAGGCAATTATAATTTTAATGCCCTTCTACCAAATAACATTTACAAAAATTTCTTAACGCTTTGAAATTAATCACTCTTCTATGGATCCCACAAATTCTTAAAATGAATGTCTACTGTTATTTGAATATTATAATGACTGCTTACAAAGTATTTCATTATAATATGTATTATTTTTAATTTGTAGGAATTAATGAAAAATAGTATTATATGATTTCTTTTCAAATTCTCTCCGTACAATGGTAATATGATTACATGAATTGAATAATATTTATATTTTTCTTTATTAAACTACTTTAAATTAATATGCTACCAAATACATTAACTTCAAAATATCAATCACATATGAAAAAACAACACATTATTTGTCAAAAATGTAATTTTATTGACACTTTACATGTTTCCTGAAAAATTTAAAATTCATATTAGGTAGAAATAAATTTTACATATTCTTTTTCAAAATTCTAAGTTGATGATTTTTGAAACGCACAACAAATTTTTATTTCTTTGCAACATATAAAATTAGCATTTAATTATTTTAATGTTTTATTTGCTTACTCAGAAATTTATTCGACAATTTTCTAAAATTTAAATGTCTTCTGTAATGTATGTATATGTAGCTAAGTATTTACAATACATATAAATATTCATAGATGTGCCTTATTTTACTTTTAGAATCTATCAAAAGTTTAGCAAAATTGAGAAATGTTTTTAATTCGTCATTTTATTTCAAACAGCAATATATATATATATATATATATATATATATATATATATATATATATATATATATATATATATATATATATATATATATATATGAGAAGCATTTTATAATTTTATTATGTACAATGATTATGCTTAGGATTGTTTTATTCAACTAGCAGTAAAATTGTCCAAATAGATTATGATGCAAGTTATTTTGTTCGCTTGCTTATCTTTTCCCATTATGTTCGCAAAAGTAATCTGTTACTTTCTGTCTACCTGGGAAAACTGGGCTTATTTATAAATGGTCAAAGGTTTTACTGATAATTATTAAAATATATTTTATCCTACCATTAATTTTTACAAAAAGCAATGTTTACATTTGCTTTTTTCCTTAACTAAGATTTTAAATTCAACTAATTATGTAGATAATTTCGATTTTCTCTTTGTAGTTGCTTCCCTAACTGAAGAGCAGTTTGAAAAGTTGATAGCGCCTGGTACTGGAGCCAGGCTTTTCTTATAATGTCTCAATATCAGGAAACTTTCGTACTATAAATTATGGTTAGGAAGCCACGACGAAAAAAATATAACTTTCAAAAACATATTAATGTAGATGTACTGGGAGCATCATATCAGTTAACTGTACTTTTGATGATGAAAAGTAATGTTTTACTCACTGTATAATTGTACTAAATGAATATAAAAATTCTGATAATAATTGTGTCTTCAGTAATAGAAAAATAAAGAAAAAACTTTTTAATTTTTCACGATTTCTTTTAAATACAGTAACACACAAAAGTCATTTAAATGATTTATATTTTGCTGTTATTAATCCAATTTTCAGATTGAGATCTACAGAACCGCTTCGTATACACATGCTCTTCATAAAGAAAATATAATACTATACTATAATGAAAGAATTTTCAGTGTAGCCTGTGTGTGATGTTTTGTGCTGCATTTTATTTTATGATTATAAAAACTACTTATTATAGAACAAACTTTTTTACTTATTTCTCCTCTGATCATGTACTTATTGTAATGGTATATCTTATATTTGAGTTTGTGAACTGTTCCAGGTTTACTGCATTTAAATATTCTAAGAAGAATGGCAATATTTCTACGGCCAGCAAAAATATAATCAAACAATTTTATTTTAATATTCAATAAGCATGTCAATAAGGCTTTGTTTTATTTTTGATATTTAATATGAATCTACATTAACTGTAAACGGTGTTATTCACATAAAAAAGGGAACTTTGAAGTTACACTTATTAATTGAAATAGTAAATGCAAAATTATATTTCATTAATTTATTTTTGAAAGTCTGATAACAATTTTCTTAAAAACTACCTATTCCGGTGCATTTTTTATTAATTTAATATATAATTTCCCTAATTTAAATCCAGAAGTATAATTGTTAATTAAAACTGATTTTCCACATATATCTTAGTTTCACAATTAAGTCACCAATCATCAAATGCATATTTCTTGATGAGATTATATTTTGTAAGATCTCTCAGTTTATTATAAGTTAATTTTAAAAACTCAAATTATATCTAATTATTAAAAGTCATTCTTAAATGAAATTAAAAAGCTACACAAACCAGTCCAAAACATGTATTGAAATGGTCATCATATTAAAAATAAAAATGGCTCAAGTCAAAACATTCTTTAGACATTTTCATGTGAACAACAAAATAGAAAGGAAAATTTACATTAAAGTACAAATGTCATATTCTAGCACAGTTAAAATAGAGGGGTTTAAAAAATTTTTGATATTGAATTTTAAAATATGATATAAAAGTAAATGCTTTTAAACTATGGTTTCAAATAATTTTTCAGACATAAACTAATAAAAGTGAAATAAACTTTAGCTAAGTAAGTTCAAATATATCAGGAAAATGTTTAGAATTTTAGTGAAAGTTATGCTTTTAATGGAAAATTCTCATTTTTTTGGACTCTATTCCAATATACCCTTGAAGTTCCAAAGTAAAAATTTAGTTCCAAATTTTATTTTACACAGTATAAAATCAAGAGGGAGTGAATAATTTTTGAAAAAGGAAATAAATAAATCAGAATGTTGTTGAATAAATAAATTTGCTTGTAGGTTACAAATTGTATGATTAATGATAGGAACAATGAAAAAAAGTGCCATTTTAACATAATAAATGTTACTAAAGCTACTTTATTGAATATAAAAAAGTAAACATTTTCAAAATAATAAATTTCTAATCACTGTAAATAGCACGAAATACTAAAGAGGGTGAAATTGTTACTAGAAATTATGTGACACAAAAACATTATTTTTTAATATTCTGTTACACTGTTTGAGAATATAAATCAAACAACCAATAAGGGCTGTTTAAATAATTTATTAAAATAAAATTGAAGTAAAAAGTACACCCATTCAGGAAATATTTGATACTTTTTAACTTGGTTACAAATTTAAAATGACAATTATTCTGTTAGGATATCTAAAAGAACAACCGGAATGAAAATTTATATAGCAGCAAGAAATATCTTATTCATACAGTAAATGTAATTATTCAAACAAATAATTAATTATTCTGTTAAAAATCATCACTTACAAATAATTGTTTTCAAACAGTCAAGTCATTTCAAGAATAACTTTGTTATTACTGATTAAAAACAGTCTCAAAATTTCGCAAACTACAAAAGCACTTCATTAAAACTTTATTAAATATAAGAATGTGCTTTACTCATTCATAACAATATATAACATAATAAGAAAATATTTTATAATTATGTTCCGTTGCGACATAAAATTTTGTTGAAATAGTGATAAATTGTATTAAAATTTAACAAATATAGCTATTTTGTTGAAATTAATTTCATTTTATATCTCTTAAGCCTTACCCAATTTTATTTGATGGATTCTTGATATTTTCTGACTTCCACATTAATTTTTATTATTTATCAATTGTACAATTGAAAGCCATAACAGTGTTACTCAAACATTAAAAAAAGTTTCAATTAATAACCTCTCTCATTCACTAAATTAAGAGATATAAGTTATAATTTTAAAAAGACTATATTTCATAGAAAGTAAATCTACAAGAAATTAAAAATGAAACAAATGTCTTTTCCGTTTAAAAATAACTTATAAAATCAAAAACTTAAAATTACAGTTAAAATATGTCATCAAAAGAAAATTTCCACTTGTATTTTAAGATACTCCTCAAGCTTCCAAATAAAATATTTAAGCACTGAGCAACAAGCTTTTACAAGCAAATTATTTATTGTTAGATGAAAACTTCAAAGAATAAAAGAAATTTATCACCTTTCCTATTAAAAATATCATTAATATCTTCATTTTGGATCAGCAAATGAAAATTTTCAAAATAATGTATAATTCTAATAAATTGAAATATCCGAAAGTTTCAATAACTTGAAATTTGTACACTTGACTTCAAACAATAAATATCGCGGAAAAATTCATTAGTTTGGGTAACTTTTTACAAAAGAAAGTAATTTTTATAGAAGAAAATATTCCTAATATATTTCAAAAATAGAGGTAACTTTAGTATAAATTCTTAATAAATATAAAAAATAACACTTATAAATAAAGAAATTCAGATAATTAAATGAATTCAGGAATCAGTGTGTCATACTTTAGGAACAAAAGCAAGCATAGTAAATAATTCCTATAGTTCTCCCTTTCAAGTAAATAATTATATTAAGAATGTGATATTAATCTACCAATTCCAATTTGTTTCACATTATAAGATAATATTTTTTTATTTTTCGGCATCGGTGAAAATATGGATGAAGATTTTAAAAATAAAATTATTTTCATTTGTAAATTTTGTTTATAAAGCATATCTACTTCCACGTAATTACAATATAAATAAGTTATCAAGTATTTAAATTTCTGCTTATATATGTTGCAAAACAAAGATTGGAATTGTAAATTAATATATATTTTTAACTATACAGGAAAAAAACTAAGATTAAAACGTTAAATAAATATAACTGTGACAAAATATTTCCAAAATTTAAAAATTTATTTGGATAAAAGACTCTTTCACTGTTCTTTCATAAATGTAATTTCTTAAGTGTTTTCAGCAATTGTATATTCTATTTTGCCCAGTTATTTCTAATGCTTAAAAATTTTTAAGTTTTGTTCTTTGAAAATTATGCTTGAAATCTAAAAAGAATCATTAATTAAAATTTTATGAAAAAAGTTAACATATTTTGGGAAAACTGTTTTCAACCCTACCGAGAGAGAGAGACGGCGGAAAAAATCATCCCGGCTGCCAAACTGCCACGACTGCACGGAAGGTGATCCGGTTCCCGCTACATCCCTGGGGAGGGGCTAAATCTACTGTCATTATTCCTTCGAAATTATTGCTTTCATTGGAAAAAACCGCTCATTGGAAAAAATGAACTTTTATTAAACACTAACGCAATATTCACGAAATGTTATACCGTACTTCATCTGGATGTTATTAATTCGGATACTCAGGTAAATATACCACTAAGCGATTGTGAAAATGATGAGAACGCAAGTGATCCTGCCAAACCTTTGGATCAACTCCCGGAATTGAGTCGGCAACCCTCCGGAAATAGCCAGACTCTAAGCCCTGAAACACTAATTGGAATTATTCCTGTACGCAGTTGATCCCGCAGACCTGCGATCAAGATGCCCAAGAGAGCTTTTCGATCCAATCAAAGCCTCAGCAATAGCTCCAACGATAATGATTCTTTGGACTTCAGCGATATCCCTCAGTTACACATGACCTAACCATCAGCCATAGAGCGAAGGCAAAGGAACTTGCGTGCTCGTGAAAGTGTTAAACTCCCTTATCGAAATCGAGAATATTAGAAACGCAATGCAGTATTCCCAAGATATGATAATCTCAGTGAGCTGACATCGTTCAATCTCTTTCTAATGTGAGTCAACAAAGGCTACGAACCTATAACAAAAGTACGAGAACCCAGAGATGCTTTAGGAATTCTAAAGTGCTCTATCTCCTGTCTCGAACTGGAATACGTATTCGGAATGCTCAACGAGATTAACAAACCTAAAGATGATAGGCTCAGTGCTCCGGAAGAGGAGAAATCGAGCATACAAACGGCTATAAATGATATAAACAAAAAGATGGATCTATTTTTCCTCTATGGAGGTAGGTGCTAAATCCAAATTTTGTATACAATGATACTAGTTTCTATTATATAAAGAACTAGGCAAAATTGTTGGTATTAATGCTAAGTGCGACATTGAGGTTTTAAATTATTTACTGGAATTGTATTTTACTAGTTATAATCCGGAGGTAACTCCGTACGAAAACATAGATAAGGCACCTGTGAACACCACAAGAAATTATCAAAATAATTGCAAAAATATAATATAAATTATTATATTATTAACGCTAGGTCTGCTAGACCTGTCAAGTATGTCATTAGGGGACTCTCCATTGAAATGGATATAAACATAGTTCGAAAAGTTTAGAAGTTGGTAATTTTTTTGTTCGTAAAATTAATCAGATGAGAAGAAATAAAGGAGCGAGGCAATTTATGCCTCTATACCAAATACGTCAACCGAATACTGCCGATAGTAGGAAAATATGCAGTTAACTAACAAAAATAGGACATTTTAAGGATTGAGAAATATAGGAGAAAAACGGCGCAGTAACCCAATGCTACAGGTGTCAGCTGTGGCATCATTCAAGCGAAAATTGCTCACTTACCCCCGTTGTGATAAGTGCGCTGGTTCGCATCTCACCTGGGATTGTGAATTCAAAGACAGGGTCGAGAAACCGAAGTGCGACAATTGCGGGGGTCATCACCCGGCAAATTTCTGGGAAGACCCTAAATACTCCAAAAATATTAATAACAATAAAAAAGCAAATAATAATCCCAATAATAGGATAATTCTGCGAATATAAATGCTCATCAGCAAGAGTCCAATTTTACTAGGCATCGTGTTAACAATGCTGCTGCAGTAGCAGGAAATAATTTCCCTCCGCTATCAAATACTCCTATCAATGGAAAAAATAATCCGATCACTAATTGTTTGGCTAATTTTGGCGATATTATCTCCACTTTCGAATTATTTAATAAAATGGCTTAAAATAGAACCTAAATTCAGTTATTGACAATGGTCAAAAGGGTACATCAACCATTGTGATAATGTTCAAGGTATGTTTTTAATTTAATAGAGGTAGTCAGGCCACTCATTGCTTATTCCACTGCCCAGCCTTGAATAGCAAAAATATTGCATTAAACTTATGTACAGGGAATGCTAATAGATTATATTCCAAAATAGATGAACTCCGGGTTTTTCTAGATGAGCATTCCCGGACATAGTTTCAATTCAGGAAATTCACCTTCGTAACAACCAAGATTTTAATGTTAGAAATTATAATATTTATAGAAATGATAGAGTTAATCATGACAATATATATAGGTTTTGCCAACCTGTATAGGAGGATAGGAGAGACTGCAATTTTAATCAACCGATCCATCCCTCACCTACACATTACAGCACCACCATCCACTACCGCAGAAGCCACCACAGTGCAAATTAAATTAAATACTTTACCCATCCAAATAACATCTGTTTACATACCACTTCAAAAAAACCTACCCAATAATCCGGGCAAAAATAATCTGCCACCTCAAGATTTAGATTAATTAATAAATTTAAAATAAACCAACAATTTTAGGTGGCGACTGTAATTCACACCACACACTATGGAATTGCCATAGAGCAAATAAATTTGGCATGACGCTCAATCAATATATCACACCGATAATCTGCCATTGGAAGCCCCTTCAGTACCCACACTCATTGGCGGACATGTTCAAGACACTTGCTCGGTCCTCTACTTTTTCATAATAAATAAATTTCTACTTAAAAGCACAACATTAATGTACGTTGAGATGACGAGCGACCATAACCCTGTTATAACTACTTTTGATACAACACATATTGATACAACCAACACGTACTCATTAATTCTTAACTTCTACTATTACTAACTAATTAGTCTAAGTTCAAACACACACTCAGACAAAGAACGGATTATGATACACCACTCAATATGGAGGTTGAAATCGAGATTGCAGTCCTAAACTTTTCTTGAAATATTAAAGATTGTCATGACTGTATATCAAAAATTATTTCTACTAACAATAACTGAATAGAAACGAAAATGATAGAAATGAAAATGATAAAAGAATTTACAATCAATGTAATTGTTGCCGCCTTGAAAAATTGTTCAAAGGGCGATAAAGTGTACCAATTATGGCAACCTCCTACGCTCTTGTTTCTCTCTGAAAACTTGATTCAGAAAGAAAAAGGAAGGGATTGTATTTGTAGCGGTATAGTCCGCGTTCTGATTCAAGCTATCGTGCTTAAATAAATATTGTTATTGTTTGTTATCGACGGAATTATTTAATTTAAATCCTACCATTTTTGGTCAGTCGATCGGTAGGTGAATTAGCGTCTTTTGGATACATAAAAAATTCGAAACTCATATTGTTGAGTATCTTTAAAAGGTATTACTTTCGTTTTGCATCATGTCGGACTATAAGGTCTTGAATCACCGACGAGGCACTTTAAAGGCAAAAATTGAAAGATTAGAAGCTTATGTTAAAAGTGATAAAGCAAAGAAAGATGATGCAGTCACCTTTGATGTAAAAATTAGAAATGTTCAAGAAGCAAAAAATGATTTAATTGAATTGCGTTTACAGTACCATGCTATTCTAGACGAAAAAGATGTAGAGGAGAATGAACAAATCCTTGATCAAATGGATGAAGAAATCGAAGAATTGGAGGTAAGCTTGTTAAAATTAAAATCCTCCTTTAAAAGTGAAATATTGCATGCTGATTCATTTGTTAATGAAAAGAACTGTAGTAATATAAAAGTAAAATTACCAGACATTCCTCTTCCAAAATTTTCGGGACATTATGAGAACTGGAATAATTTTAAGACACAGTTTGAAACATTGATTTCTTCTAATGAGCATTTAGATGAAGCTCACAAATTATTTTACTTGCAATCGTCCTTAACTGGAAATGCTCGACAAATTCAAACTACAGAAGATAGTTTTTCTTCGCTTTTTCAGGCGTTACAGGAGCGCTACGATAATAAAAGGCTTATAGTTAATTCAAATATTTCGGGATTAATAAATTTAGAAAAAATTAGCTATGAATCAGGTATGGAGTTAAGATGCTTACTAGACAAAGTAATCAAACACGTTAGAGCTCTTAAATCTTTAAATTTGGGATTAGATGATTTAAGTGCAAATATTTTGATTAATGTTGCTTTACAAAAGGTAGATAAAGAATCCAGAAGGCTCTACGAAATGTCGCTTAAAACATCCGAATTACCCAAGTGGGATGAATTTATTGAGTTTTTAAAAGGAAGATGTCAGTACCTAGAAAACGTTCATGCATCTCAGTTAAAACCGAAAATAGGCAATAAAATGAAAAGTTTTTTCGTTGACTCTAATGTAAACAAATTTCAGTGTTTAATTTGTAACTCACCACAATATCACCCGATTTTCAAATGCCCAGAATTTTTAAAGGCTAGTATGAAACAAAGATTTTTCTTAGTTAAGAAATTCAAGCTGTGTTTAAGATGCTATAGTTCGAAACATAATTTAAATTCTTGTGATTCTAAGTATAAGTGTAAATTCTGCCAGTCAATGTCTCATGGATCCCTTTTGCATGACTTTTCGAAATCGGAAATAAAAAATAAAAACCTAAGTTTCGAGCAGCTACCCAACAACACTCAAGAGCAAGGAGTTGACCTTGAGGTCAACTCTCCCCCCTAAGAGCTTTCGGAAAATACATGTGCAAGTACCACTTACTGACATAAATCTCAAACTGTGGTGTTGACTACTGCTCACGTTTTAGTGCGGGATGCTTTTGGAAAGTCACATGTGTTGCGTTTTTTGATTGATAGTGGCTCCATGATAAATGTCATAAATCGTGAGGCTGCAGATTTGTTGCGGGTAAAGGAGAGCAAAATAAATATGCCAATTAGAGGATTAAGTGGCTCCCTAATAAATGTAAAATCAAAAGTAATAATGGAAATTTCGAATTCCTCTAAGGATTTTATTAAAGTTTCGGAATTTATAATTGTTCCAAAAATCACAAATATAACCCCCACACGACAGTTGAATATTAATTTAAGAAATTTGCCTAACAATATAAAACTAGCGGATCCCACATTTTTTAGACCGAATAAAATCGATGGTCTACTTGGGGCAGAATTATTTTTTGATATATTAAAGACCAAAAAATTAAGGCTTAAAGATTCTCGCCTAATTCTCCAAAATAGTGTTTTCGGGTTTATTGTTAGCGGATCAAATGCCATTTCTCATACGACCGGTAATTATTATTGCGGACTTATTTAAGATTCATCTTAAATAAGTCCGCAATCATTTTGCCAAAACATCACCAAAAATGATTAGTCGCCAAATGTGTCACCAAATATAGCGTCGGAATGTATCGTCGTTGTTTTTTTTATTGGATGCAAAGCGCGGAATTTAAATCCTGTTTTTTGATATTTATATTTTGTAGCGCGGAATATAAATATTGTCTTTTATATTCACAATTTTTAGTTCGCTGTGGATATAGTGCTTGAATTTCAATACTGTTCTTTATATTCGTTTTGAATTTGGCTGTGGACATAGAGCCGGAATTTCAATCCTGTCTTTTATATTCGTTTTGTATTTCATTACGGATATCGTGTCAGAAATTAAACTCTGATTTTTATATTAATCTTGGATTTTCTGTAAATGTAGAGCGCCGGAATAACAATGAAAGTAAGAAGTTTAGTTTAATTATTTCCTGCAGGCATAGAATTCCTAGAATTGTATTTCAAGTATTTAAATTTTGAATTATATATGAAATTAGAGAATCGTTCTATTTTTTGGAAATTATTCTAGATTTGTCTACTTTTATATAGTAATAATTTGTAACAATCTATCTTAAATCACTGAAATTCATTATTTTTTTATTTTTAACTAGATGTTATTAAATGTAATTATTTTTGTTGCTTTATTTTCTTTAATTTTAATTCTGAAATAATTTTAAATAGAATCTTCAATTAATCCCATTATGATTATTGTTTTCTTATATATGGTTATGTTGAGCAATTTGAAATCGGGGGGGGAGAGACACCCCTTTTTATTTAAATGGTTGTTATTGTTTTTTATGTAGTGTTCGGCCTAGCAATTCGAAATCGGGGAAAACCCAGGTTTCTTATGCCGATTGGTACCTATTCTGGGTTGCTACTTTTTTCGCCGCCACTTGGCAACGAAAAAAGTCGCAATGATCGCCAATAGATAGGGATACTGAGCTAGTTCCATAATTCTTTTAAAGATTATTTGGACTTGTAAAAATAACTATTTATACCCAATTTATTCTAATTATTTCATTGACTATTATTTATCATGAGATTTTTATCGAGATTTTTCATTGATTATATTGATAGAGACAAAAAATAAAATTGTTACACATGATCTTAAAGTTATCCCTTAGCAGAAATTCAAATTTTGTTAATGAAACAATTATAAATTAATCTACTTACATGAAATATTATTTTATTTATGTATATAATATTAATCATGAAATATTTAATAATATAAAAATATGTACAAGCATCAGTAACAAAATGTTGCTTATTCTCAATAAATGTAGCCAAGCAGAGAGCTGAATGATTAATGCTCTGGCTTTTTATTCAATAGCTCATGTCTTAGGAATCCACTTAAAATTGCAACTTCTGGTTGAATTAACCATTGTATGAAAAAGTGCTATGTTGCAGAAAATTTATAAATCTATTCAGTTCCCCTATGTCTAATTTGGCATTACCTTTTGCTTAGAAATTATAAAATTTTATTTTTTGCACACCCATTATTCTTTTCTAATAAATTTTATGTATTAAGACTAAGAAATAATTTATGGTTCAGTCAAAAATAATTGAACAGTTAAACATTAATTTTGATACAAAAAAGCATCTATACAAAATCTCTTTCTTAATATTTAGAACATGATTATATATAAAATAGTTAATAAAAATATTTTTTCAATGTGTTATTTTTATTTTGTTTTGAATGATTAAAAAACGGATATCTTGTAAAAAAATCCATCAAAATAGTTGAACATCATTAATATGATTTTAAAGAGGCAGCTTAAAAAATGTATTCATAAAAAGACAGAGATAATTGAAATATGACTAATTTTCTAAAAATATATATCTATGATATTAAAATTTTTGTAGCTTGAAG
The DNA here is from genome assembly GCA_037975125.1 of Latrodectus hesperus. Classification (NCBI taxonomy): domain Eukaryota; kingdom Metazoa; phylum Arthropoda; class Arachnida; order Araneae; family Theridiidae; genus Latrodectus; species Latrodectus hesperus. The sequence goes on from CM075856.1 coordinate 6,004,769, forward strand.
ATCTTAACTGTATTTCAAAACGAGAGGTTAAATATTATTTGAAAAATGTAAATTAAACATTAAATTTATTAATAATCAATTAATTAAATGTTTTATTAATTTTTAAATAAAAAAAGAGTTTTGATTTAAAAAAGAAAACTTGACTTACAAGTTCTCTGATAAGATTTAATATGAACTCTTAAAGAAATTTAAAAGTTTTTTTTTTTTTTTGTGAAGTACAATCCAAAGATTTGCTGAATTTTTTGGTAGCTCACACTTAAATTCCTATTTTCGTAAATAAAAAATTCTCCACTTTATGGTTAGTAAATGTAGGTTTGTTCAAAAGCCTATTTGGGAATATTGCTATGTTTTATTTTGAAATAATAGTAATTTTGATATATTCTGAATCTGCAGTAAAATATTAATGAATTTTTTACTATTTATTTTTTTCAGTAACATTTATACTTAATGAAAACTGAAACTTTAGTAATGGATTAATGCTATTATTTAATTTTAAAAATGATAAGAACCTTATTAAACGAAAAGTATCAAATTTTATTCTAAAATCAATTAAATCTAAAAAAATAGTATATACAGATTTCAGTTATAAATATTTATTTGATCATTGCAACATATTAAGAATATTTTAATATTAATGTAATCATATAAAATCATACGGAAGGTCATCTTTGCTGGTCATATTTAAAATATGTTCATATTTAACTACTTAATTTTTGTTCGTCTACAGCACATAATGTAAGAAAAATTAATACTATTACATTACACTCCTGGTTTTGATAATTGTCATAGCGGAAAAGAAAATTTCGTAAATTCTTGTCATAAATATTCCATTTGCATCATGTATTGTTTAAAAATGCTTACGTTTTCAGAAACCACTAAGAAATATTACAAACATTTTATTTAAATTTTATAAACACAACAATTATCACTTAATGATAAAACTTATTTCAACACCATGCTTATTTCTGGCGGAAATTGTTTAACAATTGCATCGGTAATCGATTGCGTAAGTATAATGTGATTCATCGTACAGCGAAATAGTTAGATTTTGTTTGTAGGCTTACGCATTTATGCTCTACATCGTCCAAAAAGGAAATATAAATAATTTTATTTCAATTCTTAGCAATTTTATAAAAATTCAAAGTATTTTTTAATTTAATTCAATTTAATTTTTTATTTTATTTCATTATTATTATTATTATTATTATTTTTTTTTGAAAAATAGAAAAATATCAGTGAAACATATAAAGTTTAGATTTCTGAAATTCGGATTAGGATCATTAAACCAAATAATAAAATTTTAAGAGAATGAAAGCATTTTATTGAAAAAATATTTATAATAATTATATCACAGAGCTTCTAGCTTAAAATTTCTTTTCTGTAAATAATCAAGTTATATAGAAGTAATCTCAAATATAAGAATATACTAGGTATTCTCATTCATACATATTTCATTATTAAACTTCATTATATTCAATATAATTTTTTAATCATTCAAATCACATAAAGGGCTCCATATGTTTAAATTTTCGAGTTTTGTTGAAAGGGAATTTGTGATGACGTAGACTAAAAAGTAAATTAAATGTTAATTATTTACATAACTGCAAATATTAATAAATGGATGAAAAGTAGGATTTCAAATTTATTCTGAAGTCTTTTTATCTACAAATCAGGATCTATTAATCATGAAGTCATTTTAAGGAATGGCATTGAACATGAATGCACATTTTAATTTTTTCTAACCAATCACCAAGTCACATCCAGACAATAATATACATTTTGTTGCCAAATCATTTTCCATATAGAAACTTTAGGATAAAAATCTTTTATTCATATTAATTCACTTACAACATAAATAAGAGATATTATAGCAGTTTTAGCATTCATTCCATCATACAAACAATCCGTTTTTGTAACTCGTTATACGGTTTATTTGTCATTTTTTGCTTAAGCAGAATATTAACCTACCTTGTAAAAATATTGGCGAATAAAGTAAGATTTTTATAATACATTCGCGGAAATAAATATAAAATTCACCACTTTATTCTTTGTTCTATTTTATTCAAATATTAAACTTAAATATTAAAACGAAAACAAATATAAACCATCCATAATAAGAATAAACATAGCTTCTCTTCAGAAAATTATCAACTAATATGGAAGATCATATATTGTCAGCAACAAAGAGCCTTTATTATTTCAGATAAAAACAATTTATGATGATTATACATTTTTTCAGTCTTCTAGATGAATAAAAATGTGCAACATATTTCACCAGACTCCCGTGAACAAACGAAGTCAAATTATTTGACATGGAAGACTTGGCTGATTAAAATGTAAAAACTTTGTTAGAAAATGTTTAATAACACACTTTAATCAAATGAATTGAAAAAGAATTTATTATAAATGAAAAAAATTGATATGGTAAAAGATATATATTTTCTTATCTCTTCCTGAAACAGTTCTCTCGGTCTTTCCGAAGCGGAAGAGAATTATCTTTACAAAAACAAGAAATCAGCATATCATTGAGAATTATTATCTCAGGTTGACAATTGAGTGTAGTGTTATCGCACTTTGTCATGTTAATGTTGTTGAGCATACCAAGATTTGACTGTGACTGTCAAGATATGTACAGTTCACACAGTTGCAAAATGTTAAATGTGATATGTATAGAAAGTTGGCTGAAGAGCTTGTGAGAGTTTTTAGAAAGTGTTCGTACTCTATTATTTCTACAGAAAGTTTCCGGTTGTTGCCAAGTACCCTGCACTCTCGGTTTTTTGAAAATACTTACCAGAATACTTAATCGATGCATGCCAGTTTCCTTACTTGTGCAAAGAAAGCGAAAAATTATTTAGGTTTTTCAAAAGAATTAATTTTGAAGGATAATATAAACATCTATTAAACAGATATGTTAGAATATATGTAAATAAATGTTTTATTCATATAATGAATTTAATATTTTTTAAACCAATGTACGGTTTAAACAAAAAATAAAAAAATCACTGGAAAAACAAATAATGGCGAAAAAGTGTTGGCTGTCTTAAAAATAACAAAATAGTAAGCAAATTGCTGACTTAAAATAAAATTTTTAAATGACTTTAAATGTAGTAGGTTTTTGACGCCAAAATCTATAAGTGATTTTGATTTCGGTTCAGTGCACACATACATCTGGTAATTTTAAGAATATTATATTAATAAATGCCATCAATGTGTGCTTCTTCTTTTGAAAAAATATTAAGCGTTTGCCAAATTCTTTTAAATATTTAAGAATTTCATTACACGAAATCTAATATTTTTGAATTCCTAAATATCACGAATTTTTTTCTGTATTTGCTTCAAATTTGTTCCAAGAATATTTTTATTTTCAAAAGAGTTCTTTAAAAAAAATTCTGAAATTTCTGTTTTCGATCATCACATTATTTCTAAAATTCGTAGGATTTTATTTATTTGTTTTATGGATTCACATGAATATTATTTCTAGTCTTATCTCTAAATGTAATTTAATTTTCGAAAGGATTGGACATTCCAAATTTCAAGTATTTCTAAGATTGAATGAGTATTAAGAATCAAAGAGCATTTGATTCTTAAATTTTGACTGTAAATGCAACTGAAATTTCTAAAAGATTCTATTTTTCGAATTTTGAAGTGTTGCCAAAAATCAATAGCTTTTAGCATTCACGTACTTAAGTGATCTTGTCTTGTTTCTAATTTTATGCGTAAAATCAACTAGATCCGTTTTTCAACTTTTATAAGACATTTCTAAGATTTGATGACTTCTCTTTCAGTCAGATTTGATTGACGTCATTTGCAGTTTTGTCTTTCAATTGAAGTAATGGAAATTTAAAAATGATTTTACTTTTTAAATTCCAAACTTTTCCCTTGATCGATAGGTTTTAGTATTCATGATTTCATTTAACTTTGTTATTTTGTCTCTAAAAATAAATTAAAAACTAAATGCTTCTGCAGAAACTCGATAATCTCTTAGATGTAATGAATTCAAAGCATTCTTTTGCCTACCAAAATCCATTTAAATATTTGATATATGACTGTGGGAAAAATTATTTCTTGCTTTATTCTTATATATATATATATATATATAAACTCAAAAAGATGGATTGTTTAGTTACAAAGTTTACTTATACCATGATTCTCAAAACGACCTTTTTCTTTGTTCAGCAATTTCAAACCAAAATCTCACTCGCTCATTTTTTTTTAATTCTAATTAAAAGCCGTATCACATTAAATATGGGGAACACTGGTCTTTTCCTAAAAATAATAAGCCGCTGATTGGTGGATGACGTCAATTCTAGTTTGCTAAAAAGAAAATGGCTGAAAGGACGAGATTCTAAAAAGAGGAGAGTTATCAGATTTAACTAGATATATTAATAGTCGCAGATTTTGTCTCTAAAATCTTATACCTTATACTAAAATCTAGAAAATAATACCTAGATTATTAAATATGTTGATAATGATAGATTTTTATTTTATAATTAAACTTGATAATATAATTTATAAAGTACAACACAGAAAATTTCCAAGATCTTGTGTCATTAATCGATTCAAAACAAGACAATAGGAATCGAACTAAGTATGTATACAAATAAAAATGATATACTTATATATATATATATATATATACATAATTATAATTTATATACTTTTGATTTATTAGTTATATGATCGTCAATAGAAATAAAACAGCATTTCTCCTTTCAATTGTAAAGTTTTAATTTTATTTTGATTCACAATAGAATTCTTTTATACCTTTCGATATAAGTTGACCAAAATTTTTCTTGTTACAGGACGAAAAATTTTTATTAGATTATAACTTATACTTAAATATATATTATTCAGGACTTTTATACATTCCAGTTTTTTTTCCACAGTCTAAAAAATATGAACACGTTATAATTTATAGTTTAGTAATATACGTTTAAATACATTAAATATATATAATAGATATTTCTAGAATTTCCCTTTAAGATTCGGATTCTAGAAATATCTATTAATTCGACACCTGTCTTCTTAATTAGAATCATTTAAAACATTATTAAGAATAGTATATTTAATAGTAAGATATTGATGATTTAATTTTATTAATTTATTATGATTTAAATTTATTATGATTAATTATATATATATATATATATATATATATATATATATATATATATATATATATATATATATATATATATATATATATATATATATATATATATATATAATATATAAAATTCTCGTGTCACAGTTTTCGTTGCCATACTCCTCCGAAACGGCTTGACCGATTTTGATGAAATTTTTTGTGCTTATCCGGTATCTATGAGAATCGGCCAACATCTATTTTTCATCCCCTTAAATGTTAGGGGTAGTACAACCCTAATTTTATTTTTTATTTTTTTTGGTTAGTTCTGTAAGTTCCTAATAGATGGCGGTTTAGCATCTAAGTTGCACAGGTATTCGGCAGATGGCGACGTGTTTATTTTTTATCGTGCGCGCGCAAGCGCGTGGTTAAATATAGAATTTACATATATTTTCATGATGTATAATGATACTATAACAATTTTTCGTGAATCATTTTCATAATTATACTTTGTATTGTGTTATTATTGTGCAGTATTCAGTTTGAATATTTTTAATATTATAAATAGTAAAATAAAATTTTATTTATTACTGTTTTTCTCTACTAATTTTCATACCACCTCAAAAATATGTAAGTATTTCTTGATAGCCTTTTATTATTATTTATTTTTATTTTATAATTTGATAATTATTAATTTATTCAGTAGAACATTTTGATCTAATTTATTTATTCAAATGATAAATTCTTTTAATTTTTTTATTTCAGTATAATGCCGCGGAAAAAATTTTTAGTTTTAATATAATTTAAAATTAAAATAATAATAGTTAATTAAAAGGAAAATTAAAATAATAAAAATTAAAATAATAATAGATGTCAATGTTATCTACCTCATTTATAACAATTTATTTTTAGATGTCTTTAATTTATATAGTATATTTTATAAGTAAGTCACTGATTACAAACTATAATTTAATATAAGATGAATAAAATGTAAATTCAGAAAGTATATGTTGATTTGTGCTTAATTTCAAAATTTCGATACTTTACCTATTACTATTAAATTTTGGTGAAACGTTTTATTTTTAATCTCCAATGAATGAACCTATTCTAAATTTTTTTAGAAAATATTAATTTGATTGAACCCAAGAATTAGTAAAAAATTGATTCAATGTATTTTAAAAACTCAGCCACTGCAACGCGTGGCTGGGTCAGCTTGTATATATATATATATATATATATATATATATATATATATATATATATATATATATATATATATATATATATGAGTGTTACTCTAAAATTTTTACAATACGCGCAGACGAGAATTTACAAAATAAAAATAACGGTTTAATTTTAAAGTACATAGTATTTTGACACAGAAGACGATTTTTTACTGACTTACTTCAACTTGTTTAGCGTGAAATAAATTTTAAACAAAAAGGGAAAATGAAGTTGACGCGAGAACATTTTCGCGCTATGATTTTCTACGATTTCAAAGCAGGTTTAAATCAAGAAGAAGGCGTTCAACGGCTGCAATTAGCATTTGGTGATGAATCTCCAGCTCGTGCTACTGTATTCAGATGGTTTAGAGAATTCAGAAGAGGTCGCAATTTTCTTTAGGATGAAAAACACACAGGAAGGCCGCCGTCGGATGTAATCCCGGATAATGTGTCTGCCATACGAAAATTGTTAATGGATGATAATCGCTGTACCCATCAAATGATACAGAAGGAACTTAACATTGGATCCACAATCATACACAAAATCATTCATTAAGAATTACATATGAAAAAAGTAGTTTGCCGTTGGGATCCCCATAATCTAACTGAGCATCAAAAAGAAGAGCGTATCAGAATCAGTAAAGAAACTCTTAATATGTTGAATGATGATGGCCACCGCATCATATCTAAAATTGTAACAAGTGACGAAACCTACATACCGTTTTTTGACGTTCCAACACGTCAAGAAAGCAAAGTATGGGTCTTTGAAGATGTTCCCACGCCGACAATGGTGAAATAACAACGTGCACTGAAAAAAGTGATACATGCCGTTTTCTTCAACGAAAGTTGAGCATTTTACATAATTTGCATAATTCGGTAAGATGCGTGTACCCTGAAATTTGCATAATTTTCTGGCCACTTCATCTTGGTGTTGCATTTTCAATATCGGGCAATGTATATGTGTAAAAGTATTATTTATTCTCATAATTTTTTATTGTTAAATTTATAGGTGGTGTTCCAAGCTTAACCAATTATAGTGAAGAGGCTAATTGTTAAGAATATAGAATATGTAAAGAAGGTAGATTGTAAAGAAAGAGAGAGAAAGAGTCGAATATGTAAAAAGAAGGCAGATTGTAAAGAAATTAAAAGTATTATCTAAATTGGAAAAATATATGCATTTTGTTAAATAAAGATTTTAGAATAAACTGTTCTTGGTCTAGTTAATATTTTCAAGATAGAATATTTCTTTACCTGGGAAATAATTGTTCTGAATTAACGTTGAATTCTTAAAAAACAATGCATGACTTTGTTCTTTTTATGTTGTTTCTGAAGAAAAGGGAAAAAAAATTATAAATTTGACAGTGCAATCAAAACTAAAGTTAATAAATTCAGAAACAATCTCACTAAATATTTTTAAATAAGTGTCATACAAATTTTAATACTTTTCTGTAAGAAATACATAATTCATTATAAGCTAGAACTATTAATAAAATTAAGAAATTTTTCTTCATCAGTGCCCTAAGTCAAAAGATGATTTTAAATGCATAAATTCTCATATTAATTTCTTGCATGAAACCAAATTTAATTTTTACTTTAATTGGAATTTGATTAATAAGAAGCATTTATTTAATGAAATAAAAATAATGTGTAAAATATAGAAATGTTATTATACACAAAAATTGATAGTTTAAGTTCATGAGTGTTAAGTAATGTAGAAGTGTGTGATTCTCTCTCTTTTAATGTTAAGCAGAACAGATTAATATATTACTAATATGATTATTTAAATCATGGCACCCACAATAATTTGATTAATTTACTATATCATTCATATATAAACAATTGGGGAGGGTTGTAAATATTTATTTGCTTTTTACTTTATTTTTTTTTTTTGTTTTGCATGTTAATTTCAATATAATCTGATTTTCATCACATAACCAATGATTTATAAATTTTGCTTAATTATTTAAGTATTGCTTTAAAGAATAACGAATTCGTCACAATTGAATTTACTTTTCAAAATGGAATGCAAAATAATAAATTGTAAGCATGACAATTATTTGATTTATATAATATGCAACAATACAGCTTTAAATGAAAAAAAATCTTATCTATTGTAATAATTTACAAATAGCTTCCTTCTAATTTCATGATTCCAAATATCCTTTGTTATCAATATGAGCTATATACATCTAATGTAGACAAACCTATAAGAATAGCCAAGTTTTGATCTGTTTTGGAAATCAATCTTGGTTCCATCTTGGCCGCCCAGATAGATCCAATGTAGCGTGCTAAGGTTGATCCTTTTTTGCTACCCAGATTGGTTATATAACGAAATGTAGACCATAAATGAATGGAACAATATTGACTGCAAATAATGGATCTATGCAATGCCACGATTAGCCAATATAAAGCTAAGATATTTTGTTACTTGGATGGTTTAACACATTCTATTTGATACTGCCTAAATTGTTTTTAATTTTATTAAGAGTCCAAAAACATGAATTAACTTACGCAAGGAAATTTTCATCACTTAAACAGCTAGATTCGTCACACGTTTTAGATATCAATAACTAGTTTATGTTAAAAGCAGATAGCTTACTCAAAAGTAGTATAAAGGAAAATGTTTCGATTATTTTACTACTAGCATAAAAGTGCTTTGAAGATAATGGAAAAAATTTTCACCATCACATTTTTAAGTTCTTGAATAATTACCAATAATTATGATATCATCTTTTAATAACTCAATATTTTTCAGTATATTTTAATTTAAGATTAAATTCTTAAAAGAACTTTTACTAATTTATCAAATGAGCAATTTTGTTTAGTACTTTAACACAAATTTAATTTAATTACTTATTGTTAAGAGATGAAAATCAAAATTTAATGCTAAAACATTTTAATGTGCTTAAATTTAAAAGAAAAACTTCAAATAATTTATTTATTTATTTATTCTAAAAAAGAAAGAAAGGGGACTCATACTTAGGAACAAAGCAAGCTATGGAAGGAGTTTTCAGTGTAAACAAAAACAAAACTCAGTTGACCGGAAGCCATCTCAAATACTTCCGGTTTTCTCTCTTCCCATTGAAAATCAATGCAATCGCAAAAATTTTTATTTAAATATTTTTAGGTAATTATTTCTGTTTTCCGTTAAAATCATAATTTTTAACAAGAGTGCAATCAGTGGTGATCCCGTAAATTTAAAAAATTTTTTTTTAATTTTTACTTAAATAATCCTGATGGATTACCATATTTTCCAAGGAATCGCTCTTATTAATTGGCGATATAAGGATCAATTGTTGATGAATGATGTATCGTAACCCACATTCAAACTCTTGTTATTATTTATCTCAATTGTTAATCATTTTCTTCTCTAATTAATATTTAAATTTATGCATTTATCCCAAAATTTCAGGAAATATATTTTGCGTGCGATTGAACTATAAAAAATTTTAAATATTAAGCAAGGTATTATTTATGCTTTCCTTTATTGTATTATAAATGTCATTAAAATTTTCTTGATCATGCTGGAATATATGAATTGGTATCAATAATGAGTAGAACAAAATTGTTATGTTGTATTTATTTACTTGTTATTTATATTAATATTTTAAACAAATCTTGGTTTTCAGTGCAATTAAAACTTAAGTCTTATTTTTAAGAATTGATTTAATATATATTTAATTAAATTAATGATTGTAAATCGGTCTCCATTGGAAATTTGAACATCTTCAATTGCGAAAATAAATTTGTTCCAGCTCGCATATTCCCACACAACACAAGTACGTCCATTGGACGTCCACTGGATGTTATTTGGATGATCCACCGTGATCCAGTAGACATCCACTGGACGTCCATAAATGATCCCGTGCACCATCCACTGACCGTCCAGAAGACATCCAGTAGACGTCTAATGGATGTCCACAGATAACCACTGGTGGACGTGTTTTGGATATGACGTCACATAGCATTGGTAGTGACGTCATTAATCTGACACGGCAGAATGCGCATGATCCTCCAATCATATACTATTATTTTTTATGAATGGCCGTTTCTTATGTTGTGAAATATTTTGTTGTCACTTTTAAATTTTTATATTCAACTGAATTGCGTAAATATTAAATAAATAATTTTTAATTTGCTTACTTTTACTTTATAAAATATTAAAATTAACTTAATTTCAGAAAAATAAATTTTACTAAGTATTCATATAAAAGATATTTTATTTCTTACAACACAGGAAATTTTTCAGATTAATTTTAAATTTCGACTTACCTTAAAAAAGTTGTAATTCCAACATAAAATGCTTTAAGTATTACATGCAAATCACAAATATTAATTATTTGCTTTTAATTAAAGGTATTTGAGCATGAAAATATTGATTTACAATAAAAAAAATCTATATTGTAGAAAACATCAAATGCAATAAATTTGGTTCAATTACACAGCTATAGAATAAATATATATCTAATGTAAAATATCAATTTTAATTCTTAGTATCACTTTATTTAAAACATTTTGCTTTAGAAATTTGACATCGATTCAATTGAGCGTTATCAAACCAGAAAGATAAAAAATGAACTTAAAGCAAGAAAATGCACATGTATATTGAATAAATTTGGATTTTTCTTTGAGTATTAAGTTTCAAAACAGAGTTTTAAGAGATTAAAGGTAGCCTTATATTTACCAAATCTATTCAGTCACTTTTAATTTATTATTTATAAAAATATTACATTCTAATTACACATTATGATTAAAAAAGTTTGGCAGATGGGATATCCCATTTGATTTTTTAAAAATAAATGATATATTTCTGTTTTGTGATGTTTAACATCACAAAAAATGCTCAACAGAATATTTTGATATAATATGAAGAGAAAATGCGAAAACGCAGTAAGGACTTTTGCGAAACAAGCAAAATAAAAAATAGACCATTTACAGTGAGAAATTAATGTTTGAAAAACTTTTACAGTAATAAGTAAATGCAGCATTATACTAATAGAACATGTATTTTAAAATGAATTCAAAACATCATATAAATAAAACATTTTATTATTCTACAATTTTTTTCAATTCATTCAAATATCTAGTTTTTGCATGCCGTAACCAATTTTTCACACAGGATATAAGTATTGCATCAGTAACATTGCACAAAGCTCCATTTTTTCTTACAGCATCTAGAAGAAAAAAACATTTAGAGATTTGAAAATAATTATTATGACATTGTAAAAGTTGTGCTGATAAGCGAATGTATTCTTTATTAATAGAGTTCAAAATCACATAATGAAAAAATAAAAATTCAGGAGTTTAAAGTGTTGTATCATTTTGTGTAGAACATGTATTTCAATTAAACTTAATTATAATGAACTTATTTAATATTCATATTTTTTCAGTTCTATATTTAAGTATTTTGTTAAAAAAATTCACAATTATTTTTTTATAATTTTGAAGAATCTATTTTTATTTTTAAAAGTTCTTTTACAATTTCTAATTTGTACAAATTAAAATTATAATTATGAGCTATTTTCTTCTTGTATGGAATTATTATTATTTTTTTTCAATAAATTGTGGACACAAAGTAAATGAAAATCACTATGTTACTTTTAAAAGGTGGCTCAATCACAGGAGTTACTACTACCGGTACCAAATGCCCCAAACATGTAGATTATCGTACCAGAATGGATTTGTTAGCAATCTATGACTATTCCAAAATCTGTTTTTTTTTTCCATATCATAAATACAATAAGGGATTAATTGAAAATTTCTTGTGGGTCCACTTGTTGATTGTAGTCTTCAAATACCGAATCCTGATTTAATTAAACTAAACACTTTCTCATGAATTTATATCAGTTCCTGAATCCATTAATTTGTGCATTTGTCTACTAATATAAATTAGTAAAGCAGAAAATTTAGTTTACACTAAAACAAACATGAAATCTTACCAAAAGCTAGTTGACAAATTTTTAGACTATCAAATGATTTAATAGCTAGTAACTTACCCAAAATGTAAAGAAGCAGAATTTTAAAAAAATAGAAACATTTTCCGATACTTGCATAAACACGAATTATAATATGAAATGAACGTGTACCTTATAATTACTATAATTGAAAATTAGTATAGTAAATTACTTCACCTCAAATGATTACATAAAAATTAATTTACATCAGATAAATATTTGTTGCAAATTAAATCCAATTTTAAACAATTTTTACAAATAATATTTTTAGAATATTTTTCCTTGCTTAATTTTACAAGTTACGATAACATTCATAGAGCTAGGAGTAGTGGCATATCCTATCAAATGCATTAGGTCTAATTGAAGCCATCTTGGTTGGAGCATGAAATGCTAGTAGGGATGAACGCCTTGAGTGATTCATAAACTACGCATGCTCAGTAATAGTACAATTTGCACATGCACCAATATTTTGATAAGTATAGCAAAGAATAACTTCAAATCAATTAAAATACATATTTTTTCATAAAGAAAACAATTTGTCTAGAATATATTTTTTGTGTGAAATAAAATGTAATATTTTATAAGCTGAGAAGAAAGTTATAAAAATTATTTAATTACATAAATTTCTTTCAAGATTAGAAATTTTATTTTTGTCATACATGTCACTCACCTATATAATTTAGTGCATTTAACGAAAAAAATTACTATTAGTAGAGGAAGGTTTTAAATGTAATAAATCACTAAATGTAATTCTTTTACACACCTTTTCACAAAATGGTAATAATTTAAATAAATTTCTTTTATAGAGTGAAATTAAAAATAAACACAATATGCTTCAATATTATTTTATTGAATACAAAACATTTCTAGATTATTTATAAAAGGAGGGTAACATATTATTGACCTTTAAAAAGAATTGCTTTTGTATACAATTATAGAGTTCACATTATTTAAAGTATTTTTAAAATAATGCTTAACACTGACAACAAAATAATACTTAATTACAGCTTTAATTAGTTAGATGTCATGATTATCCAGAGGATCATGATGAAATTTATGAAGTTTCAATTGAGGAAAAAAATATTTTTTTAATATTTAAAGCAGATAAAACATCCAATTCACATTGAATGTTTATTTTTCTGACATTTTTCACAAGCTAGGAAATAAGTTATAAAAATAATTTAATAACATAAAAATAATTTAAGTTTTAATAATTTTTGTTATTTTTCAAGGTTAGAAATTTTATTGTTGTCATATACATGTCACTCATCTATATAATTTAGTACCTTTAAAAAATGTGATTGTTAGTAGAGGAAGGTTTTGAATGTAATAAACCTCCAAATGTTATTTTATTGCACACTCTTTTCACTAAATGTTAATAATTTTTAATTAAATTTCTTTTATGGAGTGAAATTAAAAATAATCATAGTATGTTTAAATATTATTTTATTAAATACAAAAAAATCTCTTGATTATTTATACAAGGAAGCTAATATATTACTGACCTTTAAAAATAATTGCTTTTGTATATAATTGTCCTATAGAGTTCAAATTGTTTAAAGTGTTTTTACAATAATGCTTAATACAGATAACAAAATAATGCTTAATTACAGCTGTAATTAGTTGGAAGACATGATTATCCAGAGGATCATTATCAAATTGATGTAGTTTCAATTGAGAAAATATATTTTCAATATTTAACACAGATAAAGCATCCAATTCACATTGAATGTTTATTTTTCTGACATTTTTAAATTTTGAAAATGAGTGTAACATTACATTTCTTCTAAATACAGATTCACACACTTTACAAATCTTGTAAACATCATCTCATGGGTATATCAATTTACCCTGTGATTTGAAGGAAATCAAGTACAAATTATAGGGAGTAACTGCTTGTAATGCATTTAAACATATTTCACATTTAATAAGTTGGTTTAATTTTTTACTACAAATCCAGCAATATAATAAATTATATCACAAGAAAATTCATTAAGCAAATCTAGTTTAAAAAATATATCTTGCTCTTCTATCATCAAATCAGGACTTCTATTTAAGATTGTTAATGACAAATGTACAATATTATTTTGAGAGGTTGACATATTAATAACATTAATAGGTGAATTGTGATTAGGTACACTTAAAATACCGATTTCAGTTAAAGGAATACAATTACCAGAAGATGCAGGTTTCAATTCTGAATTCACAAGCAATTTTTTATAAGCTGCTTTGAATTAGCGAGCTGTTGGATTGTTGTTGCTGCCACCATGACATCTTATTGATGAAAAGAAAAGTTCTAAATGATCTTGGCTGACCTTGTAAAATGGAAAGTAAAATAATGGAGGATTTTCAGGACAAATTAATGATTCTGCTAAATGCAATACACTCTGAATGCATAATTTAAATCCTAAAAATCCAATTTTCCTGTTGGAATTTAAAATTTTTGGACCTCCAACACTTACCCTCAAATTGGAAATATAATCATCTGCTTGCTTTAGAAATAATTTAATATTTTGCATATCAGATTGACTTAGAGCTTTTTTAAAACCATGTTGTTTATTAGACCTAGAATTTAAAATATCAAACAAAGTGTTAAAAATTCTTAAAATATAATAAAAATTATTGAATGTTATGCATTGTTTAAAACAAAAAGTTTCAAAAAAAATTTTTTTTTAAATATCAACAAATTATGAAAATTCTGATTTTACAAGAAAATTCTTTAGAATTAAATGTAAAGATATATTCTACCTTTTAAAATGATTAAAAGATATTTTTTATTTCTCATTAGTAAAAGTTATGAATTTTGAAAATATTTTTATAACAATCTTACCTTCTGCAAATAGGATAAGCATCATCTCTTAATCCGACACAAGAAAGAGATATCCGATCTATCATTTCTTCGGGGAAATGTGCTAAACACAGTTTACTATGTTTGGAGCGAAGCCAATTTTGCCGAAGTACAACTTTGATCCAAATTTCTCTCCGCTGCTCATCTTTCGGAAAACTATTAAAAGAAATAAGAATACTAAAAAATGACATCTTTCATTCAAAGTTACAGAATATAGTAAGAATGGAACTAAGTTCCTTGTGTATAACTATTTCAGCTAAATTATCAATGACAGAAAGACAAAATTGATTTAACTTGATATCTGCCCAAGTTAAGCTTTGTATCCTATATACCAAAACCATATTCATATAAGCATGCAAATGATAAATTGCCATTTTGTATGAAATATTTCTAATGCTTAATTCCAGAATAAAGAAATATTATTAAATTTAACCAACACATTTATTACTAAATATTTTAATGACAAACATAATTGTGTTTTTGGGACAAAATATTATTTTAATATAAACTAACTTTAACAGATAATAAGAAAACATACATGAAATAAATATAACATATAGAATATAAAATCATAACAATTTGCTTATTCTTCACTAGAATTAACATTACCCACACAACCACAAATATCTATGTGATAACCAGGTCAATTTCAATTCATATCCAGATATCTATTAGATCTGCATCACATCCTTGAGATATTCAAATGTCCATTGATATTCAAAACTTGGATGTCCACTAGATATCATAAAATATCATCTAGACATTAACTTTTGGATATTGGAGAGAGATCTCATAGATATTTAAAACTATTGCAAATTGAATATCCATATTTTGTAAGGGCTAGACATCTGACAGAAATCTAGATATCTACATTTTGGATATTTGTAATATCAAGCACTACATGTCTACTCAACATTGATAAAAAAAACTATACTTACAAAAAATTCTGAAATAAATTTTTTTAATCTTTTATACCTATAATTCTGATATATATTTATATATATTGATATTAAAAATATATAGGTTATAATAAACTAAAAACTGTTTTCATCACCAAGAATGATTAAATTTGTTTGCTAAAGAAAGTATAATTATAAATTTATTATATTTTCTTGTCTTGTCTATATATATTTTCTTGATAAAGACTTGTTATCAAAATTATTATTATTAATATTCTCAAATTTTCTTTTATTATAGTTAAAGTATTTAAAATAATTGTAAAATTTTAAGTATAACTATAATTTTTTTAAGTACAACATACAATACTAAATAAAACTCTTATTTCTTTTGCAAAATCCTGGTACCTTAATTTATTCAATTACAATGTATCCATTGATGTACTATTCAATGAGCTTTTGAAGACAACTTTTCAACACGTTAAAAATTATTTAATATATTTCATAACAGTGAGGTAGAATCAAAATATGAACAATTTACTAAGCTTTTCATACAATATATACATCAATCAAAATCTCACATTTAACTATTTTTCATCAGTTCTAAATTATAAAACAGCAAATTAGGTGACACATCATTACTTTTGATGGCAAGAGAGAAATGAATATTTTATATACTAAACATAAAAAATCTGATTTGACAAATAGATATTTAAACATTTGATTTATCTCAGAAAATTAAAGAACAATTTGACACAACCGTTAAATATTACTTAATGTTCTAAACTTCTTTAACAATGTATACAGATGGACATAAAGGCTTTTACTTTTATCTAAATTTATCAAAACTAATACTAGAATATTAAATTTGATCAACACATTTATTACTAAATATTTTAGTGATAAACATAATTATGGTTTTTGAACAAAAATGTTACTTTAATATGAACTAACTTTAACATATAATGAAATTACATACATGGAATAACTATAACATATAGAATGTAAAAACAAAACATTTTGCTTATTCTTCACTTGGATTAAAATCACTTATGGAAGACACATTATACAATATAAAAGATGCTTATATATACAAATATATGCTTAATTGTCATAAAAAACAAATTATTCTTAACTTTTTCTAAAAAAGAAACATTCTATAAAAACTATAACAATTAAAATATATATTTTAAGCTATTTTTATAACCCTTTGCAAACTCAGGTTTGAGGAAGAGTAGATGAACATGCAAAAGTACTGTATATTAGTTCATGATAAAAAAATATTCCGCATTGTAAATGAATTTTAAAATTTTTTGAATATTTTTAAGGTAACCAAGAACAATTAACTGGGTTATAAAAGGATTAGTAGAATTACTGTCCTTAATCAAAACACATTATATTCGTTAACATTAACTGATATAAGAAGCTTAATAATAATTAGAAAGAAAATTTATACATAAATTATATATTTTTTATTTCCATGTACTAAAATATCGATGTACCATACATAAGCCTTAGAAAGCATGCATAGAGTTAATCATTGCTTTATGGTTCCATACATAGAACATGAATTTCAATATTGTTTTAAACTAGAAATTACTTTAAAAATAATATAATTTAACAACTATTAAACTATCTTTAACGTAATGTAATTTTTTGCAATTATAAATACATTAAATAATAAAACGATAGCTAAGCAAACTGCGAATAAGCAATACTTAAGCAGAGCACAAAATTTTTCTTACCTGTGAAATGTTATTCCTTCCAATTTCTTGCTCTTTCTATTAGTGCATCCGAATGCTACACAAAATCCCATTTCTTCTTTTAAATTCAGATTAAGAAAATAATATAGCTTAATTATCAAAAATTAAGAAATAAATTTGTCACAGTTATGGTAAAGGAATACGAAATAAGCGCTTTTCTTGTCTAACCAAGATGGCCGCTTGGTTACAGTTGATACTTCATCGAAGTCCAGATTACATCCACAACGAATTTCCAATAGACGTCTATTTTTAATCCACACATATCCATGATTAATGTCCATAAATTGACGTCTAATAGACGTCTATTAGACATCCATAGTGGTCGATCAGCAAACATCCACTGAATAGCGTTTCATGGACGTCCAGTAGATGTCTATTTATCATCCATAACGTCCACTGGATATGGTGGACCTCTCGTGGACGTCCATTAGACGTTCTTGGTTGTGTGGGTTGCAACCAAATGCTACGCAACAACTATTAGCTTTATTTACTTTCTGCATTTCAAAAAAAATTATAGGATAATTACTTTTAAATTAATATTTCTCAAAAGCAATGGAAACTACAGAAAGCATGCACGATGGTATAAGGCAATAATGGAATAGTAGGCAGGAAGTTTCGTGCTGGAAGTTTTTTAGATCTCCACGGTAGTAGCGCCCTCTATTCTACGCTTTACAGAAATTTCCATCCATAAAATTCAGCTTTTAGATTTTCATTCGAGTTTAGATCAATATTTTTAAGCATCCAAGCTATTTATAAGCCTTCCAACATATAAAGTAAATGAGTTAATCTTTGAAATCTGGCAATATCGTAAGCGTCCAAAGCGTTCAAGGTAAGCGTCCTAAATTCGTTAGTGAAGTTATTCACAATTTATATCAATTATTTTTGTAATATTAATAATCCAATTGTAAAATAAAGCTACTTGTACAGTATAATTAATTGTGAATATTATTTTATTTAATATTTTCTTTTTAACACTTGTGCAAATGGCATTGCTTTGATTGGATTACATTTACACTGAAATAACATAAAGGTAATTACATTTAAAGTATCAAATTTTCTTTTTAATGCACTATTAAATTATCTAACAAATAATTTAAGTGAAACATCACTTGAGTAAATTATATTTTGCTTAAAATATTTTAGTTTTTACTGTGTAATTGGAAATAAAATGGCCGAATTGTTATTTTATTAATAGTTAAAAATTTAATGCGGAAAACTTGTGTTATTCCTAATGATCTAACCACACATGCCTAAACTAAGTCCATGAGTCTTCCAAGAATCAGACAAGAAGAGGACTGTTTAAAAGTCAAATTTATCAATGCATGCACAAGTGAATGCATCTTAACTTGTTAAACTGCCTATTATCAGTTAACTTATTGTTGCGAAAGATTAAAACGTTAAATTATTTAAACGTCTGTTACAGTGACTTCAAAATGTAGAGTTTGTGCAACCCCTAGTTTGATATTTTTCCAGAATCTAGGAAATTCGGAATTTTGAGTTTTCTCCTGGAAATTTTTTCATTTCTTAATTAGATTCTTATTTTTTGTAAGCAAAATTATTAACTATATATACACTTCATTTTTTTCAAAAGTGTCACAGAAATTAACAAAAAAACATTTAAATGTTAATTTTTGGTGTGCCAATTAAATTCAAGCTGGACTATAATTTGAAGTAAAATTTTCAGCAAGAAACAGGCGATGAAATCTTTTTTATATATTAATCGCTTTTAATATTAATGAAATTAATTTAAAAGTAGCATTTATTGTTATAAATAACATAATCGCAAACGTTGTTATAATTGCTTTTAATAGTTTAAATCTTAACTATTCTAAGAATAGAAAATTAAATGCAGAAACTTCTTTTTATCACTGATTAAACAGTGATCTAAAATTAGTATATCAATATGCAGCTTTGTTTAAAAGACTGTATCTTCTTATAGGAAAATTTAAGTCACTGAAACCATTATAATTTTTAAGTCTATTTTGCATATTATAAAAGTATATTAATTTTATTAAACTTTAATTTAGTATCAAATATACAAAATTGCACATATGAAAAGTAATTATTTTCCTTTTACTACCTTTATGGTTAAATTATTGTTAAATGTAGTTTTCTGTGAACAATAACTTGATGCTAGGAAATTTTAAAGCATCATCAAATGTGTTGATCTGTATTATTAATGATTTGAAAATTAGGAGTTGTCTTAAATATAATAAAATAAAGACTATTTAGTTCTGTATGTAGTGACAAGTTACCAAAAATATTAATATTAATTGCATGAAAATTAACTGAATTTAATGAAAAAATTGGGTGATTAAAATAAATTGCAAAGTCAAACATGTGTCCAAGCAGAACTTCAAATAAAAGTTGTTATATCTTATGAGTATTACATACGGGGCTATGTAGTATTTGTGAACTGAAACCTAGGTTTATATACATTATATATATAAAATCTAGAAATAAGTCTAATCAACTATAAATACAACTGATTCAGCTATACCTAAGAGTTCCTCTATACCAAATAGGCATTGCAAACTGGTGAAATTATAAATGTCAAAAAGCTTATAAAAAGCAAAGGAAGTTAGGGAGTTACTTCAGAGATACTTCACAATGGAGAATCTTATCCCATTTAAGAGTGCAAAAGCATTCGCTCATTGTGGAGGTAAGAAGGAATCCTGATCCTGCTATGGATCTTCAATAAAATCTTCGGCATCCAGTAAATAGTTGTGGAGAAAGGTGAAAGAAGCCAATGGAATTTATAGGGAATTTGCTATATTTTAAAAACTTGAGCTACTGTATACTCTTCTCATATAGATATTGCTAACGTCCTTTGGTGAAATATTTTCTAAAATCTCAAGCTCTGACTCGTATAGTCTTTTGTTTTTGAGGACCAAGAGTTGTGTTGAGTGAGTACCAATTTGCTTCAACCATCGAAAAGACTTACCACACAACTGTAAATTTAGAATATTTGCATTGAAGAAAGCATTACAGCAGGCCAATAATACCAGCTCAGGACCTGACAGAATTAGTTATATTATGCTTCAACATTCAAGTCCAGACTCTCTGTTGAATTTACTTTACTTGCTTAGTTGGATCTGGACTGAAAATAAATTTCCATATCAAGAAACAATAGTGATTTCTATCCTAAAGGCTGGTAAGGATCCTTCAGAGTCTTGGACGACCTGCAGATACTATGCCAGGGGTCTACTATATGATTAATAGAGAGACAATTACAAATATTATCAAATACATCTTGGGGTCCAAATCACACATCACTCCTTCATGTTTATCAGTTATTGATTTTATCCCACTTTGACTGCAGATGTTTATGGATTCGCTTGGTCTTCTGTTTTGCGAGGACTGGACATTATCCATCACTCTGCTTTGAGTATATGTTCAGGCGCATTCCTCACATCACCTTTCCAGAGTCTATATGCGGTTTGCCAATAGCTGTCTTTAGACCTGAGACGAATGCTTGGTTTGTTTGTCGCTCAACGGTCATTTTTTGCACATGAGGGCTAGTTAGACCGGGACTTACGGCTTAAAGTGGATTCCGAACCACTACAAACATCCATGCCCAAGGTGGGATTCGAACCCACGAACTGTTGAACCGAAGGCAAGAGCGCTAACCATTCGGCTGCCAGCTCGGCTGAGACGAATGCAGCAGCCTCTCAATGACTGCTAAGATCATATTGACCTCTCATCTTCTGATATGTTCCACGGTTCTTAATGCTTCTCTTAAGAGAAAATATGATACTCATCCAATGAGCATCCCACCTTTTCTCACATAAACCAAATCATATTTGTGGGTTACAGACTTATTTGATGTTTGGTTTTGGACAAATAATCTTTTTGCTCTTTTACCTTGGAATGATCCAACAATTACATTTCTTGATTTATATGCTCATCATAGAAAATCAGACCTAACACCTAATGTTTTTCAACAGATATTTTCTTCTCATAGCTGGCAATATGAATCATACACATCTGTATTAACAGAAGGTTCTAAAACAACCAGACAAGTAGGCTGTGAAGTTTTTATGAATAGTAGAATTTTTAAAACATTGGACACCTTTGCTGTCGAGGAATGTAAAATAGTATTATTTTGAATACCAAATCACGTAGGATTTGATGGAAATGAGAGAGCAGATATACCTGCAAAGACTGCATTAACCAAATCCAATTCTACCATCAGTTCTGCTCTCTGATGTGAGAAAGGCTATAAAAATATTTGTTCACTCTTTTTAGCTAGAATCATGAATCATGCAGGTTGACAACAAACTGCATACCATATTTCCTTGTCTCACTTCATTATCAATTTTACCATTACGAAGAGCTGATGTCTGTTTGACTCTCCTTCGTATTTGACACACACTTCTCACTTAGACATTTATTCTTAAGTGAATTAAATCTATGACATGTGATAAACTATATACTATTCATCATATTTTAATATGTGGAGCTTTTAACCAAGTATGTTTACACTTTTTTAAAACTGGCTTTTTAACTTTGTTTGATAAATTGGGGGAACCACCAAACAGAAACCTTTTTTAAAACAATAGGTTTTCTCCAATTAATTTAAAATTTAAGAGTATATCTTCATAATTTATCTAATTTTTCTGTTAAAATATGGATTTTAAATTAATTATGTACCTAGTTTTTTGTGTTTCATTTTGATTTTAATATTACTTGGGTTTTTTTATAATTTAATAAATAATGAAAAGATTAATTTTATAAATCTTAAATTTTGGTGCAGTTTGTCCACTTTGGCCTTTGTTCCAGAAAAACCAACCAACCATACTCCTCAGCATTGTTTGTTAATTCGTATGGATTGTCAAATTAGTCTTAAGTTATAAAGCTCTCTCTGTATATGTTTGAATTTGATTCATGAGCAATCCTAAAATATATACTGCATATATATAAGGAGCCAAAAGAAAGAGAAAAAGGATTCATATTATATAATGTATTTTTTAAGAAAAGAAAACCTTTACAGAATTGATTTTTAAAGGGATTAAATTTCTTTAATTTAAAATCCATATTTCACCTATATTTATTTCATTTAATTCTAGCTGTGACACTTATTAAATAATTGATTCAGATTAACAATGAATTATTTATTCTTTTTAAAATGCAATTGCTTTTAATAAATTCTTTAAATTATAAAAATATCATTAAGTCTTTTTCGAAGATATTTCTTAATATAAATTGTTATCTATCAAGCATTTCATTTATTAAATGTTTTTATTTAGTGTATGGTAGATATTCATTAATATTGAAATATAACACTTTCTTTCCTAATTAAAAAATTTTTACTTTGAATAGTTTTATGTGCATCAGTGTACAAGATAAAAAATTGTTTCAAAATTATTTCATTTAAAATTTGTATAATATTATAATGTGATCTAGAGGATATTTCTGTTACAGATTTAATATAAAAATTTTTTGAATAAATGTGCGGTTGTTAAGGTTATTGTCAAGATAAGAGTTGAAAAACCTTTTTGTATTTATATAGTATTTATAGAATTGAAAGTTGAATTATTCAGAAAAATAGTACTTTTTGGTTGCATTTTATTTGGACCCATCCTGTTGGGTAGAGTAAAATAGGATGCCAAATCAATATTACAATACCAAAATAGATTCTTTGACCTCACAGTTTTTTGAAAGGGTTGATTATGATTAAATGACAATTTCTGATATGTTTGAAAGTTGGTTGCAATTTCTACACCCCTTTCATCTTAATGTTTAGTTTTTTAAAATTTGATTTTGAAAACTAAAATTACAATATATTAGTTGTAAATTTGAAATTTGTGTCTGTAGCTAATTAAATTTTAAACCATAAATGTTTAAGATCAGTGTTTATTTTGACATCAAATTATTAATTTTGTTTTAAATTAAAGTTAGAAAATTGAAATCTGTATCTGTTTGCAAATAAATATTGTAAAAAATAAAAATCTGTCTTCCAAATTTGGAGTTAGAGGGTATTAATTTCTTATAAAAAGGATACAAAAGATAACATAAAGTTAGTATACATTTTATATATGAGTTAGTATGAATGTTATTAGTGTTTTATGTACTTAATATATCTTATTAAATTATATATTTCATAGAAATTTTGAAGTGTGTGTTTTATGCTGATTTATTATAAATTATTATGTGAAACAGTATTATTCTTTTTGGATGTGTATTGTTTATTTTACTAGAAGTAGATGTGGAGTGATTAATGATTACATATATACTCAGAAGTTCATCTGTTTGGATTATTCATATTTTGTTTGAAGATATCACTGCTTGATTGATTAAACACCAAATATTGTTAATAAAATGTTATTCATTTGATTTTATTGCCTAGTGGGATTACCACCAATGTACCAATGCATAGAATGATATTTATAGGTGTGTTCTCCCATGCTAGTATAATTAAAACAAAATATTATATTTGCATTGTGTGTGTATGTGTGTTATTGATTAAACTCTGTTTAGCGTGAAAATTTATTGTTTATTTATATTTTTAAAACAATCTTACTGCCATGTAAATATACCAAATGCGCCAAACCGTTAGATTACTATGCCACAATAAATTCTATTGTCCGGTGAATTTCGATGTACGTGCTTGTTATCTGCCCTTTTGTAATTAGCTTCCAGATAAATCTTTGGTAATCGGGTTAATCCACATATTTGGCGATCGTTTTTATTTTGCTCTATTTCATTTTCGTTGTGATTTCTAGATGAATATTTTTAGGGCATGGGTGGACGTTGGCCATTTTGTTGATATACACTTTTTTAAATAATTATTTTATTTATTACTTTTTGCAATTTATTAAAATTAATTTGATAGAAAATTATTCAATTTGTAACAAAGATATCAAATATAAAATCATGAAAAACTCATCGTCTGAAAAGTAATATGCAAAATTTTGCGATGTTCATCTTGGGTTAATTTCAAACACTTTTATCGAGAAAGTATATGATTATTTTTAAAATATGACATTAATTAACCATAGAATTATTTTTTCACGTTTTTAAATTCCGCGTCCATTTTTGTTTGGTGACGTGAATGTTCATGTCGCCAAACATAAACAATTTGGATCTTGATGATAATGGAAGCTCACTCCGATTATGAAAGATTAACCTAAATAAAATGAAATATGGGATATAAAATTAGGTTCACCGATCAATAAACATGCTCTAAGATGGAGATTAAGTGCCATCGCATTTTAAAAAAAATCTGAGATTAATTTGCTGTGCGAAGAGAATTAGATTGCTCGAAGTAGTGCAGTTCAGGTTGGCAAGAAAATTTGAAATCGCACCAAACCTTTATGAGTAGGATTTTACCATTGCAATAAGTTGTGGCTTTGAAATAAGATTTTACCTTACATTTTCTAAAAAATAAATGTATAGAAGAACAAAGAAGCAGTATTCCCAAAGCTGAATTCTGTGTAAAAATGTAAATCACAGTGAGTATCAACTGCGATTCTTACAAAATATAATGAATTAACACATTTGAATGTGATAGTCTAAAGAATATTAAACGAAATTGAACTTAAAATTATATTGTAGAAACATATTTTTGTAAATAATATGTTTCAGATAACAACAATAATGTAAACATGTTTGAAATGTAATTAGAAAGTGAATTAAAGAATTTATGCACAAAACAGACTACAAAATAAAAGTACATGAAATTAGGGGGAAAAATTATAAATCAATAACTGTTAAGTAATAATTTTATAAAGCTTATAGTGAACAAAAATATTTTTGCGAAAGTAAAATAAATTATGAAGAAAAATTTAATGAAATTGATTTTAATATGAAATATAGTATATTGATTTAACACATTTAAGAGAACTAAAAGATATATTTTCCCAACCTTAATTTTTTGTGTGCCATTATTTAGTGATACTTTCAATATTTTTTATAGAAATTCCTCTGAAAATAGTACATTGTTGAAATAACATATTTAAGTTATAAGAATTATGAACAAAAGTATAAAAAGTAATGATTTTCTTATTTCAATCTCAGGAAATTTTATTTAATGTTATTTTGATAATTTTTCTCTGATATGTAAGCATTCTTAAGTATTAAAATTTATTGTTTTTTTTTTCTATTATGTTCCTTGGCGCAGCATGTCCATTTTTGGACCTTGCGCTATAAAACCCAACCAACCATCTATTATGTTCCATCCAATTTTTATTTTGCTTTAATGTAATAAAATCACTATTTGTTTAAAAAATATTAAATAACACATTCTTTCTTTAAAATAATTAACTAGTTACAAAACAAATGGTCACTTATTAATCAAATACCTTTTCAGCTTTCTTTTACATTCCTGATAATTTCAATTATATTGATATGAGCTCTTGAATCAGAATGTTTCAAATGGAAATTATAGTGTATTTTTAAATGAAAAATGCCTCTTTTTTGTATAAATGAAATTCGTAGAATTAGAAAACACTTCATCTCTTGGTAAATCCTTGCTGTTAAAATTTATTACTGTAAGAAAATCTTTAAATAATATTAAAAAACAATTAATTATAACTAAATTAGAATGTGAGCAAGCAATGTTCATGAACACAAACTAAACTTGCGAATGCAGTTGTCAACAAATTAAGTCAATTGAAGTAACAGGCACATTTGTTTACTTACAATGGAAAATTAAGAGATACTGGAAGTTCTTATCTGATAAATAGTCATGTATTTTCTAACAGCCAGATCATTACATTGTAGGACTTAAAATGTGTTAAAATCATCATTCAAGTAATTCAGATGATCATTTTAGTCTCGTGCAGATAATATGCAAAGTAAGAGTTTTCTATAGTATCAAGAAATAGTTAGACTCATAATTGATTTTTATTAATGTAATAAAATTCAATTCTAATATATTTTATTTTTTTATTATCTTGAATTTGTGTCATATAATATCAAAATTATAATTCATTTAAAACATTAATATATTTTATTGTAAAAAATACATAATATTTCTGAATATATTTATTTTAAGCTATATGAAATAATCCAAAAATGAAGTATTAGACAAAGTAACTTTAATCTGTAGTTTCTGATGTGAATAGCAAAAGAAGTGTACAAAAATATCAGCTTTGATGATACCAGTTGCAAAAGGAATAAAATAATGGTTAGATAAAAATTTTTAAACGATTTTTAAAAATGTAACAGTATGATTAATTGAAATCTGTATCTTTATGAATTAGCTAAAGACTAAAAATGTAAAGAGTATAATGCATAGCTGCTAACATGTAAAACTTGGCCGCACAATTAATATTCTTTTGATGAATTGTACGCTCTTATAGCTGTGCAAAAAGATTGTGTGTATTATGAAGTTAGTCTAAAAATAGTTTCCTGCGCTGGAATGTAATTGGTTAAGAATCATAAAGAAAATGCGGCCTATATACAAGGAATTATATGAAAAACTTGAAAACTATTTTGTCTAATTTATATTTTTAGTAACAAAGAATACCCTTATTGTTTTGATTTTAAGTGAGCTAATTTGTTTTTTCATCTGTTTTTAATTTTCATTTGATTTTGTTTCTGATAATTATTAATTTCAAATCATAAGATTTCTTTCATTCTAAGAAATTTTTTTTTACTTTAAATGAATGTATATTTTGTAATTTTTGTATATGAGATTGAAAAACAGTTTGTTTTAAAAATTTTGAATGTTACCAGATTGGTTATATTGTTTTCAAATGACTAGTAAATTATTAACCTTGGAAAACAAGAAGAATATGCTGATCAGATTAAAATTGATTCATAGATTTTTTAATTAATACAGATAAAGAATATATTCTGATAGTATATGTCCTGATCAAATTAGCCATTGTATGTAAAAAGTGTCTGAAAAGTAACAAATCAAGTTTAACTGATTTTAATTTAAACAAAACACCCATTGCTGTTGATTGAGTAGGAAGGGCAAAATAGATTTCCTGTGATAATCTTTTTTTGTAAGATAATGATTAGCATTTCTTTGACTTTAAAACATTGAGATTTGATGGTGAGCTTTTGACACTGCAATCTGTATGGAATAAAACATGAATTCCATTATATGCAATATAAATACAATGAAATACATTTTCACTAAATGGACAAAGTTTCACCCTAAAATTTTTTTGTAAAACTGTGTTAATCCTGTATTTATGCATGTACAAAAAATTACTGTGTAAATAAAATCACACTTGAACTGAAATCAGTATACATTGATCTGCAGATATATTAGATATATTATCTAAAATAGCATTTATACATAATTATACTCAGATCTCATTTGCTATCATTTACTTTAGCTACTGATAGATATTTCCAATCAATTCTTAGACAATTAAATTTTTTGAGATGCTTGATATAGAAATAATTTAAAATAAAATGGCCTCACACATTCTCTTCATAAACGCTTGGCAAGTTTGGATTTTGTAGGGCAAAAAATTATTTCTCTTGTCACCATTCAAAATCTGAAGATTATATTTTTTGGAGAATAGAATAATATTTTTAAAACCACATGTTGAGGCAGTCACAAGAGATGCAACAATTTTGCATTATATATATTTATAAAAAGTGGAAGAGTGCAGAAAAGCTATACTTTGTACCAATGTGGTCAACACCCTCTGATGAAGCTGGCCATGTTGGTACTTTGCTCCATTTTCGTTCCATTTTCCTTTATTCTATTTTCTTTGAAAATTTAAACTATATATTGAACATTTTCCATCTTACTATATTTCGTATTTTCAATGTATTCTCCATCTAATATTTGATTATTATTCTCAATTTGGTTTTTGACTAATTTTATAAATATATTGTTATTCTCCATTTGGTATTTTCAATGTATTATTCTCCATCTAGTATTTGATTATTATTCTGCATCTAACATTTGATTATTAATTTTATAAAAATGTACTATTAATTATATTTTAGTAATTCTATTTTAGCTGCTTTTGCACTGAATGTATTG
Source organism: Latrodectus hesperus (assembly GCA_037975125.1). Classification (NCBI taxonomy): domain Eukaryota; kingdom Metazoa; phylum Arthropoda; class Arachnida; order Araneae; family Theridiidae; genus Latrodectus; species Latrodectus hesperus. Next base: position 6,033,493 of record CM075856.1, read on the forward strand.
CTAATTATAAGTGTTATATCTATTCTTGCATCTTTCAATTTTCGCTACGATACTTCTCATCTTGTTTATATATATATATATATATATATATATATATATATATATATATATATATATATATATATATATTGTTTTCAGGAAACAAAAATTGCTATTTACATACATTGAAAGTTAAGTCTTGAAGATTTTTAATAATATCTAATGAAATACTTCCTAACATTAATTTAAAGAATTAAAACATTTTACATATTAATGCCAAATTTAAAATTTGATCATATATTAGTGTTATCATACCTTTTATATATTTATATTATGTTTTCTTATTTTTCTTAAATTTTAGAAGTGTAGATATTTAAATGTAGAATATATTAAATTGTTTTTATATTTTAATGAATTTTCAGAATGTCTGGAAAAGTAAGTAAATCGACTTCCATAGTGGATGAAGAAAATACTGACCCTGTTCATGTCATCACTGATCCAAGATCCATTACTGATCATAGGAAACTTATTGAGTTAGCAAATAAAAATGTAAGAATATTTTAAATTTTGTTAAATTTTTTTATTCACTGTTTAATTCAATCATAGAAAAATCAAATTTGTATCAATTTTACTATCAAATTATCACATTTCTGGATTATCTTATATATTAGTAATATTAATTATCCTTTAAGTGTGCATATGTTTTTTATTAAGAAATTCTATTTGGTTGTTTTAATCTATAATGTCTGTTAAATGCAAAATTTCAATTCTACCCGTTTATTAATATCTTCTACATGTATTTAAATTTAAAAATATCCATGCTCTAATTGCATTTAATGCAGAAAATAGAAGTTGATTGTTCTTTACAGTACTTGCAATAATAATAGGTGAGTGATTTTATTAAATATCAGCAATAAAAATCAACAAATCACTCATATTTTCCAAAAGAAATTTAAAGAAAAAAAAACTTATCATAATGGTAAGAAATAAATTAGTTTCTCACGATACTAAATTTCAAATGATTTAAACAAAACAATTTGGGAAAAAATTATTTGGGAAGGATAGAAAAATTATAAATAATGGTGACCTTTTTAATTTTAGATTATTTTCTTTGAGTAATTGTCCTTATGATTATAATTACCTGATATTCTTAAATGATATCTCATGAAGAATTGTCAATATAATATCACCTGAGTTGGGTTTACTTTCTTTAAGTAAACACGGGTGTCACAATCCTGAGGTACTGCAGTGATCTGTCCTCTTCTTTCTTTTTTTCTTCGCATCTGGCCCATGTCTTTCATCAGTTCCTTTGTCTGACGTGAGAAGAAATGTTAAAATATTAATCTATTCTCTTAGGCAGGAGTCGTGGAACAAGCAGGTCAATAATAAATTGCGTACCATATTTCCATACATCACCACATTAACAGTTTTACCGTCACGAAGTGCTGATGTTCGTCTGACTCGCCTTCGTATCGGACACACACGTTTCACACGTAAACATTTGTTTCTAAACGAATTAAATCCTTGGTGTAAAACGTGTGATGAACCATTCACTGTTTATCATATTTTAATTTCATGCTCATATTTTAACCAATATCGTTTACTCTTTTTTAATTGTGATATTTTAACCTTATATGATTTGCTTGGGGAACCACCCCACAGGAACATATTTGCTTTTTTGAGGGAAATAGGTTTTTTACATTATATTTAATTTGTGTTTTCTAAATTTTACAAGTATATATATTTTTGATTTTCATTTTATACTTTATAATTGGATTTTAATATAAAATATATACATTGATTTTTGTTTTTTAAAGTTTTAATGTTGCTTGGGTTTTTTAAAAAAATAATATAAATAAAATAAAATAATAAGAATAAATAAATAAATAAAATAAATAAAAAATTAATTAAATATATGCTTCAAAACTTTATTCTTGGCGCAGCATGTCTGTTTTTGGACCTTGCGCCATAAAAGCCAACCAACCAACCAACTTCTTTTCTTCTTTTCCTCCATCATTGTGGTTGCCTCCCAAGGGGTTGAGGGCTCCCCTTGAGTAGCTGTTGCTACTAACTCCTTCTTGGAACTAAATCACCCACATATTTGCTGTGTGTTGAGACCTGTGTTCCTGGAAAGAAGATTCCTGGTAATTGTGGCTCCCAGAGGCCAACACATTAATTTAGCCTCTACTTTAGGTAAATGAAAGGTATGCTGTGATCCTTAGTGCATCAATTGGCTTATGTGGATTAAGCGATCATATATCTGCTGAGTGACTCAATAAGGGTGGAGATCACTTCAGAGGTATATTGAAAGCATGTGGGTTCTGGTTAGCACTGGTGCAGTTATCCTGCATCCCCTTGTTGGGCCTAGTGATGGGTGGTCAGTCAGGCCTTGAAATAATCAACCATTTTTATGGAGTGTTCTTCTAATTTTTTATTCCTTATGGAGCAACAAATGATACATAATCAGAAATATTTTGTTATTAAAAGAACTGAAGGCAATTTTAATTATGTTTCCCCTATCCTAATTAATAAGAGTGTGTTATTGGTACAGTTGGAAGTGTCAAAAATGTTTGCAAGATTAAATCTGCTGATCTTTTAATTGAAGTTTTATCAGTTAAAAAGGCAAAACCATTCTAAAACTGAAATGTCTTGGTAATATTAGCATTATAGTATCTTCCATAGTAAATTAAATTCTACATGGGGTATAATTTCAGCAGATTTATATAATGTTTCAGAATAAGAAATTTTGGATAATCTTGTTGACCAAAAAGTACCACACTTGCAATGCATTACAAGCAAAAGAGAAGGCACAGTTATAAAAACTAAATTCTTCAAACGTTACTCTACCTGAATCTATTAGAGCTGGTTATCTAAATTGCAGTGTTTGAATCTACATTCCAAACCTTTCATGTTGCTTTAAATATCAGTGCTTTGGACATGTAAAAACTACTTGTAGGGTACCTTTGACTTATGCTTAGTGTGCTTCAATTGGACATGACAGCAGTTCATATCAATTATAAGAAAAATGTGTTAACTGCTGTGTTGAACATCCTTCTTACTCCCAGTCATGCCCAGCATGGATAGTAGAAAAAGAAATATTTACTGTGAAAATAAAACAAAACTTATATTACCCTGTAGCCATGCGTACCATGTCATCCCGTACCTTTTAACAAGGTATTGGCTATTCGCAAGTAGTCAAAAAAGTTGTGAAATCTTGTTGGACCCAAACAGATTGCTTTATGTTTTCCAATTCTAAAATTATCCTCAAATATTTTAAATGTGAATGTTACATTGATTCTGATAGGTTTTCTCCAAAATCTTTCACAAAATCCAAGTCCCAATGATTCCAAAAATTGAAGCATGCAAGAGAACGGCTCCATAAATAAATTTTTTCAAGTAAAAGAATCCTAGATTCCTATAACACAGGTATAATGAAGGTAGATTCTTCAGATAATGAAATACACTTAAGTGAAAATTTGTCTGAATTCTAGATGACTTGGTCCAAGGCTAAAGCATTCAGTTTAGCTTAATGGTAGCCTTTGTTTCTTGGAACTGTTGAGATTTTTGCACTCGTTTAGAAGAAATCAAAACAATTATTAACTTCTATAATCTAATGTGTTTTGCCATCCAAAAAACTTTCTTGAAGCCTCAGTATTGTTTTGATTTGTGTGGTTATAACTGTGTGAGAAAATATGTTGACCATGATACAGTCTCTGGAGGTGTATGCATTCTTGTGTCTTGTAACATCCCTAGCTCTGTAAAATTCCTTAAATCAACTTTACAGACTATTGCAGTAAGCATACATTTCTATATCTCTCATTACTATTTGTAGCATTTATTTACCTCCCCATGCTGTTATCCAGAAAAGTGATTTAAACAAATTTGATCACTTACCTGCACCCTTTATTTTGCTTGGTGACTTTAAGGGTCTTAACACCCTATGGGGTAGTGATAATATGCATCCTTGTGGTCATATAATTGAACAATTTATTTCTAATAACAATATCTGTCTTTTAAATTCCACAAATATAACCTATTTCCACCAACCATCAAGAACTTTTCATTAGATTTAGCAATTTGCTTTCCAGAAATTCTGCCTCCATTCAATTTTAATTTTGAAAGGGATTTATATAACAGTGATCATATTCCTATTATTATAAGCCAAACTGACATAAGTAGACCACAACTCTTTTACTCTTCTTATTCTTATTATCGTGCAAATTGACCACACTACATCAATTAGCTGTGGTTACTAACAGCATGGTTAGAAATGAAAACATAATGATGGTGTACAAAAAGTTACTGGCGCTCTTCTAGATGCTGCCAAAAGCACTATTCCCAAGTGTTATACACAAACATCATAAACTGTGGTGGAACCATGCATGCTAAGTGTCATTCAAGAAACAGAAAAAGTTGTAGGCTGTTTTTTGCCAGGGCTAGGGAAAACATAAGGGCTGGGACTCATCGCTTTGAGGTGTCGCGTGCCGCCTTGTCACCGGGGAGGGGAAGAGTGTGACGTCCCTGGACATCGACTGGCTGGCATTCTCTATGCTAGCTTGTGTCTGATCGCAGCTTTCTCATTCATTTTGGCTTGTTTAATTATAATGTTTTCATTTTAAGCAAGAGTATTTTTAAAGATGAAAACATGACATTGTAAGCTGTTGCTACGTGTTCAAATAAGTATCAAAATACAAAAGGAAAACACACATAATATTTCATCGATTTCCAAAAGAAAATCAAATGCTTTCGAAGGAATGGGTGTTAAGATGTCAAAGAAGCAACAAAATCATCATCAAGAAAGCTAGAGTGTGCAGTGGACATTTTGATTTGAATGAATATATGGACGACATGCCAAATCGACTACTTGGTTTGCCAGAGAGAAAAATATTAAAACCGACGGCTCTGCCTAATCTTAAGTTACTGGCTTTAAACATTACTCGAAATACTCCAAGCGAACAGAGACAAACGAAAAGAAGATTAGTAGAAGCTATTGAAAGAATTGAGTATGTGAGTCCACATAAATTATGTGATACAGATAATCAATGTGATGGTGACATTAAATGCCTTAAATGCAATGAATATTTAAAAAATATTGAAGAATTGAAAAAAAGAATAGTATGCACAGAAATTATAGTGAAATTTCTTAAAAGTGAGCAAAGAAGAAATTGAACTTCAACAACAAGAATAATTAAATGATTGAAATCAAATAAAAATTGCTTTTAAATGAAATACAAAAATTGAAAACGAAAATAAAATTATTTCATAAGGAGAACGTTAAGCTTAGGAAGATGGGGACAAATAACTTATTCCCTTATAAGTGTGATAATGAAGAAAATAAATTAAGAACTAAATGATCACCTGACACTATTTCAAAATGTATTTTGATTTGGTCATTATCTTGAAAATCTTACGATTTTTGGCGAAATAAAATGGGATTAAATATGCCAAGTGCAGGTACTTTGAAAAGATGGTGTTCCAAGTTTAGTTGTTTGCCTGGAATTCTTAAAGATGTAATATTATTGTTGAAAAAATTGCGAAACTTTGAGCAATATGGAAAAGATATGTTTTTTTAGCTTTGACGAAATGCACATAGATTCGAAATTGTGTTACGACTCTTCATTGGATGAAATATTAGGCCCATTTTGTAAAGTTCAAATTTTATTGAGATGATTAATTTTCCCATTTAAACAGCCAATATTTATTGATTTCGACTGTAAAATGAATAAAAAATTTTTACTTTCTGTAATAGAAGAAGTCGAATTCACTGGTGTTCAAGTTCAAGCAATAATTTCGGATCTTGGCGTGTGTCATACCTTATGGAAAGAACTTGAAATAACTATAGACAAATCGTTTTTTCTTCATCCTTCTAAAGATTCAATGAAGATATTGATTTTTGAAATTAGGAATGGCTTTGTACAGAGACATCATTTGGTGTCTTTTTTGATATAGAAGAGGCCTATGATAAAACATGTCATTATGGAATTCTTCGTAACTATATAATTATAATTTAAGAGGAAATTTACCCATTTTTATTCAGAATTTTTTAAAATTCTGGTATTTTTAATATCCATATAGGATTTGTTTTATCCAAAGTGAGGGAGTTCCTCAGGGAAGTGTCTTAAGTGTTACTATTTTTAATGTTTTCATCAGCAACATTCTTCATGTATTATAACCATAAGTCCATAGAACAGTATTTGTTTATGATCTCCAAATTTCTTGCCAGGGTTCCAATATGTGACTGATTTAATTGCAATTACAAACTGCTGTCAATAATATTGTTACTTAGTGTAATAAAATTGGGTACACTTTTTCTCTTTCTAAAAGTAATTGCATCCATTTTTTCTGAAAAACTGGGTCTCCTCCTGATCCAGAAATTTAAGATATCAGGTCCAACTATTCGTGCTGTTAATCATATCTCTTTTCTTGGGCTTATGTTTGATGAAAAGTTAATTTTCCTACCTCATATCTTAGACTTCCGTAAAAGATGTGAAAGGTCACTAAGCATTCTGAAAGTACTCTCTAATAACTCTTGGGGTGCAAATTATAAAGTGTTACTCTGTATGAATCAATCAGTAATTCTATTTTAAATGACTTGGGTAGCGTAATTTATGGATCAGCCAAATCATCAATATTGTGCAAGTTAAACCCTATACAACACAGCTATACAAATTTGTTCTGGAGCATTCCGGATTTTTCCTGCTGAGAGCCTTTATGTGATTTGCAATCAATTGCCTCTTGCTCTGAGGCATAAGCAATTGTCTCTATATTTTTATTTCAAAATGCTATTAGTATCACAATACCTTTTGAAATCTGTGATTGTTTGTTCCTCTCTAAGAAGGTTATATAATGCACAGCTACCATTTTAAGATCATGCAAACTCATTTGAGTTTCCCGATTCTCAAATCCGAATTACAGATGCCCTGAAATTTCCTGCTTGGAATATTCTTATTGTCAATACAATCAGTGCCTTCTCTGGATACAGTAAATCAGCCACATCTCTCCTTATTTTGCAACAGATGTTTTCACACACCCATTCTCATTATTAACCCCTTAACCGGCTATCCCGAGTACACTCAGGCAAACATTTCTGTGCGTTTTCCGGCTATCCCGAGCCCCTTGGTAGGGGCAACGGGCTTCAACACAGTACTTTAAATTCAACCCCCGAATTGATGGATTGCCGTGAAATCGTGGCTTGGGAACTTACTTGAACGGTCATGGTTGATTTAACTAATGTGAGTGGGAATCGAAAGTATTTCAAGAAAGCAACCATTTTACTTTTCTATATTTATTCACATTTAAATTTCATAGTAGAAGACTTTCTAATTTTTGCGATTTATAAAAAGTATATATAATACTAATTTTCATTACATTTTTTATCAAGTTTTTAAATAACATTATTTAGTTTCTTTGTATAATACACATATTATGTACATATATATTTACATAATGTTTATAATTTAATTGGAAACTGGACATGATGAGATTATATTAATATGTGACTTAGTGACAAGGTTAAAATAATGAGGAATCTATATAATTTAAATATTCAAAAATATGAAATTTTAAAAAGTTAAAAAAATTCTTAAAATTAGAATGGATAAAATAAGTAATAAATTGAATATTATTTTTTTTAAACATTTGAATGAATTTAGTATTTTAAACAATTTTGTAATGATTTTTGTACGTATTTAATCCTTGTAGTCTCTCAGATTTTAGCTAATTTCCCAGTGAACCTAATTTTAATTTATAAATTAAATAATTTGTTTCTAGAGTTATCATTTTAAATGCTTATATATTTTTATTAATGATTAACAAAAAGTCGGAAATCTTAGTTATACAAAATATGTGTTTATATAAATAAAATATTAAAGCTTAAATCATTTTTTGTTGAATGTAAGAAAAAAAAATATTATAAAACGAACTAAATTCTCTCACACTTGATTTTAAAATGTAAAACTTTAAATTTTAAAATATTGAATTAAATTTTAATGTTTAACTGTATTTAAATTTTTAATAATAAAATTATTTCCATAGTAAACTAATATTTATGGCATTATTTCATCAGATACATATACATTTATAATGTAAATTATGCTTAAATGTTAGTATGATGCATACCCTTACTGAAGACAATTCCCAATATTTTATTTTATACACGTGACATGAAAATATTTGCAAATAAATGTTATAATTATGTTTTGAAGGTTTATTACTTATTATATTTATTTATAAAAACAATTTAAAATATGAAAATAAATCGAAGAATATAAAACTCAGTCAAAGCATAAATCTTAACATCATGAAATTTTTAATTCTATTTCGTAACATCGTGTTGATAAGCTTTGTTTGCAATCGAGTATTCAGATTTAAAAAATAGTCTTAAAATAATATAAATTTTCTAAAATTTACGGAATTTTTACCCTTAGGCTAACAGTTTTCTTCTGTGAATTGAAGAATAATTTGCAAACTATCAATCAAAATATAAAATTATTTAGACTCCATATTTTAGAATATAATAATGATTTTTTAAATTTAGATAATATGTAATTAAGCAATTAAAATTATTCAAAGCAAAATTCAAAAATGTACCACAAAAAGTAATATTTATTAATTCTTAATCTAAAAAATCATGACAAATTATATGCTACTGAAATTTTTTTTAAAATATATATGCTTAGGAAGTGTATAAGGCATTATAGAAATTTATATGAAAAAGGTAGATAGCCATATACAAAAATTGATTTGGTACTTTGAAAATTTTAAGCAACAATTGTAAAATTATTTCTAAAAGCAATCAAAAGGATAATTATTTAAAAATAATTATCCTTTTTTACATTTTATATCCACATTATATCAATAAACACACATTATACACATTTTTCTCATAAATGTGTACTAGTCAAATTGGTTTCATATTTTGAGAAAATTGAAGCTTACTATAGCAACATTAAATAAAATAAAATTTTGAAAATCAAATATCTACTCAGATTTTACTTTCGAAATAATAGAAATAATTATTTCTCCTTATATTATGCAATTCAAAAAATAATAGAAATAAATGGAACTCATATATAATGTTAAATGTAAATATATTTTGCATTTATTGTAATGTTTACCGTCACATTTTAAAATATTTTTTCATACTATTGAAATAATAGCAAATAAAGATTTCCTTGCTTTTATTCTCCTTCTAAAATTTTTCAGCGTGAGATACAACTTTTTATTATTTGAGCAAAACAATTTAAGCAATATAAAAGATATCTAGTTACAACATGAATCTTATCTCGAGAGATATTTCTTGCATAGTTAGAAACACAGAAATCTTTCTGTACAAAGAATTTAATATATATTTTAATACATGTTATTTTAATACGTAAAAAAATTAAAAGCTTAATTAATTCCCTAACAATAGACTTCAACTTATATTTTAAAAAAATTTGAATGTAAAATTTATATTCAAATAAAAAATTTACAAAATTTCAATTGAAATGAATAGTTTACAATATACTCTGAAGTCTATTGTTAAGCAATTAATGTAGCTTTTTATTTTTAAGCTATTAAAATTTTAAAATTTTGTCGAAATTCATCAAGTTGTGTAAAAAGCAGCAGAGCTGTTTCGTTCAATAATTTTGAAAATTATTTGATGATTTTAAAAAATAGTGTTGACTTTGAAAAGCATCGACAATAATTAAAATCAATTAATTATTAAATTGCAAATTAACGCGTTTTAACAGCTATTGAAATCATTACAATATTACAATTTTATTCATTTGGGAAATTAAAAAAAAATTCTGATTTTTAATAAAAAGAAATGATTATATATATATATATATATATATATATATATATATATACATATATATATATATATATATATACACATACATAGCAAAATGTCACTTTAAAATTATGATAATAAGATATTCATTGAGTTGGCAATGATATATATAATTTTTTATTTAAGAATTTTAAATATAAAAACTGCTTGGAAGTAAATTAAATTTATTGATAATAATTTTCAAAATAATAAAATAAAATTTATATTTATTGTAATTAAAAAATTATAATAGAGACTTGAAGAAATTTTCAAGCAGAACATTCCAAAGTAAATGACTAGCACTCGTGCGTTTCATCAGCTGACAACGATTGATGGTCTTTCCCCACTGTAAGTGATTAGAATGTGATTATTGTGAGGTGGTCCAAGGTAAAACGGAAATAGCCTATCAAGAGTTAGAGGCTTTTGTATTCTTGACAAGTTCTAAAGGGGGAAAAACTTGCATTGCAGTGAAAGCCAAAACTGTTGCCACCGCGAAGCAAAAATGAAGCACTTTCTTTACTGAACCCGAGACGGTTAAGGGGTTAATTCTACATCCCTGTTGTGAGGGTGCGCCAGTCAGTGACACAAGGAAAAGCATTGGTGAGGAGGAAAAGGAACAGAGAATTGGTAGGAGGAGGGGTAGCGAAAGTCCCACTCCCTGATGTATGTATCTCAATATATATATATATATATATATATATATATATATATATATATGTGTATCTATAATTTTTGCTTGTATTAGTAATTAATGTTTGTCTATGTTATTATAAAATAAAAGTGTTGTCAGGTATTTTATGTCAGTGAAATATCCTGAAGGCAAATTGTTCATGGTACAAAGTTGCAGTTCGAAAGCATAACGATAACCACGCCGTGTTATGCTACACCTGTGTATACTGATTTCTCAAAACCAAGTGATCATGTTAATTGTGGTATTGCTGTTGGAAATACAGTTTACAACTGTAATCTTTATGCATAATATTCTGTTTATACAGTCAAAGCCGTTGCTATTTTACATGTTCTAGAATTAATGCAATTTAGTTCTCTTCAAAAATACTGTATCTATACAGATAGCATAAGTGCTGTCATACAATTAGACCATTTTAATGACAAATGCCATCCAATTATTATAGAAATAATAGATATTTTAAATATATTGAAAAATAAAGGATTTGACATCTTGTTTTGTTGGGTTCCAAATCATGTTGCATTGGGAATGAACTTGTAGATAATGCTCCTAAAAATGCCACTGACTTTTTATATAAAGCGTTAACATTTTTTGATATTAAATATATTGTCAAAGATTTTATTTCCTGCTACTGCCAGAAAACATATTATTTGCTTAACATCACATATAAAGATATGTTCTTTCTAGCTGTTTGAATTTCTGAAGTTTTATATTGTTGAAAGTGAGTAAAATGAGCAAATTTTATCATTAGGATTGATTTTGGTATGCCTGTTATTTATGAGTCATTGCATAATGTCAAAATTAATTATAATGCTAAAGAATTTAGTGAAATGTAAGAAATTACACTACTTTACATCTTACATGTATTATGAACTTTACATCTTTAAATTTGAAGGTGTGAAGTGTTATACAACTAAGCAATATGTAAAAATACTTAAGAATCAAATAAATTCTATTTTAGAATTAAAATAAAAATAATTCTATTTTAGTTTTGTATTTTCACATTTTTAATGTGCACAAATGTTTTTATTTAAATAGGTTTTGATTTTATATTAGTGCAATTTAATATTTGAACATATTTATTTTGTCTGTCAAAACGTAAAATATCTATGTTAATTCAAGAACAAGAATATATAGTTCAAAAATGTAGACTTCAAACTATTTTTGAATTGTTATAAAAAAATCCTAAAAATTTGATTTGCACTGTACTTTTGTTCTAATTACAAAATTGTTTGATTGCTCACGAATTTTAAATGTTAGTTTAGTTCACTTAATTTGAATCATGTAATTCTGTGTAAGATTTCATAAAATTGCAAAATTGCATTTATAAAAAATATTTTGCCGAGAACTTTTGAAAGGAAATTAATTACGGAAACTCTGAATTGTCTCTTTTGATGATTTTGTAAAGAAATAGTTTTAAGTTTTATTCCTAATATATATTTTTTTGAGTAAATTACAAAAGCAAGTCCCTCTATACCGAAAAAGCAGAAGATGTGGCCAGGGCAGTGCTCCATGCCTTTGATCCCATATGACTTGCCTTTTTTTCTCTCTCTCTTTCTCTTTGCACTTGTCACACGACAACAACACAATCAAGTAATCAATGGTAGTTTTAGATAACTTCCAATTTTTAAAAGCTATAATTAATATCAAATTTATTTATTGACTGAAGTGCTTTTTATCTGTGTAAAATATGTTGGATATGTAGGAACTCTAAACCTTTTCAAGTTAATTTCATCATGTCATCAAGGAATAAAAATAAATCACAAATAGTACTAAAAATGTTTCCCTGATAGGGCCTGCCTAAAAACATTTGCACTAGCAGTTAAAAAACAGATTTATATGTGCACACTTTTCTTTGATATGCTTATTTTCCTAAGAATACTATGAAATATGCTTATAAAATTTAATTCATTCAGCATTGTTTGTACAAAAGTATTACATTTATTTTAAAATCTAACTGAATGAAAATTATTTCACTATAATAGTTTTTTATTATCTTAAATTATATCTTATGAAATCCTTCAATTTCTTTAATATATGTTGTTTCAAATATTAATAATAATGTTTATACAAAATTAAAAATACATTTAAATAAAGAATTTAATTAACCTTAAATCTTTTTTTATCCTGGCACTGTTGATAATTAGTTTTTTTAACATTTTTTTGAGTTTTGTATATATGATGTAGAATATTATATATATATATATATATATATATATATATACATAAAAAGCAATTATAAAAGTTTTATTATGTGTTTTTACACATTACATAATTGACATCTGATTTTAAAAGTTACTTTTATATTGTGTTGAAATTGCTGTATAGTCAGCTGTCAATACAGTCTAATGTTTTGTTGTCTTTGAGTTTGACTCTTGAGAGTAGATATTTGTCATTATTCAAAGTTTGATTTAAATTAGAGATCCCAGTTGATTTAGCTAGTGCATGCATAACGGAAATATATATTGAGAAACAAACCAAAAATCTGCTCTTATTATTCCTTGTGTGAGAAAAATTGAACAGCAAACCAGAAGGTGGGAAAAATATGCCTAATATTGTAATTGGTTTTACTTTAATAGGGTAAATTTCCTCTTTTTCAAAATAGTTAATTTGGCAGAGTAACTGTGTTACATTTTAGAGAAATAATTAAACTAATTTTAATTTAGTTTCTGTAATTTAACACGAGACATCTGGAATCAAGTCTGACTTGAGAATATTTTTATTCTGTATTTCCAACATATATTATTAATATCCAAAAGTTGACTTAAGAAGCCTACACTATTAATTATTACTTTTGACTTCCCCACTGTATTTTTTTAATGGCTTAAGAAGTTTGTATAATTAATAACTATTCATGAGGCTGGCATTTTGAACAAAATGATTATTTAAAATGTTACTTAAAAACTCTAAAAAAGAATATTGTAACTATAGAAAAATTCCCTTTCCGCACACATTTACAGCAATCTCCCAGGTTCTACTTTTTCAAAATTTTCTTCTCTGTTAAATGGGAAAGAGGGTTGCAAGGCTCAAAGTCTTTCTAATTTGGATTAAACATTCATTAATCTCTTTAGCTAAACATTGTAAATTCTCCTTTTTAGACCTCATTAAAAATGCCATATTTGTCTAATTCAATAGTTTTATATTTAAAATATCTATTTAAAATGTATCCCAAATATTTCTCATTTAATCATGCTTTCTTTTCTGAAATCTTCAGAAACAAATTATTTAAAATTTGGCTTTATTAGTTTGTTCAGAATTTTTTATTTGGATCAGAATATATAACAGTAGAGAGGTATCCACTCTTCATACACACGCAGCAATCTCTTCCAGACTTCTGCTTTTTTTAAATAACATCCTCCTTCCTATTGAGTTGGGAAGAAAAAGGAATGGCCAGTTGTGATTTCAAAGTACTTTCTATTTTCACAAAATGGATATCAAATAAATTGTAAATGTTAAATTACTTTAAAATTGAATTTTATTAGCAGTAATTTCTTTAAATGTCCTTAAAAGGCATTTTAATCAGTACAAACAACTGTATAAATTTTAAATACGTTATTGTCATATGATAGGCTTTTTCTCTAATTATTTTTTACTCAGGACTGAGTAACACTTGTCCAAGACTAAGTAACAGTGGTTAATGAATGCTAAAAAAACACTATTATAAGAAACAACTGATATATATTTTAAAATAATTTTGTTCCTAATATATGTATATATATATATGAATCTAATTGCTTTTGTTGTATAAAGTCAAGGTTTACCATATAAATATTAAAAAAGTGCTGGGCTGTGTCTTAGATCTTATTAACACTGACTGTTTACTTTTGTTTTCATATCACTACCATATATATTTTAAATAGTCCATGTTTGATGTCTATGAAATTAGGAATGGAGGAAGTAGTATTCTTATCTCTTTCACCCAGAGATACAAGTGTAAGAGAGATCTGAAGCCAAATGAACCTTTGAGTCCATTTTGTATCTATAGTTGTCATCGCTATTGTCTTTTAGTTCTTAATCTATAATGCCCACAATGGCCTAGTTGTACTAGCATTCTTCAGAAAGTCTCAGGTTCAGCCCCAATCATTACTTAACAGAAAATTGTGTCATATTTTTGTCTTCTAAATGCATGTCCAGTTAAATGCTTTAAAGTTTTCTAATTTTCCTTTCATACAACATTTAAATACAAATTTAATAAAACTCCCCATAAAAGGCAAATTATGCAATGGATATTAAAATGCCTTACAACAGACTAATATCTGTTACACACTGTTGAAGTTTAAATCTGAATTGGAATATCTTATGATATTGTGACTCTGATGTAATTATGATCTTTGTTTTTGTGTGTGTGTGAGAAAGAGAGAGAGTTATGAAGCATGCTTTGTAAAATGTTATTAGAAAACGTATGTAAAATGTTATAGAAAAAGTATGAAAAGTATGTTAATTAACAATTTGAAATATATATTATCTATTTGAAAAACAATTTTACCTAATTCTATTTCCATTTAAAAATATTTCTTAACTTCTGGTTTCATGAAATTTTATTAAATGATATAAAAAAATCAAATTTAAATATTTAGCTAACAGAATATATTATATAGCTTCTTACATTAATTTAGAATCTATTGTTTTTTCTATTGACAATAACATTGATTATTGAACTCTAAAATAAATAAAATTAAAACCTAAGTATTTCCTTGATTATGTTTATAAGATATTCAAGAGTAACATGTTTCTGTCCATCTTTGAATCTAAAATTTCCTTTTGATCAGTAAATGAAAATAATCTAGTTAGAAGAACTATTTGAGACAAGTTTTACCCAAAATTTAACTGTTCTATGGAATGAGATTTATAACATTCACATCATATAATCTGGATATTTTTGTGAGACTAGTTGTGACATCACCCTTAGAAATCTGAAAACTTCTTATATTTGATTGATGAACTCAAAGCAATTGTAACTATATTTTTGAGTAAATACACTCGTTTTCTTAACTACTACAATTTGAATTTGCACACAGCTAATAATAAATTAGTTTTGTCTGTATTGAAGAAGAGAAAAACTTGTACAAGTATTAATGACTTGTGGGGCTAAAAGCATTAAGGAAACTCTTATAAGCAAATTGGATAGAAAATAGATTTTTATTAATGCTTCTGTGTATACAAATGTTTTTGCATATGCTTATGTAACATAAATTTAATGTTATACTGATAATTTACAATATGAGTTTTTTTCTATTTATTTATTTTTTTCTCATGAAAAAAATTTAAGAATGAGATACTCAAGTAAAATATGTAAAAGAATTTCAGGATCTGATCAGAAGACATTTTTTTAATCAGTCTGGGAAAATGGTATTTTATTATTATTTAATCAGATGAAAATAATTTTCTTTTAAATTTATACTTTAGCATTTTACCACATTTTACTAATTTAATAAAATCTCTTCATATAAAACTTGAGCATTGCAAGAATTTTCACTATCATTATTTTATTTAGTTAGCTTAAAGAATGTCTCTTTTAACACTAATCATACTGACACTTATTAGATACCTAGTTTACCATAGCGGGTCAA
This sequence comes from Latrodectus hesperus, assembly GCA_037975125.1. NCBI lineage: Eukaryota > Metazoa > Arthropoda > Arachnida > Araneae > Theridiidae > Latrodectus > Latrodectus hesperus. Next base: position 6,049,547 of record CM075856.1, read on the forward strand.
ATGACCCGAAATTTACGTTTCCTACTTTTATGTATGAAATATGGATGTTGGGAAGGAAATAAAAATATAATGATAATAAAATATGTATTATAATTATATGAAATAGTATTTTTACAATTTCTATTTCAAACGCAAAAAATAAGAGTTGTTTTTATACATCACATTTTTTACACATAAGTTTTTCCATCGCACATTTCCCGCAAACAAATTTTTTACAATTGGAGCAAATTTTATTAGTTTTATTATCTTTGCAGTATCCTATTTGACACCTCTTACGTTTATTAGAATCTGTAACAGGGTTAGGCAACGATCGTTTAGTATTTGCTTTTTCTTTTGGTTGTTCACGGGCAACTTGAAAATCGTCGGCAAGTTCTACTGCTAGCTTGAGTAAAAAATCTTGTCTCAAGATATTATCTCCTGTCGTTTGCTTGTATAAAATCCAGGCATTTATACCAGCTAAATCAAGGATATAGAAAAAAACTTGGAGTGGCTATCTGCAAGACTTTGTAGTAAATTTCCTCGCCATTTGATCGGTCATGTTTTCGTCCACAACCGATATTCACAATATTTTCCTCTTCATTGTCAGTATCTGTAGATTCAGACTCATTTTCGTTTGTAACCAATATATCTTCGTTTTCAGAAAATTCATCTTCACCGATTTCCGAAAACTCTTCTCCAATCTTCTAAGAACTTGGACTGTCTCGTTCGTTTTGACATTTTATGGGTAAATAGTTACCTGTATCACTAATAAAGCTATCAAAATAAAATAAAAACTATGTACTAAACTTTTCTTTTTTTTGCTACCTTTTTTACACAAAAATCTAGTTTCAATCTAAAATTTTGATATTTTCTTGAATTATTCTCAGCTATTTTGATTGAACTACTTTACGTAACAGTCTTTGCATACATTTGCAGTTTACTGAATACAATAAGATGAGCAATATGTATTGATAAGCTTATAAAACAAAAAAAATGTTCTCCGGGTCAAATGACCTGATGTGGTAGACAACGGTATACGACAGTTATTACTCAAAATAAACAAAACAAAAAATTATAAAAATAGTATAAGAACAGTAGACTTTATTAGTCAGAAAAAGTCAGTTAAATTTGGAGAAGTAATAAGATAATATGTGCATTATCAATGCAAAAGTTCAAAATGGGTCATTTGACCCGTTATGGTATGATTAGTGTTAAAGATTCTGTGAACAATATAGGGATTGATTTATACATGCTAGTACATTCATTTATTAAATGCCATAGATTGCTGGACAAAAGTATCATATTTATGGATAAAATTATTATGTGAATCTCTTTAAACAGCTTATTAGAAAACAACAGCAAACTTGTTTCAGGATGATAAATGTTGATTTATTGCATTAGATTTAAAATTCTGAAAGGAATGTACAAGTGTGTCAGCTTTTATCAATTTAGCTCAGTTCTCTAAAATATAATCAGGCTATTTACTTGAAAAAATCCTTAGTTAAGCAGTACATGAAATAGATATTGTTAAATTATGTAATGGTTATGAAACAACTAGAATTAATTTAAATTGATTATCTCGTATATCTTTGAAAGAATTCAAAAGGGCAATCCAAAAGGTAAAATTATAAGTGAAAGCTCTTATGACTTCATTTTCAAGACTAAAGGTCTCTTCGTTCGTTATTATCGCTGTTATTATCAATGTCAGGATAATAAATTTTATTACTATTATCTTTGACAGAATTAGGAATAGTTGAGAACAATCAATGTTATTTGCAATTCTAAAACTGAAAAAGTAGAAATATCTCAATTATCATATTTCTCTGTATATAATCCACTGCAGTATATTACCTGCAAGATTTTTTTTTTTTTGAATAAAAGAAAAAATATCTCATAATCTGCAGCAATTTTTCCAGCAGTTAGTCAAAAATATATATTGCTGTTAATGTGGTGTCATATAAAATAAAAAGATACAGTATGATTAAAAATATAAAAAATTATACAGAAAAAACATTTATTATAAAAAAAATCTGATTGTGTGTGTGTGTGGGTCCTATTTGGAATTACTTGGTCTTTAAGTGCAGTAAACTAAGATGAAAGAACTAAATCAGTCACCAGAAATGATAATTCCTAGTAAATTCTAATAAAACTTATCAATTTTTAGTTTTTAATAACTTTTAAAACAAGGTTGGACATATTTTAAAAATAAACTGTATTTGTTTCATTTATAATTGAATTAAAGTAATATACTATGCATTAGTTTTTCACTATACATTAACATGTTTGTTACATTCCCCCCCTTCATTTTTCCTCCAAATTTTTGAGTTCAAAATTTACGGTGTAACTTACACACTTTCGTTTCCCCATGATGATATACAGACTTGAATACTTTCAGATTGAAACAGCTTAGCCATAATAAAAGGCTAATAGCAATTGTAATGTATCCAAGAAGTTGAATTCATTTTTAAACATAATTGGAGAAAACTGCTGAAATAAGTCAGCTGAGTCATGGCACCATCTGTTATTTATTTTATAAAATGCAGAATGTTTTTATCATATTTTCTGTGGCGTTGTATAATATGTACAACAGAATTTGAAACTTTTATAACTCATAGTCTGCGGATTATATACAAGAAAATATGGTAATTCAAAATTACCTCACTTCTCTAGAATAGAAAACTAATCAGAATTTTACTGTACCTAAAGAAAATAAAATCATTTTCTTATCAAAATAACTCAAAAAAACATTGCATTTCCTAATTTCAAAGACCTTAACATGAGTTATCTGAGGGCAGTAAAACAAGGGAAAAAAATCAAATTTTGAGTCTAATATTAAAAAATATAGATGTGCAAATAAAATTAATTTTTTTCAATAAAAATTCCTGTTTATTTTTTTTCTCTTTTTTGAACACAAATTTATAACATGAATTAATTATATTATAAAATTGAATAAAACAATAAATGTTTTTTATTTGAAAGAATATATACCTGTGTGCCACTAATATTACATGGACTTAAAAGGTATTCATAGATAATTATTTTAATTTGAAATTTTCCTTGGTGGTAATTTTTTAAAGTAGCCCTCAATGGCATTTTTACTCTTTTTTTTTAATTTAAAGAATAATTATTTCTATAATTGTGAAGAAAATTTATATTCTTTTAAAGGATTATTTTCAATGTTAAAGTATTTTACTGCATCATAAATTTTGACATTTTTTAATGAGCTTTAAATCAAGTTAATTTCACTGACCCTCACTTGAATAAATGAAAAACATAGGCAACCCATGTTAAAGAAACTATGCAAATTACGCAGACCCAAATTGTCTACAAATTAGTAGGAATTCAAAATTAAATATAATTATTTTATAAATCAATTATATTTGTGTGCTATTTATACAAGCCAATATATATGTCAGCTCTAGTTGTTAACAAATAAAATTATTAGTTACTAAAAAATATTGTTTACAAATAAAATATTAAACAAACTAATTTGTTTCATAGACATTAATATTTTTGAGTATTTAATATTGAAATATTTATTGAATATATTATGAATAAATTCTAAGAGAATCTTACTCTTCCAAAATTAATCTATTTTCAATTTTAATAACCTAAGTAATAAAATTAGACCTATATCTATTCTTACTCCTTAGTGCTCTAATGACCTCACTTATCTTCCCTCAATCAATCAATCATCTCTGTCAATCTGAAACTCACCCTTCAGCCTATTTTCCAGTTCACAGGGCAATCTATTATACTAATGACCATCTCTCCCCCCTTAATGAGTTCCCACAGTTACCATGTAGTAAACATCTGAGGAAAACAATAATAAGTGGGAAGAATTTTATGAGAAACATTTCCCTGGAAACAAAGAAAAGTAAAAATAAATTTTAAAAAATTGCCATCATAGCTTATGTCACATAATTTAATACATTTCATTATAAAAATAATTATAATGAATTAGCTTGAAACACAAAACAATATATATATTAAAATTTATTAATAATTACATCCATGCATGTTAAGAAATATGTTTTAAACTTAAATTAGAGATATGTGTTCTTGATACTGGAACTCTGTCAAAATCATAAAATTACCCTTTAGTGTCACATACAGTTATAGTAAGAGATAGAAAAGAGAGCTGAAGCATTGCATTTCACCTTGACACTAATACTCAGTTGTCAGTTATATAGTAAAATATTTTAATCTATTACTAAACATAATTAAGAATCCTGTTATATGAAATCAGTATTAGTAAGAATAATTCATAAAAAATATGAAGTATGTGGAGAACTTGATATGTAAATGATGCATAGAAAGACTTATTTTTTGTTTATTCAATCAGATATCCACTCTATAACTTTATTAACAATGCGCAATCAAAAGCTATTCAATAGAAAATATTATCAATAAAATTATAAGCATTCATAAATTTTTTTTGGTTCATATAATTTTGGGAATATTTATCTCAATTTGGAAACAGTGTATTTCAAATGTTATGTTCAACAGTATTAAATTTTTTGGGAATGAAGCATTGTTTAAACTGAACAATCCTCTGAGCTTTTTTTTTTTTTTTTTTTAAACCAAATGTAGAATAATTGTTATGTAGATTGCTTATAAATGAGTTACTTTTTTAGTCAAATTAGATATTTATTGTATTGGCAGCTTGCAATTTATTTTAGTAAAATTTTTAATTTTAAAGTTAGACTATCTAAACATCAAATAAATTTTAAAAAAATTAATTCTGCAGTTTTTTAATTGAAGCTTGTTAAAATAACCCTCTGATGTAAGCAAATAATAAATAATTTTTAATCAAACATGAAGCAAATTTTAATTAAATTAAAGAAAATCTTGAGCTAATGAAACCAGGCATTTGTCATGTAAGCATGGTAAAGTGACAAATAATAATATTTTGTTTGATATATTTAGTGAAAAAAATTTAGTTTCACCCTCAGTTTTTTACATACGATATTTTATTCCCATTTATATTTATATCTTTATTAAAACACAAAAATCAGAATGAAATGTTATACTGAGTGTCTTTTTATTCATATAAATGAAATTTATAAATTTTCCCGTTTTTAAAGAATATAAATCTTTTTGTACTTCAAATAAATGAGTTGCATTCTTAAATTGAACTACAGATGTTCAATATTTACAACTTGTGATTTATCTTATTTTGAATTTTTAATTTAAAAAATAGGCAATGTACACACTAAATGGCAAAATATTTTTTATTCAGCGGTTTTTTTTATTGAAATTTATATTACATACAAAGTTAATTAAAACAAATCATGTGTGCAAAAAATGCTTTAAACAATTCTTATTTTGAATTGACAGATATTTTAGGCTTTGGAAAAAAACTTGAGATGCTAATTTATAATTAAAGCATGATAGTGTCAAAAACAATTTAGTCAAATTCATTTTATCATGGGAATACAGAAATAAGAAGGAAACGTGATAATACAATTCACACTTCTTTGTTACTTTCATATTATCACATCCACCTTATCTGCGAAAAAATAAATGTCTTCAGCACCATATAAAATACAAATAAAGCTGTTATCTATTTCTATTTTAAATATAGTGCTAAGATATAAGCAAACTATTCCGCTTTTCCTTCATTTTTCGAAAAATATTAAAACTTGCAAACATAAATAGACAAATTGACTAACACGAACCTCGTTTCAAATTAGACCGGGAATAAGAAACCATAGGGTTGCTAATATTAAGTCTGAAAAATAGTCACATTTTATACCGCCAAATTATTGCAACTACTCTCTTCAAGTGCGCATGCGTTAGAATTCCCATTTGGAACCGACGTTCCGGGCCCGGTCTCGAGACGCTTGTAAAATATCTTGAAATGCACACCTAGAACAATTATGTTTTTCTATGGGGCTTCTATTGTTAATTTTTGTAAAATAGCATTTTTACCACGCTGATAACTAGTTTTGGTTAAATTTCTGGAACGATTCTCGTTAATGTTTATGGCCAAGTTGTCCGCCATTCTTTTCGTTTTTCTGCGGCGAAATCTATTTTTGAGAGTATTGTATATTTGGAAGGGGGAAAGGGATGTTGCAAACATACAAGGTTTACTTTGAAAAGGAGGCGTGGTCAAAGAACGAGCGGGAAAACACAAAATATGAAGAGAGTTAAGAAAAATATAGAGAAAGAATTAGCACAATATTCAATGATAAATAAGAAAAAATGGAAAAGCCAAGAATAATAAAAATAGAATTTGCAGTTATGTTCACTATTTAATAATAACCAGCACCTATAAAATTAAAAAATTTTATAAATTTTATTTTTATAGTTAATAATTTATTTTTGTTTTAATTTATTGAATTATTTGTATAAATTTTTTTAAATTTTATGGTTGTATCAGTATTTTAACCAAATATATCAGTAGATATTTTTTGTGTAAATTATTAGCAATTTAAAAAATTAGCTAGATTAAATAAAGAATTTAATTTAAATGCTTAATACTGTAAAATAACCAGCAAATAGAAAAAAATACATTTTGTGTAAAAAAATTAAAGAGAATTAAGGCTTTTTTGATGAAGGCTGCTTGAAAATTTTTACTATTAATAAACATATTTTGATGTACTCAATTTTTTGTAAACTTTAATTTTTTTCAGTTATTTTGAAAATTTCTAGATTTTTTGTTGAAACACAAAAATTTGAATAATAACCACTCATTAAATAAAACAAAAAATTAAGTAATACTTAATGTTTTCACTGGTCTTATCTTGTATTGATTACATCTGTGTTTGTATTTATCTGCAAGGTCTTCTGTTTTACGCAGACCAGACACTGTTCATCATTCTGCTTTAGGGTATGTTTTGCTGTATTCTGCATATCTCTTGTCCAGAATCTTTGCGATTTCTCACCACTGCTATTAGATCTGAGATTAATGCAGCTGTCTCTCAATTGTTATACCAAAATCATGTCTGACACCCAGTACTCAATATGTTCCTTGGCTCCTACTCCTGCATTGAAGAGATTGGATGCTGTAGGGTCAAGCATCATACAATCTTTTTCTCACTCAAACAAAACGTCATCTTTTATTGACAGACCTATGTGATGTCTATTATATTAAAATAGACATGCATTCACATCCATCTTGGTATAACCCACAGTTAACTATTATTAATCCTTTTGAGCAATATAGAAAATCAGGCACAACTATTATTTCAACATCTTTTCTTGTTACACCATTGAAAGTATTCTTACATGTGGGTATTCATTGATGGTTCCCTGTGGCATAAATTTTAACAACACAATTTATAGTTACAGCCTCCGTATGTCCTGCTTTCTTTTTACCGCTGAAGCTGCGACAATGCTAAATGCTTGAGCTTGTGTATACCATAAACTCTTTAAAATTCTGTGTGTATACTGACATCCTATTGTGTCCAGGATTTTCCAAATATTGGATTCTCTTGCTGGTAAAAAATATGATAAAGTTCTGTTGGATCCCCCATAGATCTTGAAAGCAATGGAAATGCTAGTGCAGCTGCCAAAACTGCATTGAATTTACTTCATTAATTTATCCCTCTTTTTAATGTGAGAAAGATTAATATAAAGTTTTTGCATGTTTATTCTCTAGCAGTAGGAGTGTGTACGTCTTCAATAAATTACGTCCCATGTTCCCACCCATCATTCCATTATCTGTTTTACCATTACAAAGTGCCGATGTCTGTTTGACTCACCTTCGTATCAGATACACACATTCCACACAGACATTTATTATTAAGTGAACTAAATCCATGGTGTGAGATGTATGCTGAACTTTATACTATTCATCATATTTTAATATGAAGTCATGCTTTTAACCAAAAATGTTTATTTTTTTTAAAAAATCTATTTCTTTTTTTGACTTTTTTCTGATTTATTAGGGGAATTACCAAATAGAAACCTTTTCCTTTCTCCAATTAATTTAAATTTTATATTTTAAAAGTAGATTTTCATAATTTATCTAATTTTTAATTTGATATATGGATTTTAAATTATATACAGTTTTTTGTTTTATTTTGGTTTTAATGCTGCTGCTTGGGGTTTTTATAATTTAATAAATAAATAAATAAAAAGGCTTAAGTTTTGGCACATCTAGTACTCTTTGGACATTGCGCCAGAAAACTCAACCAACTAACCGGAATATGTTGTAAAGAAATATTTATTACTGAACTTTAATTGTTTAATATAATGTAATAAGTTTATATTTCATGTTCTTCAATTGTGAAAATGAATCATGTAATTTAATGTATTAGGTTACGATTTTGATGTAAAAGAGTCAGTTTTGTGGAAAAATTAAAATAATTTCTTTTTTATGAATTTCATATTTAGTTCAAAACTAATGTGAAACATAAATCCTTTTTATTGTATATTTTTATGATCAAGCCTCTATTTAATGTACTTTTGTGTAAACATAAATTCGATTATAGAAAGTTTAATTGATTTTTTCTAAGTATATTAAAGTTGGATATGAAACAAGGCAGTATTATATACAAATGTGTATAGTTACTTTCTGTTATTAATTCCAAGTAAACTCCTTTATTGAAATAAATAAAGAACAAAAAAAAATACAGCATATAATAATTGCTCTTTTTTTAACTCTAAACTGAGAATGGAGTCAGCTGGACTTTATAAAATTGAGGAACATAAGAATAAAAATGCTTTGTAGATGTTATAAATAATTTTGGAAAATTTATAGTATATGTATAAGAAATAGAAAGAATTGCCATCAAATCCTTAAAGATATAAAAATTAGTTTTAATGTAATAATACTAATAATTTTTATTTCTTCAGGAATAATAAAATATTTGGCATATGTACTTTTTGAATATTTTTAAAATAATTTGAAATTTAACAGAAGAAAACAATATTTTTATTAATCAGTAATGATTAAAAGAATAGATTGTTTAAATCAAAACTTTGTAACTAATAATTATTGGTTTGATTTTTACATTTACATTTATCGCCGAGCTGGCAGCCGAATGGTTAGCGCTCTTGCCTTCGGTTCAACAGTTCGTGGGTTCGAATCCCACCTTGGGCGTGGATGTTTGTAGTGGTTCCGAATCCACTTTAAACCGTAAGTCCCGGTCTAATTAGCCCTCGTGTGCAAAAAATGACCGTTGAGCGACAAACAAACCAAAATTTTACATTTATCATTTGTTTTATTTAAATATTCTTAAACATTGTGTTTTTTGCTTATAATAAGTTAGTACTATGGAAGTATATGTAAATAGATTTAAAAACCTTTTATGTGCAATATTTAAGAAAGTAATAAAGAATTTTATATGCTTAAATGAAAGGATTTCTGTTGTAGTAGACGTAATTTAATGCTTTTGAAATAATTATTTAATTTAGATATTTTAACTGAATAACTTTCAGTTGTATTTGTCTTTTCAATTTCTTTCCAATTATTTTAAATTGATTTCTGAAGATAACTTGATTTTATAATTTTTCCTTCCTGTAACTTTAATCATTTCAATAACTTCTAATCAAACTGGTAGAACTCCATTGGAGTACAGAGAAGTTCACTGGTGTCCGCGTCCACACCCATGGTAACTAATAGAAGCTGTTGTATGTCTGAGGTATTAGAGATTTCTGTATTTGGGAGTTGTTTCCTGTTGTAGTAGTTAAATTGGAGCTGCGTAATTGCAATTTCTTCAGCCGGAATTTTCTGTATCTTATTGAATTTGCTACGAATAAAAGTCTTGTGTCTTTTAAGGGATTGTTTTATTGGTTATTATATTGCGCTACATTCTATCATTGCTAATCTGTTCATAAAGCTTAAGTTGCTTGTGTGTAAAATCTATATTATAGATATTCAATTATTTATATTATACCCCATTTTATTGTTATGATTTGCGTGACAGAAAGTTTTGCTATTTTATTGCTAAATTTTAAGCTACTTGTTTTTTACTCGTTATCATTGGAAAATATTATGAAACTCTTCCGAACAAATATGGGAATGCTGCTTCTCAATCCTTGAAACAGATATCCATCTTCTGAAAATATAAGAAGTTAAAGGATTTAAAATTAATTTTTGAAAAAAAATTTAAATCTGAAATTTATCATTAATCAACAATGTCAAAATAATTCATTTATAAGACCATTTGTGCAATATTTATTTTCCTCTTCATGAAACTTGTGTTCCTGCATATACTGTGATTAGACTGATTATGATGCTAAAAACCCATTTCCCCCTTGAATTGATATGGTTTTCAAAAGTATATCTGTTGGTATTGGAACTAAAATTTGTAAAGTTTAGATTTTAACTTTGGATTTAGATTTAAAATACTGAAATGTTGGTTTTAGAATTCATCAAAACCTGTTAGCCTTTTTTATCCTTTTTTTATTAGCCATTTTTTTCAAAACCTGTTGCTGTGAGAAATAAATGATGTTGGAAGATACTTGAAAAAAAAATGTTACTTATCATTTGCATTACAAGTGGTATAGGGAATTGAAACCTTTTGGATTTCGTACCTAAGAAAGATTATTACAGCAATCATTATCAAAAAACAAGAAACCATTGTCAAAACAATGTACACGTCATATACAGTAGATGCTTATTTTTACAACCATTTAGAAACCTGTTAAATAGTTCTGTAGATAAAAAATATAACTGCTTGATTTAAACACTATTTTTTTTTCTTGATTTAAACATTATTTTTTTTACCATTTCTCTTTATAAATAAATTATTATTAGTAAAATTATTTAATATGCATTGTATAAATTCCTGTTGTAGTAGTTAAAAAAATGCAAAATAAAATTCATAATTAAAAGCAATTCTACATTTTATTTTATTGAAGAAAAAAAGGATTTTGTGTGTTGAAGAAACTTATAGTTTTTGCACAAAGAAACAGTTACCATAAAATTCTTACTCGTGGTATAATACGGTTAATGGAGTTTCAATATGGCTGTATGAGCTTATCAGAGTGTTCTGGGTGTCCATTTCAGGTTATGACTGAAACTTTTTATAAATTCCATGATATTGTGTATGAAACACTTGATGAAAGTATGAAATAATAAGATAAATGTTTCAAATGAACATGTATTCACTAATTTCCATGAATACCTAAGCATGGTAAAGTTATCAGCCAGATGAGTGCGGCAGTTTTTAACGGTGAACTTGTAAACTAACCTAAAATAGTGTTACTACTTAAATGGATTACACAGAAACTGTTAAGCAAATTGAGCAAATTTTTATGACATTATATTAAAGTCAAAAAAACAGGTGTACATTACTATACACTAAAAATTATCGAACACTAAATAGTGTTGAAATAGTATTGAACCTGCTCTGAAAAAAAGGAAGAAAGTTGCATTGTTTAGAAAAATTATAACTTGTTTCCTGGGACTCCAAGTGAATAATTCTGATTGACTATATGTAAAAAGGAAAAACATTTATTGAACAATTATGCTGATTTCTTTAAGCATTCCATAAAAAAATTTAAAGATTAGAAGATCCATTTGTCTCAGAACATGTTTTTTTCATCACAGTATTGCAACATTTCACCTGTCTACAAGCATTTCTCTTAAAATGGTTGAATCTAGCTATGAGTTGCTTTCTTGCTCATCCTATTTTCCTGACTTGGTTTCTATTGATTTTTTTTTCTTTTTCCAAATTTTAAAAAATATCTTAATGGAGAGAGATTTTCTTATAATGGTAAGGTCATTAATGCCATTTGGAAGGATTAAAAAACAGTTAGAACATTGTTGAAATAAGCCTATTATTACAAAAGGAGATTGTCATAAAAGAAAATGCATTTTAGTTGGTATATTGGTTTTTCATTCCTAAGTCACTGACTTATTAATTTGCATTTGTGTATGTAAATATATATAGACATTATATTCATTGATTTTTCTTTATACATTTTCTTGATTCTAAATTTAATAAAAATTTGTTAAAGTAATTTATAATTGAATAAAGATTGTGAAATTTTGTATAATTTACAGTAATTCTAAAGCTAATATTACCATCATATTCTTTTTTCTCAATATTTATGGTTTTAATAATTTTCAATTTCTAGACATATGTGAATCCCAAGCCATTTCTCTACAAATTGATTGGAAAGGTGATACGTGTTAAATTAATATGGGGCATGGAGTATATAGGACAGTTGAAATATGCTGATGCTTACATAAATTTGGCAGTTAGTATCTTTTCTATTCTACAAATGTTAAAAGCATATTTTTAAATTTCAAATATTTTTTATAAATGCCAAATTAGGCTTTATTCTATGTTTTTTTTTCTTTCTCCCAAACATATTTTATTACTACAGAAATTTTAAGATAATAAAATTCAGAATTATTGAATAAAGAATTCTAGTTGTTTTGGTAGAACTTGTCATGCATTATAAAAATATTTTTGCTGATGCTTATTTTTTTGATTCTTTAAATTTGGAAGCAATATTTTTTGTATTCAAGTTTTATAATATTGCACAGAAGCTTTAATTAATAATTTAATATTAATTTTATTTTGAGAAGAAGTCTTGTATATGCTTTTATTCAGTCTGTGTACAATGAGACTCCATCAAATCAAATTTTTAACAGAAAACAAAATTTTTTGTTTCTATTTAATTATTATATTAATTTTTTGTATCTATTAATTATAAAAATTTTTCATTTTTCAAGTTATTATTAGTCAAGTTATCATTTTTATATGTATTCCATGCATTGGAATTATCACATTTGTTTGACATCTAAATAATTACTGTCTGATTTTAGCAAACAAATTACAAAAATTTTTAATCTATGTATAAGGTGCTTAATTAAGCTTATAAACTGATTTTAACAGAGTATAGTTATATGGTATTTGGTTTCCTAAAAATGAAAATTATTTATTGGAGTATCTGACAATTCTATATTTTCAAAATTCATTGTATTTCAAAAGAAAATATTTTATTATAATGAATTTTCCTGTATATAATCAATTGCTGCATTTTTTTCTCTCCTTAAGAAAAAATGATTCATAATCCATGGCAAAGGGTCTGATTTGACCATACTCAGATCCATCTAGTCGCAAAATACAACAAGCTTAGATAATAAAGAAAATCACCACAAAAGCAATTTTGAGAAAATTCTAATAAAATTTATGGACTTAATGTTTTAGTTTTAAAATGAAATTAAACAAAATATATTTGTTTCTTTAATAATTAAATAAATGTTTTGTTTTTCACCTCACATTAACATTTATTGCCATTTCATTACTTTCCTTCTCTATAGCTATTTGTTTAACATTTGGTGTGTAATTTATATGATTTTGCTCTCATATAACATACGAATTTGAATAACTTCAGGCCAAAACAGTTTAGATCAAGACAAAATGCAAAATGATGATAGCAATAGCACCAGAATACTTTTCTGAGCAACAAAATTTGTTCTTTAATGTAATCAAAACTGATAACAGCTGTAATAAGTCTTTCAAGTCATGGCATCATCTGTTTCAGGATTTTATAAAATATAAATGGCATTTCTTTCAGACTTTATTGTAAGTTGTTCTGATGGAGACTATTTTTATCAGATTATCCGTGAACTCGCGATACCACGATTTACAACTTGATAATTATAAACATTTAAGTTTAGACAACCTAAAGGAAGTAGATAATTCTATCATGAATTTTGCATTGTAAATAAGCTGTCAGGGCTCATCCTCTTAATCAAATATCATCTTGTACGTGTTCAATACAATCTTAGAAATTTTTTAAATGAATTACAAATAAATGTGCATAAAAATAAAGTAAAAAATATATTGGGTGTCAGCAAAAATCAAAATTTCAATGGTAGTTAATTAAAACTTAAAGAGAAAATTTCATTTTACAGAAATTGTTGCATAAAAAATTCAGGATTTTGTCTTTAAATTTTTCACTTGCTGACTAAATACACCTAGGTTCCTTGTAAGCAAGAGGGGAAGAAGAGCAGGGTGAAGCCCATAGCATGAGAAAAAGAAAGGTGTCTAAATTGATCAAATTACTTAAGAAAAATTTTTCAAGATTTACTTTAAGTAAATGTAATGATGAATTTTGTTTGTGTATGTTATTGATTAAAGAAAGCTCTGAAATTGTGTATCATCCTAAGGAAATGCTGTTTTATATATATATATATATTGAGCTTTTTGTTGTAGCCCTTTAGTCAAGTGTTACATTATACTTAAGAAAATTCCTGCTGAAATTTGTTTCTCATTAACAGAATTGTCTGTCCAAATTATTTGTCTCCATCAACAGACTGATTTCCTTCCAAGGAAAGTGAATTTTTTCTTTATTAGTGTACCATTTTATTCTGCTTTGCTAGTTTTCCTGTCACAAATGTTAATTTTCAGCAAAACTGTTTTATTAAAAAGAATGGGGACTTTATGGCAAATGAAAACTTAGATGTGACTTTCAATGAAATTTGATTTTTGATGTTAAAAATTATTGCAGCAAGAATTTTTTCTCTATATTTGGTTATTCAATAAACCTTTTTTCTAGAATAAATATATATTAACAAATTAAGATGTTAAATATTTAAAATTATTTCTTTAAAATCTCAATATTTATGTAATGCTTAAGCGATTTTGGAAATAATTGAATTGTGTGTAATTGTGTTGCCTTTATAATAAAAAATTGTTTTGTGGTACATCAAAAGCTCATCGAACAGAATGGTATTTAGTCAACTAGAATCAGTTTCTTTATAAGAAAATAATCAAAATATTATTAATGGCATCCTAAAATATTAATCCATATTTAATGTTTTAATAAAATTGAGTAAATATGTGATTTGTTTTCTCTTTAAATTTTTTAAATTGTTTATTACAATTCAATATCTTGTTTATTTACAGCTAGAGAATGTTTATGAATTCATAAATGAGTCCTGCCAAGGATATTTGCCTAACCTAGTTATAAGATGTAGTAGCATCTTGTATGTTCGGGAATTCCCTGGCCTCCTAGAATTTCTGCCAGAAGCAGAGAGAAAGAAAAAACATCACAACAAGCAGAAGAAGAAGAATCATAAAAACATAAACTAGATAATAGTCCTTCATTTAACATTACTGTTTTCTTCTAAGCAATTTTTGGAATGATTTTGTTATAACGATTCTTCTAAACGAATTTTGAATTATCTTTTAAGAATGTCTCTTAAATTGTTGCCTTGATATAGAAATAATTTTATCCTGTTCTCTTCTGGATTTAATTATTGATTAAAGGTTGAACATTTTGATTAAATTATATGATTGTAATGTCTGGTTATTCTTTCTTCTTACAAATGTTACATTCAACTAGATTCAAAATCACCTATTTTTATTAAGATTAATTTTTTGTCCATTGCTGTCGGTAGCAATTTATTTTTGAGATTACATGCTCTGATGTAATTTGATTCCCTAGCTCAAGAAAAATTTAATCCATTTGGTAGTTATTCTTGCAAATCATTCACATGAAATTGTTTCATTAATTCTAGTAAGAGTAGATAAACAAGCTTAAACGCATATAAAAGTTTATAATCTTTGTTTGCTATTGGGAAAGTACTAAATATTTTTGATAGTTTATTTTTTGAAGAAATTAAATTGGATAGGTCATATGAGAGTTACAAACTGTCGGAACTTCAGGTCCTTATGAAGTTTTCCTCTTCATTGAAAAATTCTGAAAAGGACATTTATATAAAAGTGAATATTTTAAGTATAAAGCGCAGTTAGTTGTAAGATGAATATCTTGTTTCAAAGAAAGTAATTCATGAAACATAAAGCAAGCAAGGTTCCCCCCCCCCAAATTGATTTGATCCAACCATCTCCAATATTCTGACTGTAAGCTTCATATTATATTTCCAGGTAAGAAATAGCTGAAATATAACTTTGATTAAAATCAGTAGAATACCTTTTGTTTTGACAAGTCCAGGAAATAAAAAATTGCTGTAGAAAGTGCATGAGTATTTTAATGTTTCTAATATCAACAGATATTTCGATAAACATACACTTTAGTCATATTAATGGGACCTCCCGTCAAAAATTAGAATAACAACCTTTCGCAGAGAGAACTGCTTTGAAATGTACAGGAACAGATCCATTAGGTCCCTGAAGTTGTTCACTGGGAGGGTAAATCATGCTGGCTCAATTGTCATGGCCAGATTAAGTGGATAAGGATCCATTCCCTGGGTAACCCGTTCAAGATAATTCCAGAGATTCTCGATTGGGTTTAAGTCAGGTGAGAATGGTAAATTCATCCTTGTGCTCTTTGAGCAACGCACATATATTGCCAGCTGTATGACACCTCTCATTGTCCTGCTAGTAGATGTAATCATTTCAAGGATAAACACCCTTCAGGAGGTTAACCATTTTTAGGTAAACACGAGTTTCATAATTCGTTGGTACCTCAGTGATTTGTCCTCTTTTTCTTTCTCTTCCACTTGTCCCTTATTGTGGTTGCCTTATAAGAGATTCAGGTCTCTCATTTTGCATCTATCGCCACTCTGCTGCTATTAGCTTCTCTTGGGAACTCTCAAAACAGTATTTTATTGAGAAAATTATTTTTCTTAATAATTAAATTGATATTTTAATAGTAATATTTAAGCACTTTGATTTCAAAAATATGTTTTTCAACTATTAGAAATTGTTTTATGCAGATGAACATCAGATTTTTGAGAACAGTTAATGATACTTTATAGTATAATGCAATTAGATGGTCAAATCCATTAGCTTCCAATAAAAAAACTGTTGATATATATATATATATATATATATTTTTTTTTTGATAAAAATTGCAGTTTTGAAAACTAAGGAATTCAACTATTATTGTTTTAAGCTCTAATGTGTAAATGCTCATTTTTACAAACTTGTAGGAGTAAATGACATAGTTCTTAAGATAAAAATTTGAAAATATTGTGAGATATTAAAATTATTTTTTCACTAAACTGCTCTCTTTATATATAAATCAATGTCAGAAAAGTAAGAAACACAGGGAAAATAAAATTCATACTTAAAGAAATTTTAGCTTTCACTTTTTATTTAAAAACTAAATTTTTCAATTGTTTGAACTAGGGAAACATTTTACTGTTCTTCTAAAAAAAAAAAAACGTAACTCTGTTTTGTTAATTATTCACCTGCTTGTTTTGATGGCAGCATCCCCATCATTTTCATGGAACCACTACTCATTTTCTCTCAAGCCTTTCTGGCTTTCCTTAGCTGCAGTAATAATAAAACTTGTAATCCACTCAATCTAAATGTTAATAGCTCATTTAAAGTATGAAATGGTGCATTGTATAGGTAAGCTAAAACAAATGGAATAAGCATTTTATTCCTGAGAATTTTTTTTAGTTATATACAGCCCAATATTTAATCTTATAATAGTTTTTTCCCGCATATAACTGCAGCAATAACCGAAAACATTTACTGCTGTTAATTTAGTACCAAATAAGATTTAAAAAAAAAACACAGTTTGATTAAAAATATAATAAATTGTACAAAAAGAAGCATTTATAATGAAAAAGTTATTATGTTTGGATCTTCCTCAGTGCAGATTGCAATATACTGGGATGAAAATACAACGTTGATGATTCTAGTGAAATTAATCGATTTTTAGTTTTTAATAAGTTTTAAAACGTGAGATTAGACATCTTTTAAAAATAGAATATATTTGTTTCGTTAGTAATTAAATGAAAGAAATCGAATATTTTCGCCATTGGATACATTTTTTTGTACCATCTATGCTTCGTTTTTCACCTTACATTAACACATGTGTCACCATTTTTTATATGCCTTCGCTATAACTTTTAGTTTAAAATTTGCGTGTAACTTAAGCATTTTTTTTCACATGACAATATCCGAATTTTAATATTTCCAGAACTAAACATCTCAGGTTAAGAGAGATAGGAAAATGACAGTAGACAGTTCAAACTATTAATTTTTTAAAACATGCATACAAAATTTAGATTAATTGGAGTATATTTATAGATAAATATCACTATAAAAATTAAAAATTACAACTATAACAGTTTAAAAAATTTCTATTTTTTCTTCATAGAAACATGTTTAATTTATGATCAAGAAACTGTATCAACATTAAATAATAAGCCATGCAGAGCAAACTATTTATAAAAAATTGGACATTGAAAACGACATTTGCAGGAAAATAAAAATAATTTTTAATGGGAAGAAATATATTACATGCATACATTCAAGCAGTTAAATGTAAGATTAAGTAACATAAAACAAACATTTAGCCAAGAATATGCACTAAATAAAACTGAAAATGGTAGTATCAATTTTAAAACTTGTTTCTCTTGGCATAAAATAAAGACACTTCTGAGAAAAGTTCCTTTTATTTCAGATAATTCAAAAAAAAAAAAAATCCTAAATGCACAAATTCTAGGAAAATTCATTTTTATTTTACTTATTTTATGTTAGTAACACTTCTAGAAATATTCTTCTTAAAAATCTTCCGACATTGTAATAGAATTTAAAAATAAATAAACATTATAATATTTTAGATTAGTCTAATCATTTATATTTAATTAAAGGCAAAATGGAATATAATATTAAAATGGGGAAACTTTTACACTACCAAACAATGAAAGAACAGAATTTTATTTTATAATACAAGCAAGTATTAGGTCAAATTAAAGATTTTGAATAAATATATTAGAAATGATAAAATTGCCATGAAAAGAAAATGATATTTAATAAACTTCTGAAAATTTTGACAAACGTAAACACCATTTAAGAGCCTCAAGTTAAAATTTAATTAAAACATTATTAACAAATTCAAACTTCAATAACAGTAATTTTATACAAGCACTGTATCAAAACAGTATATAAATAAAGTGCATGCTTTTTCAACATTAAGAAAGAATAATCCAATCAATTTTAAAGAGATTACTTTGTATCAAAGGTAAGAAAACAAATTGCAAACTAATATCACACTGATCAAAGATATGAAATGCAGAAAAGATTTTCGAAGTATTCCTTTTAAATATTATATGTAAATAAAACCAAGTAGAAAATTATGCTACTGCATAGGACAAAAAATATTTTAAAATGGAAAATGGTTCTCAAAGCAATGTAAGAAAATCAAGAATGTATCGACAAGCAGGATAAATCTTTTCTAAACACATTTATAATATTTAAATGGGGATTCACCAAAAATAATACCCTTCATTTTAAGTGAAATATGTTAATTATGGCAAAATATTTATAGTTTTTGAAGAATTTACATAAAAAAAAATAAATAAAAATAAGATAGATTGGAATGATATATAACCATAAATTTATATTCATTGACCTAAAAACGACAAAATATGTGGAATAAATTAAAGTCATTATCATGAGAATGTTGGGAAAATTATTGCAACCATTTTAAATAAATACAAAAAAGATTTAAAAAGAAAAATAACTGTACTTAAAAGATCCATGTAGGAAAAAAAGGAATTGCATTTCTAATATGTTTATTCCAAATATATACAAAAATAATCAATTTGAATGTTTAAATAAAGATTTTTTGAAGTAAAAATAACAATAAAAGAGGAATTCCAAATGTTCAAGTAGTTGAAGAAATAATTCAGAAATCATTATCCACTCTTACTGCAACAAAATATTCTGTAAATAAAATAAAGTTACAATAAGTCTGTATGCATACTTGAGAAAGTGAAAAATATTTTATGATGAAAAAAAAAAAAAGATATCACTAATTACAAAGACTTTTAGGTAAATAAATGATTCTTTTTCATTTATTAATTTCTTAAAACATGTGTACAAAATTAATATTAATTGGAGTACATTTATAGACAAATATCACAATAAAAGTTAAAAATTGCAACTATAACAGTTAAAAAATTTTCTATTTTCTTCATAGAAACATGTTTAATCTATGATCATGAAACTGTGTCAACATTAAATAATAAGCCATGCAGAGCAAACTATAAAAAAATTGGACATTGAAAATGACATTTGCAGTACACTAAAAATAATTTTTAATGGGAAGAAATATATTACATGCATACATTCAAGCAGCTAAATGTAAGAATAAGTAACATAAAACAAACATTTAGCCAAGAATATGCACTAAATAAAACTGAAAATGATAGTAACAATTTTAAAACTTGGTTTGTCTTTGCTTAGAATAAAATAACGCTATTGAGAAAAAGTCCTTTAGTTTAAGATACTTCAAAAATCAATCCTAAATGCTCAAATACCAGGAAAATGTAGTTTTATTTTTATTATTTTCTGTTAATAACACATCTAAAATATTCTTCGTAAAAATCTTGTATGGATCTTAAAAAATTGCAATAGAATTTAAAAATAAATAAAACATTATAATATTTTAAATTAGTCTTATCATTTATATTTGATTAAAGGCAAAATGGAATATAATATTAAAATAGAGAAACTTTTAGATTAACAAACAATGAAAGAATAGAATTATATTTTATAATACAAGCAAGTATTAGGTCAAATTAAAGATTTTGAATAAATATATTAGAAATGATAAAATTGCCATGAAAAGAAAATGATATTTAATAAACTTCTGAAAATTTTGAGAAACGTAAACGCAATTTAAGAGCCTCGAGTTAAAATTTAATTAAAACATTATTAACAAATTCAAACTTCAATAACATTAATTTTATACAAGCACTGTATCAAAACAGTATATAAATAAAGTGCATGCTTTTTCAACATTAAGAAAGAATAATCAAATAAATTTTACAGAGATTACTTTGTATCAACGGTAAGAAAACAAATTGCAAACTAATATCACACTGATCAAAGATAGGAAATGCAGTAAAGATTTTTGAAGTATTCCTCTTAAATGTTAAATGAAAATAAAACCAAATAGTAAATTGTGCTACAGCAAAGGACAAAAAATATTTTAAAATGGAAAATGGTTCTCAAAGCAATGTCAGAAAATCAAGAATGTATCGACAAGCAGGATAAATATTTTCTAAATAATACATTTGTAATATTTAAAAATGGATTTACCAAAAATAATAGCATTCAGTTTGAGTGAAATATGTTAATTATAGCAAAAACTTTATAGTTTTTGAAGAATTTACATAAAAAAAATAAATAAAAATAAGATAGATTGGAATGATATATAACCATAAATTTATATTCATTGACCTAAAAACAACAAAATATGTGGAATAAATTAAAGTCATTATCATGAGAATGTTGGGAAAAATATTATTGCAACCATTTTAAATAAATACAAAAAAGATTTAAAAAGAAAAATAACTGTACTTAAAAGATCCATGTAGGAAAAAAAGGAATTGCATTTCTAATATGTTTATTCCAAATACATACAAAAATAATCAGATCGAATGTTTAAATAAAGATTTTTTGAAGTAAAAATAACTTACAATAAAAGAGGAGTTACACATGTAGTGTAGTTGAAGAAGTAATTCAGAAATCATTATCTACTCTTATTGCAACAAAATATTCTGTAAATATAATAAAGTTAAAATAAGTCTGTATGCATACTTGACAAAGTGAAAAATATTTTATAATGAAAAAAAAAAGATATTACTGATTACAAAGACTTTTAGGTAAATAAGAGATTCTTTTTACCTTTATAAACTTTTTAAAACATGTGTACAAAATTTATATTAATTGGAATATATTTATAGATAAATATCATAAAAAAATTAAAAATTCCAACTATAATAGTTGAAAAATTTTCTATTTTTTTTATAAGAAATATGTTTAATTTATGATCAAGAAAGTGTATAGACTTTAAATAATAAGCCATGCAGAGCAAACTATATATAAAGTATTTGACATTGAAAATGACTTTTGCAGTACAATAAAAATAATTTTTAATGGCAAGATAAATATTACATACATACATTCAAGCTGCTAAATGTAAGATTAAGTAACATAAAAATTTACGCAAGAATATGCACTAAAAAAAATAAAAATGGTAGTACCAATTTTAAAACTTATTTCTCTTGGCATAAAATAAAAACACACTTCTGAGAAAAGGTCCTTTAGTATCAGATACTGCAAAAAATAACCTAAATGCACAAATTCTAGGAAAATTTAGTTTTATATTACTTATTTTCTGTTAATAACACTTCCAGAATATTCTTGTTAAAAATCTTGCGACATTGTAGTAGAATTAAAAAATAAACATTAATATTTTAGAATAGTCTTATCATTTATATTTAATTAAAGGCGAAATGGAATATATGAGAAAGGGGAAATTATTAGACTAAGAAACAATGAAGGAACAGAAGTATATTTCATAATACAAGCAAATATCAGCTCAGATAAAAAAATTTTAATTAAATGTATTAGTAAAGATAAAATTTCCATGCTGTTAAAAAAAAAAAAAAAAAAACTTTAATAAACTTCTGATAATTTTGACATACATAAAAAGATTTTCGAAGTATTCCTCTTAAATGTTATATGAAAATAAAAGCAAATAGAAAATAATGCTACAGCAAAGGACAAAAAATATTTTAAAGGGGAAAATGGTTCTCAAAGCAATGTAAAAAAACAGGAATGTATCGACACAAGCAAGATAAATCTTCTGCCATTTCTAAATAACACATATATAATATTTAAAGAGGGATTTACCTTAAATAATAGCATTCATTTTCAGGTAAATATGCTAATTATTGCAAAAAATTTATAGTTTTTGAAGAATTTATTTAACAAAAAATAAGATAGATTGGAATGATATATAACCATAAGTTTATATTCATTGACATACCAACGACAAAATATGTGGAATAAATTAAAGTCATTATCATGAGAATGTTGGGGAAAATATTATTGCAACCATTTTAAATAAATACAAAAAAGATTTAAAAAGAAAAATAACTATACTTAAAAGATCCATGTAGGAAAAAAAGGAAATGCATTTCTAATATGTTTATCCCAAATATATACAAAAATAATCAGGTCGAATGTTTAAATAAAGATTTTTTGAAGTAAAAATAACTTACAATAAAAGAGGAATTACACATGTAGTGTAGTTGAAGAAATAATTCAGAAATCATTATCTACTCTTATTGCAACAAAATATTCTGTAAACATAATAAAGTTAAAATAAGTCTGTATGCATACTTGACAAAGTGAAAAATATTTTATAATGAAAAAAAAGATATTACTGATTACAAAGACTTTTAGGTAAATAAGAGATTCTTTTTACGTTTATTAATTTTTTAAAACATGTATACAAAATTTATTTTAATTGGAGTATATTTATAGATAAATATCACAATAAAAATTGAAAATTCCAACTATAACAGTTGAAAAATTTTCTATTTTTTTCATAGAAACATGTTTAATTTATGATCACCAAATTGTATCAACATTAGATCATTAACCATTCACAGTAAACAATTTAATAAGTATTTTACATTGAAAATGACATTTGCAGTACAATAAAAACTCAAAATTTTAATGGCAAGAAATATATTACATACATACATTCAAGCTGCTAAATGTAAGATTAAGTAACTTAAAACATTTGGCCAAGAATATGCACAAAATAAAACTAAAAATGGTAGTATCAATTTTAATACTTGTTTCTCTTGGCATAAAATAAAAATACACTTTTAAGAAAAGGTCCTTTTATTTCAGATAATTCAAAAATAAAAAAATCCTAAATGCACAAATTGTAAGAAAATTTAGTTTTATTTTACTTATTTTTAGTAAATAACACCCATAAAGCATTCTTCTTAAAAATCTTACAACATTGTAGTACAATTTAAATTTTAACAAACACTATAATAATTTAGAATAGTCTTATCTGATTAATAAAAGACAAAATGGAATATAATATTAAAATGGAGAAACTTTTAGAATAACAAACACTGAAAAAACAGAATGATATTTTATAATACAAGCAAGTTTTACGTCAAATTAAATATTTTGAACAAATATATTAGAAATGATAAAATTGGCATGAAAAGAAAGTGATATTTAATAAACTTCTGAAAATTTTGACAAACGTAAACCACATTTAAGAGCCTCAAGTTAAAATTTAATTTACACATTATTAACAAATTGAAAATTTAATAACACTCATTTCATACAAGCATTGTATCAAAACAGTATATAATTAAAGTGCATGCTTTTTCAACAATAAGAAAGAATAATCAAATCAATTTTACAGAGATTACTTTGTATCAAAGGTAAGAAAACAAATTGCAAACTAATATCACACTGATCAAAGATGAGAAATGCAGCAAAGATTTTCGAAGTTTTCTAATTAAATGTTTTATGAAAATAAAGCCAAATGGAAATTTATGCTACATCAAAGGACAAAATATATTTTAAAATGGAAAATGATTGTCAAAACAATGCAAGAAAATCAAGAATGTATCGAAAAGCAGAATAAATTTTTTCTAAATAATACATTTATAACATTTAAAGGGGGATTTACCAAAAATAATAGCATTCATTTTAAGTGAAATATGTTAATTATAGCAAAAAAATTTATAGTTTTTGAAGAATTTACGTCAAACAAAAAAGATAGATTGGAAAGATTTATAACCTTAAGTTTCTATTCATTGACATACCAACGACAAAATGTGTGGAATAAATTAATGTCATTATCAGGAGAATGCTGGGAAAAATATTATTCCAACCATTTTAAATAAATACAAAAAATGAAACAGATTTAAAAAGAAAAATAACTGTACTTAAAAGATCAATGTACGAAAAAAAAGAATTGCATTTCTAATATGTTTATTCCAAATATATACAAAAATAATCAAGTCAAATGTTTAAATAAAGATATTTTGAAGTAAAAATAACTTACAATAAAAGAGGAATTCCACATGTCAAGTAGTTGAAGAAATAATTCAGAAATCATTATCCACTCTTATTGCAACAAAATATTCTGTAAATATAATAAAGTTACAATACGTCTGTATTTATACTTGACAAAGTGAAAAATATTTTATAATGAAAAAAAAAAAAAGATATTGTTTACAAAGACTTTTAGGTAAATAGGAGATTCTTTTTACATTTATAAATTTTTTAAAACATGTTTACAAAATTTATATTAATTGGAGTATATTTATAGATAAATATCATAAAAATTAAAAATTCCAACTAAAACAGTTGAAAAAATTTCAATTTTCTTCATAAAAACATGTTTAATTTATGATCATGAAACAGTAACAACATTAAATAATAAGCCATGCAGAGCAAACTATTTATAAAAATTTGGACATTGAAAATGACATTTGTAGTACAATAAAAACACAAAACTTTTAATGGGATAAACTATATTACATGCATACATTCAAGCAGCTAAATGTAAGATTAAGTAACATAAAACAAACATTTAGCCAAGAATATGCACTAAATAAAACTGAAAATGGTAGTATCAATTTTAAAACTTGTTTCTCTTGGCATAAAATAAAGACACTTCTGAGAAAAGGTCCTTATATTTCAGATAATTCAAAAAAAAAATCCTAAATGCAAAAATTCTAGGAAAATTAATTTTTATTTTACTTATTTTAAGTTAGTAACACCCCTAAAGTATTCTTCTTAAAAAGCTAACAACATTGAAGTACAATTAAAATGTAAACAAACACTATAATAATTTAGAATAGTCTCATCATTTATGTAATAAAAAACAAAATGCAATATAATATTAAAATTGAGAAACTTTTAGACTAACAAACAATGAAAGAACAGAATTATATTTTATAATACAAGCAAATATCAGCTCAAATTAAAGATTTTTAATTAATTAAATATATTAGTAAAGATAAAAAATTTAATAAACTTCTGAAAATTTTGACATACGTAAAAAAATTTTCGAAGTATCCTCTTAAATGTTATATGAAAATAAAAGCAAATAGAAAATAATGCTACAGCAAAGGACAAAAAATATTTTAAAGGGGAAAATGGTTCTCAAAGCAATGTAAAAAAACAGGAATGTATCGACACAAGCAAGATAAATCTTCTGCGATTTCTAAATAACACATACATAATATTTAAAGAGGGATTTACCAAAAATAATAGCGTTCAGTTTAAGTGAAATATGTTAATTATAGCAAAAAATTTATAGTTTTTGAAGAATTTACATAAAAAAATATTAATAAAAATAAGATAGATTGGAATGATATATAACCATAAATTTATATTCATTGACCTAAAAACGAAAAAATATGTGGAATAAATTAAAGTCATTATCATGAGAATGTTGGGGAAAATATTATTGCAACCATTTTAAATAAATACAAAAAAGATTTAAAAAGAAAAATAACTGTACTTAAAAGGTCAATGTAGGAAAAAAAGGAATTGCATTTCTAATATGTTTATAATAAATATATACAAAAATAATCAAGTCGAATATTTAAATAAAGATTTTTTGAAGTAAAAATAACTTACAATAAAAGAGGAATTCCAAATGTTCAAGTAGTTGAAGAAATAATTCAGAAATCATTATCCACTCTTATTGCAACAAAATATTCTGTAAATATAATAAAGTTACAATAAGTCTGTATGCATACTTGACAAAGTGAAAAATAATTTATAATAAAAAAAAAGATATCACTAATTACAAAGACTTTTAGGTATATAAATGATTCTTTTTACATTTATTAATTTTTAAAACATGTATACAAAATTGATATTAATTGGAGTACATTTATAGATAAATATCACTATAAAAATTAAAAATTCCAACTATAACAGTTGAAAAATTTTCTGTTTTCTTCATAGAAAACTGTTTAATTTATGATCATGAAACTGTATCAACATTAAATAATAAGCCATGCAGAGCAAACTATTTATAAAGTATTTGTCATTGAAAATGTCATTTGCAGTACAATAAAAACTCAAAATTTTTAAATGCAAGAAATATAATACATACATACATTCAAGCTGCTAAATGTAAGATTGAGTAACATAAACCATTTAGCCAAGAATATGCACTAAATAAAACTGAAAATGGTAGTATCAATTTTAGAACTTGTTTCTCTTGGCATAAAATAAAAACGCAACACTGAGAAAAGGTCCTTTAGCTTCAGATAGTTCAAAAAAACAATCCTAAAGCACAAACTCTAGGAAAACTTTCTTTTATTGTACTAATTTCTGTTAATAAAACTCATAAAATTTTCTTCTTAAATATCTTGCAATATTGTAGTAGAATTTATAAACACTATAATATTTTAGAATAGTCTTATCATTTATTAAATAAAAGGCAAAATAGGATATAATATTAATAAGGAGAAATTTTTAGACTAAGACACAAGAAGGAACAGAAGTATTCTCTAGTTTTAATAAAATAGGAAGCCCTCTGAATGAAATTTTATTGAAAAATTAAATAACTCGCCCAGCCGAGAAAGAACGGTTGCTTCGAAGAAATATCCTATAGTATTTTCTTTGTAGTTTCTCCGCCATACATTGAGTGTAAAAAGTAATAGTACAGTATGACAATTCATTTAAAAGAGATCCGTTCATAAAAATTATAGACATAAATTCCATTTTAATTAACTATAAATATATAATAGAACATATTTTCACTAGTTTCATGGGAAATTTACACAAAAGTAGTTTTATACAT
Source organism: Latrodectus hesperus (assembly GCA_037975125.1). Taxonomy (NCBI): domain Eukaryota; kingdom Metazoa; phylum Arthropoda; class Arachnida; order Araneae; family Theridiidae; genus Latrodectus; species Latrodectus hesperus. The sequence goes on from CM075856.1 coordinate 6,077,024, forward strand.
GAATAAATATTTACAAAACTGAAACAATTCAACATCTTGTGATGTAAAAAGTATTCGTACATCAGGTATATATTGACCAATACAATCGTAATATTTCAGCTAATACCTTGTAGGATATAATTTAGCTCGAATAACTGCCTTGAGTCTCTTTGGCATCGATTCCACCATGCTGTTATTGAACTAGATATGGCGTCCCATTCTTGATTAAGAGCCGATTCCAAATCATTTTTATTAGAAATATGTCTGGATCTAATACTTTTATCAAGAACGTCCCATAAATTCCCGACGGAGTTAAGGTCCGGTGACTGAGGAGGAAATTTCATGAACTTTGGGGTATTATATAGTATCCAGAGCCTTGTGTTTAGGGCTGTGTGCTTGGGTCGTTATCATGCGTGAAAATGTAATCACCATTCAAGCCCATTTTTGTTGCACAAGGTCCTAAATTATTGTTTAAAATGTCAATATAAAGTTGATGATTCATAATACCTGTAGTAGAGACTAATTTGCCCACTCCGGAAGCACTCATACACCCCCAAACAAGTAGACTTCCACCCCCATGTTTCACTGTTGGCACTAAATTCTTAGGATGCATTTCTGAATTGCGCTTTCTCTATACTATTCGTCTCCCGTCCGATCCAAATATGTTGTATTTACTTTCGCCTGCAAAGATAAACTTTTTCCAGAAATCTGGACTTTCTCATTAACGTATTGCTTGGCGAAAGACAATCACAGCTTCCGGTTCTTCTCACTAACAAAGAATTTTCGTCTCGCAACACGGCCATGGAAACCTTCATTTCTGCATGCATTTCGAACAGTACTTATGGAGACTGCTGTTCCTATGTTCTTCAGTTCTTATGTTAATGTAAGAGCACTTATTTTGGGATCTTTCTTTAATGAGCGTACCAGAAACCGTCTGTCAGATGATGTTTCAATAGACATGGTCGCCCAGTACGAGAACTGTTTTGAACCGTTCCAGTGGCAGCAAACTTTATGATTGACTGCACAGTTGAACGGGGTCTACCAACCAGATCAGAAATCTTGCTGTACGATTTACCATTTTTACGGAGCTTTAAAATCAGTTTTCTTTCGGAAACACTTGTTTCTTTACTTTTACGACCCATTACAGAATTTCTAGTTCCTCACTACATTAAAATTTCCACTGAAGAACCTTTTAGTGGAAATTTTAATGTAGTGAGTAGTAATTTTTTAATGTAGTAGTAATTTTAAAGTAATGATTTTAAGAAACTTACAAGATGACGTCAATTAACTACATCTTAATGGCCGAACCAATCACAAAATATAATTTTAAAAAATTGCATTTCTTTTAGTGTACGAATACTTTTTACACCACAAGATGTTGGATTGTTGCAGTTTTGTAAATATTTATTTATGTATAAAAAAATTGTGTAAATTTCACATGAAACTAGTGAAAATATTATATTTATTATGTATTGAAAATGTTATGTATTTATAATTAATTAAAATGGAATTTATGTTTATAATTTTTATGAACGGATATCTTTTAAATCGATTGTCGTACTATACGAATACTTTTTACACTCACTGTACATACTCTGCGATGTATGATGAGTCGAACTAACTAGGCACAGGATTAGTACCCCGTACACATAGATCTTTCAGATATATATTAGATTATTGACAGACCCAAATGACAATCCTAAATAATATAGCTTTAAAAAAATTCAAACAACATAGTTTTCCAAAATATGAAACAATATTTTAAGAATTTAGGCAATATATCTTCCTAAAATTGGAGATTATATAACTTTAAAAAAATTCCAAGTCCATTAACGGGAACATTAACATAGCAAATTCTTAAATTGTAAACAAATAAAATTACTCCTTAAACGCAAGGATTTCACACAAAACGAATTTCGCGCTTGTCATACGATAGAACGAAAATCTCGTCATACAAACACATTCCGAACCGCTACGCCAGTTTCGAGCACTTTATCGCACGCTTGGCGCATTTTACCCTCTGTACAGTTGAGAACTACTAGAATAGGTTGGTTGGTTGGTTTGTTTGTCGCTCAACGGTCATTTTTTGCACACGAGGGCTAATTAGACCGGGACTTACGGTTTAAAGTGGAATCCGAACCATTACAAACATCCATGCCCAAGGTGGGATTCGAACCCATGAACTGTTGAACCGAAGGAAAGAGCGCTAACCATTCGGCTGCCAGCTCGGCCTACTACTAGAATATATTTTAAATTACTAGGCGCAGTAATTTAAAATGTAACTGTGATTATATATAATCGAAAAAATATTTTAATAAGGCTTGTGGAAAAATGTGAAAATGGGTTCACATAATTAATTTAAAGTTTAGCTTCTAAATTTAAATTTAGAAGCTAAACTTAAATTAATTTAAAGTCAAATAATTACATCCACAGTATTTTAAATTACAAAATAAATTTATATTATCATGAAGAATTTTTTAATAATTCATTTAAAAACAATTTTATTTTTATATAGTTTTATTATTTTAACAGTAATCCAGAACACAAAATTTATAGAAATTATACATATAAAAACTATATACTTACTTTAATCTTAAAATTTTATCTCGAAATTTAAGACATTTAATTTTTAAATAACCAGTTTAATTTTCAGTTTTGATTGATAGAAAATTCACTTTAATATCTTACTAAATGTAGACTAACTGCTCTGAAAATCGCAGTTTGTTAGGTTGATTTAAATGTAAAAAGGTAGAAAAAAATATAAAATCAGCATATTATTTAACATAAAAGAAATTTATTCATCAAACTGTGACTACACTGATAAAAACGTTTCTGAAGAATTTCAGAAAAAAAAAATGAAAATTTCTTTAATTTGTGGAGTATTTTCGAAAATAAATTTGTTAGCATTTTTTGCAGATGAGTAATTTATCATTATATTTTATTTTGAGTATTTTAATGAATTCAAACTTGATAGGATCTGTTATGAAATATAATGCTTATCAGTATTTGTAGTTATATTGAAGCATACTAAGTAATTTGAATTTATTAGGCTGCACATAGGAAATTTTATTTCCGATTTCTTTCTTGGATTTGAAGATGTTTGGACAGAATATCAAACTACTATGAAATATCAAAGTAAACTTTGTTATCTATTTACAATGAGTTTCTTAAACTTAAGTGCATATTCAGAAATTATAATAAGGGTAAAGAAAAACTAGACTGGTTTTATTTCATAAATATATAAATACCTTAATCGAAAAACTTGATTAAATTACTTTCAAGAGAAAACAGTAGCAGTTAGACATGAAAAGATATAGCTTCAATTGTTAAATTTATGCAATCACATTAAGTACTTGCATATTAAAGAACATCATATTTTATTAAATTTTAATTTACCTGAAAGATTTACGAGCTTCATTCCATTTTTTTTTATCCAAAAATATTGTTTCGTTTGTTTTAAATTATGAACAGAAGTATCATATCTCTTAACTTTTTCTTTCGGTATCCTTAAGAAAAACGCTAAAAAAAAACATATCTTTATAAACTATACCTATAGATTTTATGCAATTAACAAGTTCGGAATACCCATGTAAGCAGTACGGAACTTTGTCGTTAATGAGTTGCACAAATTATTTATTTGGTATAAAGCCTAGATCTGCGGTGGTTGTAGCATATAATTTTTCTCATTTAAGCAACTTAAACTTATTTCAATAACCAGACCTAAATTATTTTAAGTCTTAGTATTTTTGCCAATCAAACCAATTGTACACAGTCAACCACCTCATAAATTTGAATATTGGTTAAGTGACATGGTCAACAACTGAATTGGTACGCTCCTATCCACACCACGTAACACCAGCCAAAAAAGTTTACATTCTAAAGAATTTTTTTTAATCTGCATAACTAATTTTCAGTATGATGGTCTTTAGCTAAGTCATATATCGCCCCCACTATATTTCCGTTACGAGAATGACACCTTTCCTACCACGGCCTTAAGAATCGAACGTATTTATTTTTTTTCATCTATATGCAATTATTAATACCTATTTGTATTGAAGTAGAAGATTCGATTCCTGACTTAAGCTAAAAATTGTCATGCACAGAGGGGCTATGTAATTTATAACTTCCGTACAGTCCGATGTCTCTCCACAAGTGTGGTGATGATTGCAGAATTTCAGCTCAGGTGTCAGATCCATCACATGACCGTGGTTCAAAATTATGAGGTGGTTGGCTGTATCAAACAGCTTCAATTGGAAAAATAAGCAGCGGAGGACATGCTGGGATAATCTAGTTTTTGTATAATTATAACACCATATTTATTTGGTTATAACATTGTGATGCATTTACGGCTGTTTATTTCTGCAAACGAAAACTCCAATCAAAACCTAACCACTTCGTAATTTTACCCATGGTCAAGTGATAAGATCTATACTTAAAAAATGCCACCTTTCTCACCTCTCCACTACAAAGTAAATTGGGGTGAGAGCGATGTATTTCTTCCTAAGCTGCAAATGCTTCAGCTTGTTCACAATTAGTTAATTTAAATTCAAATCCTAGATTTCTAGATAAATTCATGAATGTATATGATTATTTACGAAAATCTGGGTAACAATATATATATATATATATATATATATATATATATATATATATATATATATATATATATATATATATATATATATATACAGTAAGACCCCGCTTAACGCTGTTTCGTTTAGCGCTGTTTCGATTTAGCGCTCTTTTATTTCAACCCGGAGATTCCACGAAATCGCTCGCAGCATACGGGGATTCCCCGAAATATTATGCAGCGATAGGTTTCAAATACATATCCGAAAGTGTGTACTTGTGTTTCTTGTTTGGTGCGGTATTGTACAGACATATTTTTATTATTGGAAACATTTGCTGACATTATTGTAAGTAGGTATTAATTTACATATTTAATACTATATTACAGTGTCAAATATTTTGATCTTTAGTTTTTACTATGGGTGATAATGAAAAAAGAAAAGAGAGCAACCAGAAAAAGCATTTCACTCAAAACTAAAATGGAAGTGATTAGAAGATTAAATTCTGGTGAACGTCAAACTCTAATTAGTGCTTCATTAAATTTGTAAACTTCAACAATAAGGACCATCATGAAGAATAAAGAAAAAAATTTTGTCATCGGCAACTACAACTACGTCAAGCTCTGCAACTAGAATTACCCGTTCTAGAAATAATATCATAAAGGGAATGGGAAAACGACAGTCTATATGGATTGACAACGAAATTGACTGCAATATGCCATTAAGCTAATCTATCATAATGGAAAAAGCTAGAAGAATTTTTAATTACATTCAGGCTGAGACAATTGACACAAGTGAATCTTTAGTTGCTAGTCGAGGATGGTTTAATAGATTTAAACATCGAAATAACCTTCACACCATAAAAATTACAGGAGAAGCAGCAAGTGGTGATACAAAAGCGGCGGCTGAATTTTCAGCGATATTAAAAAAAATAATTGAAGAAGGAAACTATCCTCCAGAATTGGTTTTTAATGTTGATGAAACAGGCTTGTTTTGGAAAAGAATGCCGAAACAAACATTTCTATCCCATGAAGAGAAACGGGCACCAGGATTTAAAGCTGCAAAAGATCGCTTAACCCTTCTACTAGGTGTTAACGCAAGCGGAGATTTTAAATTAAAACCATTACTAATTTACCATTCCAAAAACCCAAGAGCAATGAAAGGCATATCTAAATCAACTTTACCTGTAATTTGGGAGTCTAATAAAAAATCATGGATAACTGCGAAAATTTTCGAGGATTGGTTCACTGAACATTTCTGCCCGTCTGTTAAACGTTATTGCAAAATTAAAAAGCTTGAACAAAAAGCACTTCTGTTAATTGATAATGCTCCAAGCCACCCAACAAATTTATCAGACTTACAACATGCATTCCAGTCGAAGTGGTTTTCTTGCCGCCTAACACAACTGCCTTAATTCAACCAATGGACCAAGGCGTTATATCAAATTTTAAGGCTTATTACTTGCGGCGAACCTTTAAGCAAATGTTTGAAAAAACAGACAGAGAAGAGAACCAGTCCATAAGAGAATTTTGGAAAAACTACAACATCGTGGATGCTGTAGAAAACATAGGCCTTTCTTGGAATGAGGTAACAGAAAGATCTTTGAAAGGAGTATGGAAGAATATTTGGCCGGATTTAAGTAAGAGCGATGGAGTTGGACACTCTGTCGATGTGGATGAAATAGTGGAAGAGATAGTGAAATTAACGAAGCAAACCGGTTTTGAAGGGGTAAATGTGGAAGATGTCGAAGAAATAATTCAAGAAGCAGCGGCTAGTCTTTGTAATGATGAGCTCAAGGAATTAACTGAACAAGAAGAAAACAAAAATGCTGACAGCAGTGATTCAGAAGAAAAGCAAAAAGAACTTTCGATGGCGTTTGTAAAAAGGAGTTTGTCTAGCATAACTGAAATGATGGATCAATTCATTGAAAATGATCCGAATTTTGGCAGGAGCTCAAAAGTAAGGCGTGGTGTTAGAGATGCTCTATCCGTTTATGAAGAACTTTTAAGAGAACAACACAAAAGAAAAAGGCAAACAACATTAGATGCTTTTGTCACAAAAAGGCAGAACACTGAAAACGTGGAAGGCTAACTAAATATGACTGACTTAGAATTTTATTTGTTTTTTTTTAAGAATATTCGTTTTGTTATTTATATTTTGTTTTTATTTTTGCAAGAAATAATAATGTCGTATTAATTTGGGCTTTAAGAAATAAATATTTGGTTTTATTTTTATTAAAAAAACATACTTTTTAAATTTAATACCTAACCAATTTCCTAGTCATCTTCCCCTAACCCCAATATTTACATGTAAAGATAGCCTCGTTTAGCGCTGTTTCGCATTACGCTGCTCTACTTTGATGGAACGTATCCCCCGCGTTAAGCGGGGTCTTACTGTATATATATATATATATATATATATATATATATATATATATATATATATATATATATATATATATATATATATATATATATATATATATATATATATATATATATATATATATATATATATATATGTGTGTGTGTGTGTGTGTGTGTGTGTGTGTGTGTGTGTGTGTGTGTGTGTGTGTATGTGTGTGTGTGGGATTGAAAGCGCCACCAGAAGGCCACTCACATGCTTGCCGCCAGACATGCAGAGGAGAAAGGAAGAGAACGACGATGTGAGGGAATGAAAAAGACGTGATGACGAAAAAGACGCGAATGGATATTAAACTTGTTTTTAATTATAACTAACTACAATGATGTTAAAATGGACAATACGTTTTGATCTTGTACATTTGTATATACTTTATACTATTATTATAAAATGTAATTAAATAATTTAACATTTATCGGTCATTTTTACTGATAACCAAGTAAGAACCCATATATATATATATATATATATATATATATATATATATATATATATATATATATATATATATATATATATATATATATATATATATATATATATATATATATATATATATATATACAGTACTTATATATATCTTTCTACAGTACTTAATCTTGCTTGTCTTATTAAGACAGTTTCTTTTTCCTTAAATGATATTTTGCAATTCAAATACTAATAAAATACTATTATTTACAAAGAAAATATTTCTTTTAGGGCGTTTGATTTATATATATATTTCCGACTTCAGATATGGGATGATTGTCTGTTGCATTTTGCGAATTTTTCTGACGTATAACTACTGCATTTAGAAACTCATTTATAATGATTACCCTACAATTATATTTTGTTGATTTTACGGATATATACTGCTAATTGATTAACATTGGAAAATTATGTAATGGCAATAAAAAATAATATTTATTGTGCGTAAACAAGGACATGAAAATAAAATGATTAAATTTACAAGCATTTTAGTGGTTTAGAAAAGTACGAAATTAGAAGAAACAGTTACAACCCCTGGTAACTAAAATGGCCCTTACCTAATAGCATGGCATCTAAATAGTTTTGAATGACTGAAATAGACAAGTCATTTCATGTGGTCTCAAATCTATGCCACGCTTAATCAACCTTAGTACCTTAAAAGAGTTGGCAGACAGATTCTAAGAAACCCTTGAATCATGGATGCTTTTAATTGGTGAGAGGTCTGGATACCATCTAGGCTAAGACAATAATAGTTAGAAAACGAGTACAACATGTGTTTCTGCATTATCTTGTTGAAAGATGGCTTTTTGCAGGCCTTAAAGAAAAGGGACTACAATTGGCTGTTAGCGAGGAATCGATCACTGCTTTAATTACTGTTGATTCGAAAAGACATGTGCGTATGGTTTTCCGATGACATGTTATAAATCCCGGAGCAATGTTCCTATGATGATATCGAATGCAACCATCCAACAAGTATCTTCTTTGGAGACTCCAGACACATGCTATGGTATCAAAATGTATCATGAAGAACAAGAACTCGTGTGAAAAGACGACATCCTGTATCGAGTTTTATCATTAGACTCACTAGACTCGTCATCTGTTTTGTTGGAAAAAAAGAAAAGCAGGAGAAAAATTGCGATTCATCTCAATATTTCATAAAAAAAAAAAAAAATTAGAATATAATTATGCTATTTGAAATTATAGTTTCGTTGTTTTTTAAACAAGGTATGAATATTTATAAGTAAATAAAGCAATCTAGTTTAATCAATAAGGAATACCATTTATTTCAATTTTGTAGTTTAATCTCATTAAAATGTTAATTTATTCTAATTTTTTTTAGATACTGGAAAACCTTTTTTCAGTAAATAATATGTTCATTTAGAATTTCACTGTCAGATTAAGTTGAATAGAAGGAATGTAATATGTAGAGGAAAGGTAAAGAAATGAGCTATATAACTTTCTGTGTTTAAACAGGGAATCTAATCCAAAACATTTCAAAAGGCTCAAAATTCCCCCCTTAATATATATATATATATATATATATATATATATATATATATATATATATATATATGTAAATTCTATCATCAATGTTGTTGCATAAGCAAATTTTAAATATTTGTGAGAACATTTAATAGCCTTATGAATACTTCGGACTTTGCATGTATTCCAAGATATAACTTTTGTACAGAATGGGGGTGAAGAACTAGTTAAAATCCTCAGAGTATGGCACAAAAGCATGCATTTTTTTTCCTGTTCTATTTATAAATTTTGATGTAATGGTATCTAGACTATACTGAAATATTATTCTCACCTTTTTAAATATTGTGGTTTGCATACTTTAGGGTATATGTATATAAATAGCAGAAAGGCTTTTTGTAAATAATGCATGTAAGATTTCTGCCGTTTAGATTGTGAAAATGGCTATATGTATTTTAACTTTAAATTCGTTATTTTCATTTAAAAGTTGTTGTTACTGCTTATGACACTTGGACAAGCCAAGCTCGCTATGCCGTCATTTAAAAGTAGATTTTAGGATTGAAATACTATAAATTGTTCTGTATATATATATATATATATATATATATATATATATATATATATATATATATATATATATATATATATATATATATATAGATCCCCTCGCGTTCAAATATATTACTTACTCTGATACTGAAACCAGAATATCAAAAATTATACCCAAAATTAGAGGAAATTAATTCAATATAGATTTTTACAAAATTAATGTTTTTTATTATAAAAATCAAAAATTTAACGATAAGAAAGAAAACATGTTCATGGGAATAATTTAAAAACAAAGTTAGTCCTCTTTCAAATTATTTTGTAAGTTATATATATATACTTCTACAAACATCTAGACATTTATTTACTTTATTGAAGAAAATGTAAAAAATATAATGAACTGAGATACGACCCATAAATATATTATACCCATAAATGTAATATTGGTAGCTTTATATATATATTTTTATTTTGTTATTTAAAAATTTCTTTTAACCTTGTGTTTATTAAGAATTTTAATATATTTAAATTTTGCGAAATTATTTTAAAGATTTTTATTTTGGAAGAATTTTCAATCGGAAAACAAAATACTTTTATAACAAAACAGAGGATACTATATAACAATGTAAATATAAAAGTTACTCTGATACTGAAATATTACAACGTATATTTATATATCAATAATACATTTAAATAAAATATTCACTTTTATATAAATGAAAGTTATTTTTGAGGATTCATTTTATGAATGCGAGATTTGTCTAAAAAAAATTGCTGTTAATGTAAAGCAAATGTCATACTTTTGATAAGAAAGATATGAAAATAGTAAAATATTAGGAATGAGAAAACATTCGATGAGATTTAGGCATTAAAAGAAAGTAATAATAGCAAAGGATTTCCAAGACTAATGCCTCAATTAGAAAGCCTCATACTTGGACGCAATAAATAAGCCTATTATCTTTATTATGTAAAAAGGTGAAAATCTTTTAAAATCAAGATTTCAAACTGTATTTTATTCTTTCCTCTTCAATTAAAATAAAATATATGAATTTCGATTTTTGTTTATGCAAAAATAACCGTTTGCGGTTCAGTTATAAATGAATAATTTTATTTTATGTGGATTCTTAGTTGCTCTAGAAATAATATTCTATAATAATCAAAAAATATAATTCTATCAAAATTAGATCTATTTTATTCTATTTTTTACTGATACACACTATGTGAATTTATACAATTAACCAGTATGTATACGATATGAAAGTTGAGAATCGACATTGTTATCCATTATCAAAATAAGATGTGACAGCTAGATTCAAATGATTCTCATTCATGTATTATCATCACATACCAATCATATGGTGCACTTGGTTTTGTGCGATTATTATCTAAAAAATACATTTATTATTTACTTAAAATGGCTTTTAATTGTTAAAATATCTTCAACCCGTGGTTTCACTCCGATTACTCGTCTTTCTTGTCTCGAAGAATAAATTTCAAACCTGCAAATGCTTTTTCAACTTAAACTTCTGTAACGAGAGATTTCAAAACCACCATTGTAACTTCAATCAAGACAGCATAGATAATTATATATACATATACATATATTTCACATCTAAACTATCATGTTTTATATCGAGTTTTCGTTCATTGTCACAAATATTTAAAATGAATTCAATATCATTTTGGTTAAAAATAAGTGATTTCTAAAAAGTTTTTTTTTTTTTAAGAAATCTGAATTTTACCAAAGATTGTAATTTATTCCAAACATTCTTCAAATGTTGCACAACTTGCACTTTTTGTGACGTGAATGGAAGGTTTGATTACGCGGCTCCAAATAAACTCTGCTCCTACTAGTTTTTTATTTTCCATTAATAATTTTTCTTTGTTAGACAGCTGATTATGTAAAATATATGCTAAAATTTTTTAAAAAAAGTATCATGACTTTATTTTGCAATGAGTCAAAATTTCCTAAATTCGCATAAAATTACATACATAATTCCTTATTTAATAATTTCAAAGTAGCTTTCATTGGGAACTCTATGCGGTATCAAAATTTTAATTTCACCCATTTACAATCTGCGAAATGATAATATAATAAAAATAATAATCTACTAAGGATGAGCTAATATATTTTCATTCCAATAAAGACTTTAAATTATATGTAAAAATCTTTATTGGAATGCAATGGGCGTAACTGGTTTATAGTGAAAATAAAAGAATAGAACCGGTGACAGTTGAACGGGATTTTTAATTTATTCTTTAGTTGACTATTTACTTCTAATTGACCGTTATACTTAATCTGATTAATTCATTCTGACAGTTACAAAATTTTTTACGTCTCCTGATTTTCGGTTCAGTTCCGGTTTTATCGTTACGACGGAAATAATGTCTTCTCCGGTTTTTGGTTCAGTTCCTGTTCGAACAGTATGGAAAATTTTATTGTGCTGTACAAAGTAAGTTTTAAAATTTCTTTTATTATATTTTATTTATTTAATAAAAATAAATAAAACATATAAATTATATGTTTCATTTTTTTTATCTCAAATGCTAAAAATTGAAAAAAAAATTTAATTAGAGGCAGAGAATATAATTACTACCGTTTTCCCTGCGCGGATCCTGTATTTTTGGAACAAATTAGGGAAGAGAAAATTACGAGACATGTTAAATAGCAAAAAAGATATTGAGTATTCATTAAACATCTTCCTTATCACTGTTGCGACTTACATAGAAATAGTATGATATGATAAGTAGAATTTTTATTTCCGTTTTTGTATAAATCTTCTTTTTGGATTAAGTAAAAAATATAGTACATCCATTTCAAATCAGAACGTTTCGATTTGGACATCTTGCGCATCCCGATTATTACATATTTTGCATACTTCAAATAGATTTTTTTCTTTTCTATAAAAAACTTAGAGAGGCATACTTTAGATCCGTCAAATAGACGTTCAGTGTTCCTCTATACTTATAAACCAGTAGAGAAGAACATTATTATATATAAGCTTTTTATTACTCGGTAATACAAAGGTATTTTCAAATCTACTATATTAAGCTCTTGTACATTAAAACCTTTTTGCAACACTCTCCCTAATCTTTGATTAACAATTTTAAATATTTGATTTCCTTAGAGAACACGAACAAATAAAAAGGAAAATATTATAAAGAATTTTTTGAAGGAATTAGATGCAAGCAGATGTAACGCTGATATTCCATATCTAAAAATCAATAAGTATTTAAAAAAATTGAAAAATTTAAAGAATAGATTATTATTTGCAAAAAATAACTTGAAGTTTATTTAAAGTAAAAAGAAATCTCAGTTTAATTGCGAAATACATTAAGTGATTAGAATTAAAAAGAGCTATTTAACATAATATAGAAGTTAAAAATCAGGATATATATATTTAAAATAACATTAAAAAATATTGAAATCATGAAGATGGAAAGGAATATTTTATCTATGTGAAGATGAGGAAAATAAAAAAATTACAACTTGACACCTTTAAACTATATCATGCTAGGTTATTAGCTTTAAAAACTTTTCATTTTTGCTGACAGAATAAGAAATAATTAAGTCAGGAGTTCATATAAAGGCTGTTTGTTACTGACTCACGTTTTGAAAAGCTTATTGAAAAATTAATAAATGTGAACTTCAATCTTAATAAATTAACTGAATATTATTAAAATGAAATTAACAAAGCTCACGCTCATTTATACAGGCAATTGAAATGATAGATGCATACATTTTTAATAATTCATGTTTCCAATTTTATATTTAAACATTCATGATTATTTTTGACCATTTAATGAAAAACTAAATTCATTTAATGTGTGTGCGAGGCAATGCATAACTTATTATTATGATTAATAATAAAATTATTATTATTATTAAAAACCATACCCTGAAATGTATGTTTTTCTCTACATCAGCGGAAGAGGGGAAATATATTCTCCCTCAATGCCTGATAAGGTCGTCAAAGGGGGATTCCGGTGTCATTTTCGGTGACCATTTGAAGTAGCTCTTTTCTTCCTCCGCCCGTGCTCTAAAACTTCGGGGGTTAATTTTATGTAGCTACTGATAAACGAAACAGGTGGTGGGAAACAGAAAGCAGCCTTTCTGGTGTTGAATACAAAAGGACTCATGGCGTTAGTACATTTATTTTCGTAAGGAAGTAAAACATTTTTCTTAAAGAAAAAAAAAAAGATATTTCAAAAGATATTCTATTAAGTGTTTGAAAAATGATCCTTTTGCTTTAAAAACATTTTATAAAAGTTACAACGTAAATTAATGCTTCAATAAAATATTCAAAATAAAATTTTAAAAAATAAATTCTAATATTTATCAAAGAAATACAATTTTAAGTGACATGTATATACGTGACATGACATGACAATAAGAGAAATCAGCTTTTTCAGTGTGGTAAATAAAATATAGCTTTAACAACTGATAACATTAATTTAAAGTTATCATTGTAGAAATTCGGAAAAAATTTCATTCTTGTTAATTAATTTATACTACAAAAATACATTTTTTGAATATATCTATTAATTTAGTCAATAATATTTAAAAATATTTAATTGATCTAATTATAATTAGCTAGATGTTATTATTTTGTAATGATGAACTGAAAAACAAAATTTAATTTTAAGTTTATAAAAATACTTTTTTTAAAAACTTCTTTTATTGAATTCAGCATTTCTACAATGGAAAAAATTATAATATTCTGTATGAAGGAATGATTCAAAAGAGGTTTACAATTAATTTAAAATGTTCAATCTTTTCTGACATATGTGACAGTATGTAATTTACTGAGTAAGTTTCTGAGTGAAGGCAACTGAAATGATTCTTGGTTTCTTGTCTTTAATGAAAATACTTTACAACTTATTCAATTTATTTTACATAAAATTTCTCAACGGTTATTAATGAATTATTTTTGAAATATTATTCTTTAAGAGACTTCCTTACAATGAAAAAAATTTTAACGTCTTTAAAAATAATTTGCTTTTTGTATGTCTTCATATTTAGTAAGGCATATGGGCAAAAGAAATCTACAATTTCAAAACCAATGAAAATGTTGTATTTGTCAAATGTTTTTTTCAGTGTAATACTTTTTACAAATACATTATAAAATTACAAATGTGTGATTCATGCATATGAACATAACAAAGATTTTAACTTATCATAAATTGTAAAATTTCCTTAAATATTTAGAAGAAAAAAGGCAATTTTCTAATTTATATATACATATTTGTTATTGTACTAGAAATATCATTTTTCTCATTTTGTTCAACTGATTCCATAAACCAATACATACTGAATAACATTTTACACTCTTACTGTCACACTTTTAATGTTAAACATTAGAATTATTCAATCTTCAAGAGACTGAATTAATAATCATGCTTATAATGATTTCAAAAGTACTAATAAATTTAATCTGAAATAGTTAAAATAAAATTGTATTAGAAATATATATTTTTTAAAAAGTAAATTTAAAGCACAAAAAATTAAAATATTTACAAGAATATTTTTTGGTATTAAATGAAACTTAATTTTTATTGCTGAAAAATATTAGATGGGAGCGAAAACCCGTATCCACATAAAATATTTTCCAATAACAAATTACTTTATTGCTTGGTAAAAAAATGCTTCCTAGTGTTCATTAACTGTTTCAGAACAATCAAGATTTTTAATTAAAAATGTTTTTTTAAAATATTATTCAATGGTAGAAATATCATAATTTTCAGTCATATCATACTTGTACTTCTTATACATGATAGATAAATTTTTGTTAAAGCATTGTTTTTATTGACCTCTTAGATTTTGTGTGAACTAATATATAGTTTTCTTTAGAGATTCTCTCTGTAGGATTTTAAAACAAAAAAAAAGTTTTATGCTAAATTAATGAAACAAGTAAATCTATCTTAAATGATACGTAAAATAGAGATTACAATATAATATTCTCTTTTAACAGAATGCATATATTATCCTTATTTGCATATGTGTATATGAAATCCACGTTTGCAGGTATGTATGAGAGGTCCGTGGTTGGAGGTGTGTATGAAAGTTCCTCATTTACAGGCACGTATGAAAGGACCTCAGTAACAGGTGTGTACGAGAGAGTTCCTCAGTAACAAGTGTGTATGAAAGGTTCTCAGTGACAGGTGTGTATTATAGGTCCTCGCTTACCTTGAGAAAACAAAAATTTGAAAAAAAATGAAAATATTGAAAAAATTTATGTCACATGATTGTTAAAATCACATTTAAACCATAATAATAAATTTCGTAAAAATATGCCTGAAATTTAGTATATAATTTGAATACTCGGATTGGGGGTGAAAACACATAGAGCGCACTTGCCGGTTTAGACCAACGTGTGTGTGTGTATTTCAATCCTCATATATATGGGCAATTTTTTAAAAAAAATTATTTTAAAATTTTACATATACTGGTCAAACATCACAAAAAAAGCCAAACATTTTAAGCCGTGAAGTGTAAGGTTAGATATTTGACGCCAGCGATTTTTTGTGAATGGAAACAAATCTGCTTAACTCTGCATAAATGCGATCTTTTAAGAGATTCATAAAATATTGAACAGTTACAATAAAAAGAAATATGAGTTCGTACACGTTTTCTCTCGTGTAAGTTAGTGTCAGTATTCCAGGAGTATGTAATAAATTAGGAGCAACTAACCTTTTTAAAAACTGTGTAAAATCGTGTTTAAATATATAACTGAATTTTTTTAAGTTAGCAGTGGAAATATACACTTCAAACACATTAAGTATGCAGAGAACATACTGAATGTACAAAAAAATGACATAATAAAAAAAGTATTTGTATTATATTGTAATTAAATTAAACGTTCAGATTAGCAACTAATGGTGATTGTATTAATTGAAAATTTTGCTTATGTATTAGTCCTTATGTATTAGTTATTATTTTCATTGTGTTCTTTGGACTACCCTAATAACTGTATGTTTATGAAAGAAACATGATGAATTCATATAAAAATAAATCACATAAGCAAATTTTTAATATAGATATTTTTTGACTTTTTAAAATAAAATAAGTTTTTATACATAATTTAAAATGAGTTCCCTTTAGTTGTGCTTTTAAGTTGCTAAGACAAATTGGAGTTTTTATTTTTTTAAATAATTAAAATATTCATTCAGTGAAATGTAATGATAACTTTTCATTAATTTAATTATCTTTAATTTAATTTCCTATTATATTAAAAAATTCAGTTTTTTTACTCTAATCAAGCAAAAAACGATAACATTTCTGAGAATCTTTGACCTCGAAGAACTCAAATTCTTACACCTACCAAAAGTGTTTCGCAGTAATATAGTCATAAAATTCATTAAATTAAAAACATTGATCCCATGAGAAAAATGTATTTAGCATTTTCTGATGAGAACGATTCCTAATATGGTGTTGTAGACGTATGAAATTCATTTTTCCATTTTGCTTGTCTTCATCAATCACTGAATTTAGACTCCATTAAACTAATACCTTTTAAGAATCCCCAATATTATACCTAGATGAAGTATTTTGTTGCTGATTTATGGCATGAGACTGATACCTTCCCCTCCTCAATATCAGAGATATGTGTGCTCTGTTACAAGGTTATTTTGCCCAATTTCTAATCAACTGTTGAAGATACAATATCCATTATGAGTGCTCTGCCTGAATTTGACAGTATACGATTCATTGGTTGGCACTTCTTTAAGTTGATCAGTTTCGAGAACTGTGAAGACTTCAACAGACTCTTGCTGCAGACATAAATCTGAATCTACTCTCATGAAGAAAAGAACAAGTTGTAATACTTAGGTAAAATTTCCTTTGTTTCTTTTTAAAATTCTTTCGAAATTTTGTACTTTTTAAAATTGCGAAGATATAAAAATTTCGAGGTCATAAATCACGATGCAGCCACATTACGTAAAGCAATCTTTCTCAATGAATCAAATTTACTTAAATTATCTTAATATATTAAGCTTAATATTTTCTTTTACTTTAACATTTATTGTTGCCAATTCTAAGCCTTATGCATTTATATCAATTATTTAATGATTTTATGAAATAACATAAGCATGACGTCAGGTTT
The DNA here is from genome assembly GCA_037975125.1 of Latrodectus hesperus. NCBI lineage: Eukaryota > Metazoa > Arthropoda > Arachnida > Araneae > Theridiidae > Latrodectus > Latrodectus hesperus. The sequence goes on from CM075856.1 coordinate 6,094,587, forward strand.
TCAAATAAGCATATGGACGTCGTCCACACTTATGTTCACTTGCTGTCTCAAGAAATTGAAAATAGCGAAAAGGAATTATTATTAGAATATAATTGTAATAAATTATTACTTTATTATCTCATGTTTTAATAGAAAAAAATTAGATATTTTCAATTATAAGTAACTGAACCATTTTATTTTTCAAAACGAGCATAAAAACGTCTTCACTACATATATCTGATTTCTGTTTTCTATCTCAAGATGTTGAGATTAACAAAAATAAATTGTTCTTAGAATGCAATTGTATAATATTATTACTTCTATGGCTCGTTTTTACAGCAATTTATATTTATTTTCGGTGGTGCATCATAGTTTCTAAGTTTATAAAATCCAATGTTCTTTTAATAGTGCTCTAAGTTTAAATTTCATTCATTGTGGGTATCAGAATATAGAGAAGTTATTTTGAAACAACTGCCAATATGTAGGAAATTTCTCGAATTGAAATATAAGTTGCATTAAATTTCGAATTTTAAAATTGTATTTATTTCTGTATGCTCAATGATATATTATCAGGTTGTTTAACTTATATAATTCTGTCGCCAAGCTGGCAGCCGAATGGTTAGCGCTCTTGCCTTCGGTTCAACAGTTGGTGGGTTCGAATCCCACCTTGGGGATGGATGTTTGAAGTGGTTCAGAATCCACTTTAAGCCGTAGGTCCCGGTCAAATCAGCCCTTATGTGCATAAAATGACCGTTGAGCGACAAACCAACCAACCAACTTAATTCTGTCACATATAAGGTGTTGTTTGGTTTTTTTCATATATCTTTTATTAAGTATTTGGAAGAAAAATCTTTCCTTCTCCTTTTTTCAACCTGAAATTTACAAAAATATTCATAATATTTATTGAATTTTGTTGTTAAATCATAGTTTTTATAACTCATAGATATTGATCGTTTTTAAGTTGCATGCAAAATTTTAAACACTTTATTTCAAACGTTTTAATTAAATTTTTTATTTTTAAATAGTTTTATTTTGTAAAACATTCCTTTCGATTATCTAGATCATTAAAAATCGTAAATAAGTTAAAATATTTTTCTTTTCATATTTTTTAATTCTTAGTATATGTAAGATCCATTTCCCCAAGGTTTTAAGTAATGTTTTAAATTTTCCATTTGTTCTATATAATTCATGCTACATTTTCTTAAAAACTTATTGATGTGTTCAAAAATCCCTATATGTGAAGAATAGTTGACTTTGTTTCAAAAGGTATGCCAAACAATAAATACTTGAACAGTAAAGCATTACATATATACAAATATAGTTTAAATAAGCTTATGCACACAAATATTTTACAACTTAAATTCATGAATTTAAAAAAGTGAATTTTAAAATAACGACGATAATTTTACCATAAAATTTTCCTAATAATAAAAGTGTGCCAGAAATTTTTCGAAATTTTACTGGTTGCATTATATTAGAATTTTAAAGTTACATGCTTGACTTAGAGTTTTTGTACGCATGAATAGAATTTCTGCATGACCTAGAATTTTTAACCGATGACCTATAATTCTGGAAAAGAATTTTCCTGTTTGCAGTAAATGAAGGGATAATATTGCAAAAATAACAAAGTGGCCTGGTGACATTTCCTTGATCAATTCCAAATTATTGATATTTACCGTTAATAAATTCTTGTACTTGTAAAGGCAGACAAATGAATGTCTATAGAAAAACAAATACATCATTTCATGTGCCATGATATTATGATGTGTAGCATTAAATAATAAACTATATATATATATATATATATATATATATATATATATATATATATATATATATATACACATACATACATATACAAAAGGTAAAAAAATACATAATACATCAGTTTCTGTCTCAGTGAATAAATAAATATTTAATTGATAAATAGCAAAAATAGTTCGCACAAAATTTACCTAGAATGGCGGTGATTACATAACAAGTAATGTAATTATTACGAAATGTTATGATTAATTGAGAATGTTAATATGTTAAATAATAAAATTACATATTTTTCTTATACACGAGATCTTTTGAGTAAAGAATTTCAAAAAGTAATTTTAAAATTGAAATTAACTTATGAAATGTTTAATCAAGTTTTTAGCATTCGTTTGAAATCAACACCATCAACATATACATTGTAAGTTTTTCGTTTCAACCGATCCTATTAAATCATGAGAAAATGTTAAATCCTCCTTTTCACCTAAGTGGATAAGTACCGCTAAAAACTGACATAAAATTAGAAAATGAAAAAAATCAGTTTCAACAGCTTAAAAAAATACGAATTTTTAAGTAGTATATTTATAGAGCTGGGTATAACACTCCAAGAAAATTTCGGAAAGGGATGTCTTCTATTCTAAAAATTCTAATTTTTAAAGTAAGTGAATAGAAAGCAAGTGATAATTTGGAAAATATTCCCTAACACCCTTCATCTAGGTTGTCTAAAACGCATCTTTGCTTGAATAATATTGATTATCCAAGAAATGGGCAAACTTTGCGCACTTCTACTTGTTAATTTGTGAAGGAATATTATCTGTGCATGTATGTGTTTTACGCAGATCTTGCTGAATTCAAGGTATTTATTTTCACAAAAAATGTAATTTGCTTAAATAATATCTAAAGTTGAATTGTTTATTCTAACATTTACTTAATAATTTAATACTCTCAAAATCATTTTATATTTAATGCTTTTCCAACTTTCTAATTTATTTGATATATAATTTTAATAAATTAAAAACATTTATCTTTTGAGAAATATTAAGGACTCTGTTGGATTTCTCTTTTTAACTTCATACTTCATGAATCTCTAAATTTCCAACTGACTGGGTTAGACTCCTTTTAAAACAAAAGTTCATCCGCATTGTCTTCTCATTGCCACATCTGCAAGTTCCGATTAACTAATAAAAAGTTTGTTTCTGATAAATCTCAATATTGAAAATTACAATAAAAAGTATTTAAAAAATCTACTTTGAAAAATTTTTTAAATAACTATTTTAATGTTTAAAAAATACTTTAATAGAATAAGAAATAAATATTTTAATTATTTTATCTTTATATATTTATCACTAAAAAGTAAATATAAAATTATGTTAATTTAAATAAAATATCCATTCAATATTTGTGGGTTAACTATATTAATGGTACGAGATAAATTACTCACAGTTGTGGGGATTTTCATTAAAATGCTTAGAACGTTTATTCAAACCACTGTGTAGATAATAGTACTGAAATTTAATGTTATAATCAAGAGTTTTAAAATGTGTTAAAATCTGAAAAAATAGTATAATTATAAAATAATATTTTCAGTGTTAAAATATTCTTTATTATATTTTGCTCGTTTTATATCAATCTTAAGTTTCCTTATATCTACTTATCTACGAAGAATTTATTTAAATTTAATACAATTTAAGAGATATTCTCTGTGAACATAATATGTAATAAATAATTGTATGAAATTGTAAATAAATGACATAAAATGTAAGAAATAACTTGAAGCATTAGAAACTTTTTTAGTAAACGAGTTCATGTTTCATATACTTAATAGAAATTAAGAAAATATGTATATATTTTAAATATGCTTCTAACATCTTTTCTCGTTAATTTGTCATCATAATGAGAAAATTATTACTATTTTTAGAGTTGATCACTTATAAAAGGTAATGAAATTTACTGAAACTAAATTCATACATTTAAACAAAAGTCTCTTCAAGTATATTATACTAGTCTAGTGGTACTTTATTAATTATTTAGATGTCAATCTCTGAATACTGTCAATGACATGATAATAACAATAATATTTGACAAAAAGTATAAAGATTTTTGTAATCATTTATATATACTTTCCTAATTTTAAACTGATTTAAAACTGTTCAAATAAGTTCGAACAATGTGAAAATCCTTTTCACTGATATAAAATTTAATTGGAAAGCTATTTTACTCTTTGTTTAGTTTCATTCTAGATTTCTGATGATGATTAATCTAGAAATTATCACAACTGAACAGTTGATTATCTTCAACTAAATTGGATTGTAAAAGTAATATAAGTTAAGGGTTAACATGTGTGAAACATTTTTATGGTAATACAGTAACTCTTGATTAAGAACGGTCTTTTCTTGGCACAAATTCGCCAACAAATAGAGTTGAGAGATTTGAATTTGTGCTACCTTAAAAGAAAATATGCATTATCTTAAAGAAATGTCCATACTTACATAAATTTCAAAGCAAACTAATTTTAAAGCCTTACTTGATAAGAATTCGAACAAATTTTTTAATTTGCTTTAAAAAATGAAATGATTTCGGAAATTTAAATTTTCATTCATCTATACTATAAATTGCAAGAAAGTCTACAGTATAATAATTATAATTTTTGTCCCTATAAAACAGTTGCTTCAAAACGAATACCGTATTTACGTGAATCTAATGTGCATGGATTTTGACTAAATGTAGTATACAAAATTGGGGTGCGTATTAGATTCGATGGCGCATTAGATTCGAGTGCAAGGTCAGCAGTTCAACGATGACATCAACCAAATTTAAATCGTTACAATGGATTACTGTATTTCTTAACTACATTTACCGTTACATTTATCCTGGACTCATTATTGCATAGAGGATTCAAACTGCAGAGTACATAGTCTCGAAATGGAGGACAAACAAAGAAGAATGTCATATAACGCTACTTTCAAACGTAAATTAATTCTTTATGGTGAAAAAAATGGCAATAGAAAGGCATGTAGAGAGTTCAACAGACGGGTGAAAACTCCTTCTTTCTCATTCTTCAAACGGAAAACGTCCCCTAAAACCACTAGGATTAAAAAGCTGTTCACAGGGGATGTCCTGATTTGAAACCAAGAGAAGGGGTGGATGACGGAATCATTAATGCTTGATTGACTCCGAAATGTATGGGAACGCCGTCCCGGTGGACTCTCCAAGCCACCATCAATGCTTTGGACGTATTTCCTGTTCATCTCACCGACGACGTAAAAAAGATGCACAGCCTAGGCAGTGATCTTGTTAGCATTCCTGAAGGGATGACGTCTGTGTTACAACCCCTGGACGTTAGTATAAATAAACTTTTTAAGGGGTAAGCTCAGGCGAAGTACGAAAAATGGTTTAGTGAGCTAAACCGTGAATTGGTCCCGAGAGGAAAAATTAAGCGTGCTGCACCGCACATTATTGCACACTGGGTTTCTGCTGCCTGGAAAAGCATCGAAGCACCAATGATTGTTAAATCTTTGAAGAAATGCTGCATTTCAAATTCATTGAATGGCAGTGAAGATGACGTTCTCTGGATCGCCGAGGATGACGATGAAGACGAGGAAAGAAGATATGAATCGGCTTTTGACGAAAAGAGGTGCGAGGATTCCAGTGATGAAAACATTAGTGAATAAAGACGTTTACTATTCATGACTGATTGTAGAAACTCTTAGCTATATAGAAATGTTACGATTTATTTGATGTTCATATTTTACGATAGGTACTGTATATACGGTACTGGCAATTAATAATGATTGTTTCAGATAACAATAGCCCACTAATGGGTTAGTTCTATGTTCTGCTACTTTATGTATAAATCCATTGTTATATAAAATATGGGTACTTACGTATTTGCATCACCGCGACTATTTAAGCAGGACGAAAATAAAAAAATTATTTCCTATAATTAGAAAATTACTTTATAGAATTTTAAGTCAATTTTTCAAAAGTAGAAAATTTTTTCAAATTATAGGTTACGCGCTAATTATACTTAAGTTTTGGAACAAAATTAGATGCGGTGACGCTAATACGTAAGTACCAAAATATGGTATCTAAATTCAAATAAAATTATTATAGCATTGATTGATAGTTTATATACAAATCCATTGTTGTATAAAATAAGATTCAATAAATTCCTCATACCATTGATGCGCATTACATTCGCCGACAAACAAATTTTTTTTATTTAAAGTTTTAAAATGGGGATGCGCATTAGATTGGCATAAATACGGTAGGTAATAATAATTTTAGAGGAAAGACCTCTTATTTCCACATTTTACCATTATGGGCATCCATTCAATCTTGCAACCTCTTTTTTGCACTTCGACAGTTATTCATAACCATAGAAGTTAGCTTTCCGAAGTTGATGGTAAGAATCTAGAAAAATTATGTACAGTTTAATAAGGTCTTATAATTTTGCAACATAATTGATAAAAGTTTTAGGTGATCAGCGGAAAAAAATATAATTGAGAATTTAAAATTGCCACTTGATTATGACCAAATTATTTGAAACAGTCATATTATTTTAATATTCTATTAATTAAATAAGAAATAGAGCTTTGGACTCTACAACAAAGTCGTATCATCACAAATGATGACTAGAAATTATTTTAACTCTACTCTTTACATATTAGATACATATTCTAAAGATATTGAAATCTTTTTAAATGTTAAAAGAGAAAAAATAAGATGTATAAGCGGAATATATATATATATATATATATATATATATATATATATATATATATATATATATATATATATATATATATATATATATAATCTTAAATTTTTTTTTAAATTAAACAAATGCTGAAAGAAGAACAATAAATTTACATCTAGCAAACAGGTGGAACAAATATCCAATATATAGTTCAACATTTAAAAAGACATACAGAACAAAAGAAGAATGGGAACCCACAATAAATCAAATAAAAGGAAAATGAAAGGAAGTACCAATCTGGCCATCTTCTTCAAGGGGAATTGAGAGCCCACTGGCACAAAGTATAGCTCTTCTGGAGTGACTCCAGACTAGAGATTTAATGAAGCCACATCAAAATTATTTAAATATATGAGGGAAACCACAAAGAACTTTTTTTCTTTAATAATAAAAAAGTATTTTAAAATGAATGCCTAAGCAATTAAAAATTTTAATACTGCTTCTACAAATAATATTTGAAAGCAAAAGATGAACCATATAGTTCGATTTTTCATTGCCATAGCTTACTGAAATCCAAATACAGAACTGAATTTATTATATTAATATATTATTGAAAAAAATATTCTATACTTTTTTCTAGAAATTTTGAGATATATGTCATTAGAAATTAAACTTACAGCATTCACCTTTGAACCAATAACAACAGTTATATCCTGGTCCAAATTCCTGGAGTGGAATATGTGCTGATTTTATTTATTTATTAATGTTTCTTTCATGTAAATAAAAGTGAAATTCGATTAGGATCTCTGCAGTTCAAAATCGACGTAGGAAAGGATGAATTGTTTACTGGTCTGATAATGTGTGATTAAAACGCAATCCTGATCCTTTTTGAACAGTGTGAACTATTTCAAAAATATTTATTATTTTATTGCTTATTTGTCACATTGGTGAAGATCACCAATGGTTATGGGGTTATGTTGGTTATGGGGTCATTTTTAATAATGAATGTTGAGTGTTCAAGTTTCTACTGAACCAATCATCTGTCGAATCTACTAAAGATGCTGGGGCATGCAAAATATGTCATGGTTACGATGTCTTCCATTTAATGGCATATCCAACTTTACTTAACTTTTTTAAAATCCAGTTCTTTCACTGATAAAATTTTGATGGCTTCTTTGTCTTTAGACAATTAATATGTTTGAATAATAATTTTTAATTTTTCACAACATTTGTAACGTAATGTAATTTACTCTAAGATCTGTAATTTGGAAAAAATGTTTTGTAGGATATGATGAATTGACTTCTGTTCTGATAGTCTGTGATTAAAACTAAATTCTGATCCGTTATGAACAGTATGAATTATCAAATATATTTATAAAAGTTACGCTTATCGGTGACCATGCTTACATTGTTAGTTATTGGGTCATTTTCAATAATATAGGTAGAGTGTTCAAGTCTCTACCCAACCCATCATCTGTCGAGTCTACTAGAGCTTGTGGATGTAAAATAGTTCTTGGTAACAATATGTGACCCTTGTGACCTTGTTAATCAGGGGGCCTATTTTAATACTGAAGGTAGAGTGTTCAAATCTCTACCCAACCAATCATCCGTCAAGTCTACTAATGGTGCTGGGGCATGTAAAATATGTGATTGTTACAATGTGTGTCCTCCTTTAAGTTGATACCGCTTGAAGTAACATGATAAATCTTGGGTTCTGTTGTTTGGTTCCTGCTTTTAATTTTTAATAACACTGATCTACTTCCAGATTACAGATTACATGCCTCCACTGCATAAAGGTGTCAGCACATGGTAAAGAAGAAGGGAGTCAATCTTTCCTAGTTCCTGTGCTTTTGAAAAAAACTTTTATTATGATTGTATTAAAGAACTATAAATTAAAGATTTTCCTAGTTTTTAAGCAAAAATATCTCATTTATCTTTAACATCGTATTTCTTCTATCTTTTTTTCTTGGTTTACTTATTTCTTTTTTTAAAAAAAATTTATTATTTGCTTGCTATTTAAGTTTTTTTTCTCAATTTTTTATTTTACAGCAACATTCTTCAATGAATAAACATGAATCTATATCCAGCTTGACTTAACTTTATTTATAATCTATTTATTTCAACGATAAATTTTTGAAAACTTCTTTTGTCTTAGTGACAGTAAATCTGTTTGAATTATTTTTAAACATTTTTCACAACATGCATGACGAAATAGTATTTGCTCTTAGATTAGTAATTTGGAAAGAATGTTTTGTAGGAAATGATGAATTGACTACTGTTCTGATAGTCTGTGATTTAAAGTAAATTCTGATCCGCTATGAACAGTATGAATTTTCAACAATATTTATAAAATTAACGCTTATCGGTGACCATGCTTACTTTGTTAGTTATTGGGTCACATTCAATAATATAGGTAGAGTGTTCAAGTCTCTATCCAACCCATCATAACTCGAGTCTACTTGAGCTTGTGGATGTAAAATATGTCTTGGTAACAATTTGTGAACCTGGTGACCTTGTTAATCAGGGGGCCACTTTTGATATTGAAGGTAAAGTGTTCAAACCTCTACCCAATCAATCATTCGTCAAGTCTATTAATGTAGCTGGGTCATTTAAAATATGTCATGGTTACAATGTCCTCCATTTAAAGTGATACCTATTGAAGTGACGTGTCAAATCTTTGGTGCTACTCTTTGGTTACTGCTTGTTATTCTTACAAAGACTCATCTACTTCTGAGTTCAATATTGAATTCCTCCACATGGTAGGGATGAAATGTGGCACTCCATCCTAGTTGCTGTGAGCACGCGTATTGGAAAAAACTATTATTCTATATCCATTAAACTATATGTGTTTAGACTTAACCATTTTTAAAATCAAGTTCTTTCAACGATAAATTGTCGAAAGCTTCTTAGTCTCTTGACAGTTTATGACTTTTAATTATTATTTTTAATAATTCACAACATGCATGACGTAATTGTATTTGATCTAATATCTGTAATTTGAAAAAATTTTGTGTAGGAAAGGATGAATTGTTTACTGGTCTGATATTATTTGATTAAAACGCAATCCTGATCCTTCATGAACAGTGTGAACTATTTCAACAATATGAAATAGAAATGGATAAAGTGAATAGAAATGGATAAAGTGAATACTCTATATGTAGATATAATTTTATATGTTAAAACTATCGACTATTATGTAATTTTTAAACAATTTGCTTTTTTTAACATTTGCATAATTTTTTATAATTACAGCCTTTCTGAGTATTTTCCTCAACAATGAATTAAGATGTACTGTTTATGTGAACTTCAATAATATGCAATTGCGCATAAAAATGACTAATCAGGAAGTAATGCAAATAACAGAATTAAAGTTCTCGTATAAATATATAACCGAGGAAGAAACAGGCGATTGACTGTTTCTATTGACAGGAATGTTAGAAATTTGAAGATATAGGTCCTGAGAAATTAGAACTTACAGCAATTATCTCTTGAAGCAATAACAACACTTACATTAACTAATTCGATTTAAACTTAAATATCAGCAGAACAACATTCCTGCTTCCAAGAATGTATAAACAAAAGACGCATTTGAAAATCTTCCCCATGTAAGAATGAAATGATACAAAATATTTTTCATAGTAATTTTTTGAGGTGAAAAGTAAGCATTACGAATGCTTTGATGTGACATTCAGGGCATTAGCATGTCGGAAGCAGTACAACTCCCTGTCAAGATGCTTTCCATGCGAACAGGAGAAATTAAGATGTCTGTCCTATAACTCCTACTACCTTCAACTATAAGTGATGGATAGTATGAAAATTAGATCGCAAATACAATTTAAAAATCAAAAACAATATTTCAGTTTATTGCATCACAATGGAGTTGAGTTATTTTATAAATCTTTCTTTAATAAATAAAATTAAGGGAGATAAACAATTAGATTTTCACTATCTAACATGTGCAGAGGACTGCATTATTTGAAGAAAAATTGTCATTTTGAATGGAAGGGTTATTTTATATCTTTCCTTATCAATAAATAAATAAAATAATCCATACTTTTTGATGAATAAATTTTAATATGCGATTGTGAGTAATTTCGAGTCATAAAAACGAAATGAATATCTTTGTGTGATGATTGAAAGGAATTTGTGAATCATTTTTTTCATGATTTACAAATAACTGTTCAATAAATTAATGAAGTAGGCACATCATGCTGGATACATTTTAGAAAATAAAAAGCTCTATTTTTAGAAACATAAAGAAAGAAACTCTAAAAAATGTCCTTTTTTTCATCAATTGATGAAGTAAATAAAAATAAACAGCATGACATTTAAATTTTTTAATGTTATAGCTAAATCTGTAAAATTGAAATAAAAAATTTTTCATTTATTGATTCATAATACATTTTAATTGGATTCATAGTGGATGTCTTAACCATATTGAGTAATTTATAAAAGAATATCCGTTATAAATGAAAATAAAAAGTGATCAAGTCTTTTTCAAGTGTCTCTACTTTAACAGCAAATCGAGCAAGACAAGTGCCTCAAAATATTTATGCTAAAAATTCTTTCCTTTTTATTTGAAGCTGTTACTATTTTTTTTAGAAATGAAGAATTTGCTTATAAGGAATTTGCAACTGATGAGAACAATCAAGTGATTACCAACTAATAACTTCAACTAAAGAAGGAGAAAAGGGAAAAAGAAATATAACTTTGTGTGTATGTGTATAATATATATATATATATATATATATATATATATATATATATATATATATATATATATATATATATATATATATATATATATATATATATATATATATATATATATATATATATATATTATCATTAATTAAAGGAATCATTCCTTAATTTTATTTTAAGTGAAAAAGTTGAATGAGTATAAATAACACTTAAAATGTTGCATACTTTGATTTTCTTTATTAATTCTCGAAAATCACGACAAAACAGTGATCATAATTTTGCGTTTCTTTAACTATAGAAAAAAGAAAATTTCATTTACTGGATAAAAATCTACAATGTAATTAGAAAGAATAATTTTTCATTAAATGTACAAATATGTAGGAAAGAAATTTATTTGCTTACTTATTTAAATTAATTGCACTTTCTTCATAATACTCATTTACTGCGAAATCAATTAAAAAAATATATACATCAACATAAATTTTAAAATATTAGTCTCTTTTGGAAACTCGATTCATATTTTATTATAAAGAGAGGTCTGTAATTACCAAAGATTTTGAGAATTTATTCATTCTCAATGATTGTAAATACAAAAAGAAATGAATAATTTGTACACACAAAATTAAATTTTGCATCGATAGATAAATTTACATAATTTTATGTCAAATTTTCAGTTTATTGATTGATAATGAAACTAAATACATCTTATATCGCTTTTCGAAAGTCACTTTTTAAAATTAAATTAAGACATCAAAATAGCTAAATCAATACGCATACAAAATTTGGAGAATTTCGGTTCTTGAAAATTTTGTTATTATGACTAGAAAATCCCTTTTTTCATAAGGAAATCCATATGGATAAATTTTTTTATGATAGCTTATTCTACTAAACAATGAATTTAACATCAATAATTGAATAAATGAATTTTAATGCTGCTTGTAAGCATAGTATGCATTTAAACTGAAATGAAATTAGAATGATGATGAAATTACACAGTGCATCATTAATGGTGCGTGATGAGTAAAGGCGTATCAGTCTGTCATTGAGTAATATTTCTATTTGGGAAAGATCAGGAGAATCTCAAGTCAAGGAAATATTCAAGCATGCTTTTTTAAAGGAAAGAAAAGACAGGGGTATCCTTTGTTTATAAATTGTATTGTTGCTAATTTTTACGACGTATTGACGTCTCAAATACTCGAGTTCATGGATTAATGAGAAAGACTTAGTGCCCATTAAAATTATTTTATCGGCTTTTTAATTTATCACTTGACATTTATACAGAGGTAAAGAACAGCTTTCTTGCTTAAGGTTTGCTTGGCAATGTCTGGTTAATGGTTTGTTTCCAAATCAAAAAGAGAAAGAGAGTAATTAAATGAAAATTTCGGTCTCCTCGGCGGACAAAGTATTTTTGTAGTTAAATAATTCAATTGTATCTACCAAAGGATTGTAATTTTTTTTAACATTTTTCAAGCAAGCTGTAGAAAATCAGATGTTAAATTTTTTGAAATAAACTGTTTGTAATACACTTTTATTCATCTGCATGAAAGATGGAAAACAAAAAATATTAATGAATTACTTGCTACAGAAGTTTTATACCACATTTATTTTGCAATATAGAATTATCATCAATTTACAAGTATTTTTTTAATATTTTTTGTTAATGCACTATTTTTATTTTACAAGTAATAACATTTTAATAAAATTATTAGAAGTTTGAGTAACGTTTTTTTTCCTTATATTGTTACATTTTGTTTTTTTAATCTTCAGGAAATATTTTATTTATACGAATTAATTTATATCTCTTTTTAACTTATTCCTATAAATATTTTCCATTACATTCATTCTTATCACATTTTTATCTATAACATGGACAAAATTATTTCGCTGAGAACTTATACTATACAGAAAAAAATGAAGGCAACTTAGAACCCAAGTGAAAAGCAATCATAAATATCTAATGGTTGAACTTCTCTCCCCCTTTCTGTGTGGGTGGGTGCTCTTAAAATATGAGTAATTAATTTTCTGAGTTTACGATTTTAAATATTTGCTTAAAACCTAAGAATCTTTATTGGACTGATGCTTGTTGTTTTCCTTTTTAATTTTAATTTAGTTTGTTGTTTCGACACAATATAGTCACAATCAAGCTATTGTACTATATTTAGAATATTTAGAATATATTATTTAGAATTATTTAAGTTCTAACTAACTTATAATTTTGTATAATAAATATGATTTGATGAGTTTGTAATTGTGATAGGAAACCAAATTGTTCAAATGTCCAAGGGCAAATATATATGTAATCAGCAGTAATTTCTATCAAAGTTCAATTGTATAGTTAAAATTTTAAAATCTTTTGAATTTCATGAATAACCTCAGAGATCACATTTATCTCTAGAAGTTTTTTAAGCATTTGTAAAAATTTGAGTTTACAAAATTTTCAAAATGGACATAAAAATCTAAAGGGAAGGGAAAAAAAAGTTTCCCTATAAAACAAACCAAAATACATTTTGTATTATTTTTAGTCCATATTATTTTATTTTGAAATTTCTACTTTCAAACAAGTTTTTATGCCAACATAATATTACATTACATAAACTACAAATAATATAAATGCTTTCAAAGGGTATCAGATACCTGTCGTATTATTCTCGTGAGCAAATATTTCAGGAAGTTATAAAATTTCTTGTTGCTATGTAGCTAAAACTTCAGAAGTATCTCTTAATTAAATACATTATATATCTTTATAGTGATGTTATTTTATAAATATTGAATATTTCCTTGAATATACTTATAATGCGAATATATTTTGAAATACAAATATATGCTGCCTTAGAAAATAAGCATTTTGTAAGCATATTTAGGGCAGTATTATCTTTTAAGCTTTACTTTTTCTGTCGAGTTAAAATGTCGCAGTTCCTTACTAATTGTGTTTCTTTAAGACTTAATATATATTAAATAAGATAAATCGGGCAGTTTATGATCAGCCGTTTTGTTAATATGAGAAAAAACTCATCCCGAATTTAGTTGATCATTCTTAATAAAATTTAAGAGAGGTTATTGAATAGATAAGGAAAGAAAATAACTTTAAATCATTTAGTTCCAAAAAAGTTTTAGAAAAAATATTTTTGAAATTATCTGAAGTTTATGTATTTAATTATTTGAATTTTCACCATTGAAATTATGCATATCTTATTAATCTGATAGATTTGATGAAACAAATTTAAAGTTTTTCTTAGAATTATTTTTGACTTCTAATAATCCTTATTTTATGAATATTCATGCACGTCAATAATAAAATTTTTATATTTTAACAGTCAAATTTTCAAGTTTATTCTATTTAAATAGTTTTTTTCAATCTAATGATTGAACAATTTCAAGAGAATTAGTTATTTCTTGTTCATTATGTTTAAAAGTAAGTAAAATTTAATAAGGAAAAAATCTATATCTTCAAACATATGGGTGTGCTGTTTATTAGCCTTTATTATGGGTTCATTGGAGGTTAAGAGCACCAGAAAACTTTTTTATGCTCGCTTAAGGACATAATTTTTTATTTACATTTTATATTAATAGAGTATAGAAAAATCAATGATTGATCTCTATAATATTTGTGAACAATTGCATCGATTAATATCAACAAAACCATTTTCATGGAAATTCGATAAAAAGATAAAATTCGTTTCTTGTATAATGCTGATTTGAAAATTCCTTAAAGCTAAGTATTTTTTATTTTTGATGCGTTTTTTCATGGTAAAAGGAAAATAACTGTCGCCAATCAATTTCAGTTGAATTGGTTGAATAATGCTGTTTTACTCCAAAACTAACAGCATTATTCGAGCAATAAAACTACAGTTGAAATTTCTTCGGAAATACAAATTTTAAAAGAAGATACATTATGAAGGATGCTGCATTTATTACAATAAGATCGTAAGTTTGTATTTGGATTATAAAAAGTAAGCTGCGATTTCTTTAAAAGTTATACTACTATTACATTTTTATCTTGGTAAAAATACCGGTTATAGATGTTATTATGGTTACCTATTTAAAATCTATCAAAAATTAGCTCTTCCTAAGATTATTTACTTAATTATAATCACATAAAAATATTCCTAGCATCAATAATATTTTTATTAAAGTATAAAAAATATTATTAAAATTTAATTCTAGGAAGATAACTTTACTGCATTAAAATAATAAACATATTTTTAAAATAAAATTTCTAGGTAAATGAGTTTACAAAGACAATTTTTAAATTTTTTATTCCAATAGAAATTGTTAATTTTTAATGTAAAATTAAAAATATCCAATTTCTTCTTTTTGACAACTTCTGTTTTGTTTCATAACAAGTAAAAACCAAGGATCAGTCAGATTTCTAGTATAATGTGGGAAGAATATGCTATAACACAGCCTCTACATTTAATTTTTATACATTATGAAATGGATTTTCCAAAGACAAAAATGTTTGAAAAGCTTATTAGAATTTATCATGTTTAAATTGTAAAAACTAAATGATAACAAAGTGTAATTTTTATATATTACATTCATTGGAACACTTAATAAGAAATTATTCGTAGCGCAATGCTAAATGAATCAATAATTTTTTATAAGAAAAAATTAATATTTTATATTTGAATGTTTTGTGGTAAAATTTCTGACACCATAGCCATTAATAAACCTTTCCCGTTTGTGACGAAAAGCAATTTATTTCATTTAAATAATCAAGAAAAATACATTCTGCATTCAAAACATATAATTTACTTAAATAAATTGCTATTGGGGTATACACAGAATATAGTTAAATAATTGTTGAAATTTAATAAGTTTTTATTTTACTATTGCCTTTTTTCTTACGATTTTCAGAAATATTATATTTTCTCACTAGTTCTTTGCTGTATTTAGATATTAATTAAATTTTGAGTTAATTAAAATAAATTTCAAAGTTAAAACATATTTCGTGTCAGTTTCTGCTAAATATGAATTTTGTTACATTTGTGAATTGTTTTATAAAATATTATTTTCTATTAGCAATACTCTTGAATAAATTCGCCGATATGGAAAAATACAAATGTTGATTTCTAGCACTTGAGTAATAATAAAATGTTTTCATGAATGCAATTATAGTATTACTTTAAAAACATAATCCAAAAGTAACAGATAACGCAAAATGTTTTTAAAAAAATAATATTGTGTTTTCTCTTCAATAGGAAAATTTTAAATATTTTATAACAATTAAGTAGATTTTTGAAGTAATAGATTTCTATCAGTAAATTTTAACAGAAAATATAGTTACAGAATTGATATATTAATTTTTAATTTATGAGAAATATATAATTGTTACATTTCATTCAACTTTCTTTCTTCATAATTAGTACGACTTAGTTATATTTTATTAAGAATATGTGTAAAATTTTAAGAAATATTAAAAGTATTTCTCCCTTAAAATATTAATCTTTTATATAAGACTAAAGAAGAACGATATGTGCTGTAATAGTAATTTTAAATTACCGCTAATATATAGAAATGATAAACTATAGAAATATAAAAATATTCGAGCAGCTTTAAAATAGACTTTTTTTTAAATATATAAATGAAGACACATTTAAAAAGAAAGATTTTTTAAACATATAAATGAATTCCTTGATTTCAAGACTGTCAATACTTTCCAAATTTTGGATTACATAAACACGAAAACAGTTCTTAGTAAAATAACAAGTTGTTGTGGCTCATCCTCCAAATGTCTGACGAATTCAGACAAGGTCCATCAGACCGCTGACCTTAAGGAAATCGAGGACCAGAAGGGGGGGATGAGTATATATCCTCTCTGGAAAGTCCTAAACAGTCCAGGATGTGATTAGGAGAAGCCTTCTAAGTTTTACATTTAGAGCAGACCTCAAAGAATTTCCTGCCTTTGAAATACGCGAGACCTCTAGTGTGGTCACTTGCTAGTCTGGAAATTGCGGTTCTAGAGGCTCTGTCACAATTGAGGGTCAATGAAGAGCCAGGCTCTTAGCCCGCGTACCAGTGATGGCAGGGAGGATTATCGTGGTAACAGCCCTCCTTGGCCAGTCCATCCGCCTGCTCATTGCCGTATATGTCTACATGAGAAAAAAAAATCCATTGAACATAAACTTCATGGGACTCCGAAATGAACTTGAGCTTGAGAAGTATAGAACTGCTAGTTTGATCTCCCCAATTGCAATCCAGTTGTGGAGGTGCTGAAGAGAACTTCTACTGCCCGAAAGAATCCATATATATATATATATATATATATATATATATATATATATATATATATATATATATATATATATATATATATATAGGTCCCTAAAATCCCCTTTAATAATAATAGTTTCAAGACCATGTTCAATTGCAATTAATTCACTTTTGAAGACCGAGGATTAATCGGGGTTGCGAAGGCTGATAGATAGTTTTTCTCCTGGTTTCTCAATGTAGATGCCACTACCAGCGTGATCATCCAGTTTACTTTATTCCGTATACATTTTATATCATTTTCAGGGATCTTGTTAATGATCTCTAAGGCCAACTGTCTAAGATGAGCAGGAATCAAATCCTTTTTGTTTATCGAAATAGTAAAATTGAAGTGGAAATGGACTCTGGGTCCATTTCCACTGAGGCTTCAGGCAAGATTTCAAGGAGTGGGGCTCAACTTGATTATAAATCAGATGAAAAAGTTTAGATTGACTGAAGATATTCTTCTTCTTGAGTCTTTGACTGTTATTCCAGTTGCTTAAATATCGAGAGGTTCTATTATGCTGGGCACAGCAGAAAAGTTTATTGAAATACTTGGTAAGGTTCGCCTTTCTTCTAAATTGGAGTAGTCGCAAATTAGCTTCATAGAGTACAACTTCTCTAGGGCAGCTGCGTCTTAGTCCAGTAATAATTCTCTCTAATTTATCTTAAGGGAGAGGAAGATCATATATCTAATGTTTCATTACATAATCTCTAGTTTTATTCATAAATAAACTTCAAGTTTTAAAATTTGGAAGTGTCATTAAAATTTGAATTTTTGTCCTTTTTAATTGTTTGTTTAGTTAAAATTTTCCCAATAACTTCCAACTACACGCACATGATGCAGATAATTAAGTTACTGTCTTACTTATTTATTATAATATTGAAAGGAAAAAATTTTTAAATGAAAATTTTAAGCAGCTTAGAAAAGAGTTACATATTTTTTTTAACTAAAATTTGTAATTTTAGTTACTAACATTAATCTAAAATTACAAATTTTAAGTTAATCTGTGAACTAGTATTTTCTAATATAATCTATTAAATATATTTTAAAAAAATCAATACCTTTAATTTATGCCATTTAAGTTAATACACTTTTTATTTGGAGGTACTGAATTATTTGCTTTATTTATAATATCTGTGTGAAGTAGTTAGTATCATACAATTTCAAATTTCATTTTATAAAAGAAAAAATTAAATACTGTGTAATATGAAGCATTTTTATTTGAATGCTTTTAGTTGCAACAGTCCATTATTATAACAGAATTTTAGTGAATACATTTCAAATGAAAAAAGTTGAATATAAAATATTTAACTTTTTATGCGTATTTTATTTTCATAACTATATAACTTATCATAACTGAAAAAGACAACAGGATATGTCTTATTCGGATCTAACGCATAGTAATTTGTTACCCAACTGTCAATATTTGCACGCGATGGTTATTTACACCAAGATTTACGATTTAAAATCGATTCCGAACAAACGTCCATGCCCAAGGTGGGATTCAAACCCACCAACTGTACAATTTAAAATAGGTAGATGTAATAATTCAGCATATCATTTTCGTGTGCTTTGTATAAAGCAGTCTTTTGCGCTTTCCAATAGCGGATTTCTTCATCTAATAAATCAGAAAGTGAATTTTCTACAAAAATATTAATTCGAGGATTATAAGCATAATTAGATTCAAAATGATTATGTAACTTGATAAAAAGGTGAGTGCAAAATTTTGTTTTAAGTTATATCCTTTTTTATCATGAATAGAAGTATTACCGTTCCTGCCACAATGAAGCTATTTAGTAAAAAGCAGTGCTCACCACAGTATCAAAATCTATGATATGGAAGAATGCTGTAGCAATGTGTTGTACTTCATGATATTAAATATAATAACTTCTCTTGATGTCTATTTATTTGTAATACAGTACAATTTATAAAATCTGCTTGGAAAATGTCTTAATGCATCGTTTTTTGATTCGTAACATCAATGAATCTTTTGTAATTTTCAACATTCTTTTAAATAATAGATCAAGAAACGAATTTCCTACAAAAATGTAAATTTGAAGATCATAAGCATAACTAGATTCAAAAGGATCATGTAACTTGATTAAAAAGGTGAATGTAAAATTTTATTGTACGTTTTATTCTCTTTAATCATTTATAGAAATATTGCCATTGGCATAAAGAAGCTATTTTTCTACGAAACAGTGGTTACCAAAGACTCAGAATCTATGATATTAATGAATGATGTAGCAATTTATTGAACTTTATGGTATAAGGTATAATAATTTCATTTCCTGTTTATTTTGTTCCTAATATAGTACAATTCATAAAATCTGAATGGAAAACGCAATGGTTCTTCGTTTTTTAATGCATTGCATCATTGAATCTTTTGTACTTTTCAGCAAAGAATTCATTTATGTAATGGATTATGAAGTGAATTTTTTGCAAATTTATAGGTATGAAAACTATTAACATTTCATTATCAAAACTATATTGTCATATAATGAAGGTGTTGCTTTTCAAAAGACGATTAAATCAATTGACAACAAGATAATATTCAACAAAGTTTTCTGAAACCCATCTCGGGATGCATATGTAACGAAGTGTTGAATTTTTGTTAATAAAATGCACTAATTTTTATGTGCTTTTTAATTACTACAGTGCATCAAAATTTATCAAACCGTTAAGGAATTCAATCATAACTTTAAGAAATATTTTTGTGTATTGTTACTCACAAAAAGAGATTTTTGTGTTTTACGGTACCAGATTAGTATATGTAATAGATCAGAGAGAGAGAGAGAGATTTGAATATTATGGTCATAGCTTATAATAAGAATATTATGTAATGTAATGAAAAATCACAACATTTTATTTTATGTTTTTAATAGCTTATGTAGCGGTTATGATTGCAGCTACCTTCCCTGTTTAAGTGGGTAGATGGCGCTAGGCGCAACTAGTGAATTTCCCAGAAAGACACTTTAGATTACTTAAGACATTGAAGTGGTTTTGTTCGTTGCTTCTTTTTTGTGTGGCTGTTTTGTGAAATTATATGTAATGTGCCGTTATTGTTATATATTGTGATTTGGAACTTTAATAATATTAATAAACATATATTTCTAAACCTGTGTTATTCCTATTTATAGTTATATTTGGAAGCATGTGTTTATACTTACAGAATTATTACTTTTTATGACATAATGAAGCTATTTTACTGCAAAGCAATTGTCAGAAATGTTTCACAGAACCTATGATACCCAGAAAGTTTTGATTATAATATTAAAAATGGCCAAAACATTCACATATGTGTTTATCAGAACCCTAGTTTTGAAGGCATATCAAAACTAGGCTTCTGATAAACACACGTGTGAATGTCTAGGTAAAAATTTTCAACCCCAGAAAATGTATAACATATCAGATGGTCGGTGGCACAGCGCGGGCAAGAAAAAAATCGTCCATCCTGTAATAATTTCTTTTTGAGTACATTTTATTTCAAATGCAGTGCAATTTGTAATATCTGGATGGAAACAGTTTTTTGTGGTGTTTGAATAAGTCAGTCTTTTGTTCTTTTCAGTATCAAATTCGTTTATGGAATGATCAGGAAAATGTTTTTTTCAAAAATAAAAAGTGAAAAGTATAAACATAAATAAAAATTTTGATCGAGAAAAACAAATTCATTTCATAAATGTAATTTGTAATGAAACATTATGGAATTATTATTTATACATTTAATCTAAATTTGTAAATAATTCCATATTATAAATCAAAAAAATTTATAACGTGATAGTTAACATAATTTTACATTTTTTAAATTTCGATTTATTGTTGAAGTTTTCAACAAAAAAATAAATAAAATTTCAATTTCTTTGGTAGACAGTGTGTTTCTGTAATTAGAACAAGAATGTTATTGTAATAACTCAGGAATCCCCTCCCCCAAAATTTATTCATCGCCAAGAAAACTTTAAATTAAAAACCATAAATAAATAACTTCCAAAAATTTTAAGAATATGCTTATAATTTTCAATATTTAACTTTTGTATAGATTTTTATGATACAGATATATATTTTGATTATTCTTCGTATACTGTAGTATTTAAGATTCATTACTTTGGGGAATAAATTTTCATTTTATTGTATAACATTTTAACTTTTCATTTTTTGTAAATTAATATATTTAAAAATTTCTTGTTTTTCTAGTTTATTTATGTCAATACAACATTTTTATTTAATCTACATTTCTATCTCAAGTTTTAATATCATTAATTATGCGTGTTACACAGTATTAAGGAAAACTACACTAAGAAACATGTAGAAAGCACTCATAAATATCTGCGCGAACTGAATTACTATCTACATTTTGTTTTGCTATTAATATGATGTCATCAACTTTGTAAAGAAAATCAAAGTTGCTTATGTAATTTCTCTTCATATTTTAGAAGTTTAGTTAAGAAACACTTCAATTTCAATTACTCATTAGATTTATTTTCTATCGTTGGAATAATGAGACATTTAAAATTAAAAAAAAAATCGTTTCGTTTTAAAATCTCATAGTAAACACTTACAAAAGAACAATTATAAATAATTTTAAAATGTTTATGTTTTATGATTAAATTATCATAATTTAGAAAATATTAAATTCTTATCATAAAAAGTATTTTCCACATACCTGTTTTGTAAATTTGAAATCTTTCTTTATTACTTACGCATTTGCTTTTAACTCATTTTTTAATCTATCGGCCAAGTTAAAAGGGAAAGTGAGAATACAAAAATAAGTTCCCTCCTTTAATGTCAGTACCCTTTACCTTGAAGAAATCCTCAAAACATTAAGAACATTGAAAATTGATCTGAAAATTATATTCTTTGATTTTGTACTTTATGTATTTCACTGTAAGAGGTGACTAATTGTGAGTGATCAAATGATATATCGTCAAGTTGTAACATTTTTAGATTATCTGTTTTCTAATATGCCGAACAGAAGTTTTGTTAAACATTGTCTCTGCATCCAATTCATCAAATTTACTTATACATGTTTTATCCTATTCTCGTCATAGTAGCAAGAATATGCCATTCAGGTGAAAAAAAGAATCAGTACAAGTGAAAAGTATATTTAAGAGATCATAAGTTTTTTTGGAACTATGACAGTGAGCCTCCTCAGAAAACATCTGCATATTTTTAATATGAATTTTTTCGTTTCATTCACCAATAAATTGTTGTTGTAAATTCGTAAAAAAACACTTTTGAGGGTATGTAAAACATTCATGAATATTGCATTACAAAGTAATTGATATAATTTGTCCACCATTTGCATTTTGAAACAAAACATTTACTGAATTTATTTGTAATCATTTCGAAAAATAAGTAAATATCAAAGCATTAGAATTAATAAACTATTTTATTAATATTCATATATCTTGACGGGTATTCTCTGTTCATTCATTGGAGAATTTTGTCAATATTATGTGAAAATAGAACGAGATTTTAGATTGTAGCCATTGTTTTTTTTTTTTTTTAAGGAAATATATTTCCCTAAAATCCAATTCAGATGTTCTAAGCAGGAATAAGGAATTTTTAAGTATATGTGTTAACAATAGTAGCAATTAAATATTTAAATATATATTAAAAATGTTATTTTTAAATTACAATTAAAGTTAATTTAATGTATATTATCTTATTGAAAATAAAGTTTCGTAATAAAAAATATCTGATATTATTTTTTGAAAATAAAATGTAAATTGTATATTAAATTTTTCACTGTCTTTCTCAAAATTCTTAAAATGTTAAGAGTATATTTAAAAGCATTCTATTAGCAATTAAAAATCAGTTGTTTTAGAAATTTTTATATAAAATATGCAAAATAGTTCTCAAAATCAAAAGCAGTTGAATTAAAAAAAGTAAAATTATTCAGTATTTTAATTTTTCTCTTTTCTGAAAAATATTCATACAAACCAACTTTGATATATTAGTCTATATGCTATATATTAACTTTCATAGTCTGACGGTGTTTTCTAATGTTTTCACGAAACATTAGATATTTTTACATAAACAGCAGAAGTAGTGTATTTAGCATTTTACATGACTAACTATTATAATGCTTGTATTTTTATTTTCCAAGCGGTGCAGTGGACAAGCTATTACTGCATGATAATCATTAGTTTGTGGGATGGAATCCATTATTGAATGTGGATATTTAAGAAACTTAAAAAATATCCTAATAGGTCAAATCAAATTTAAGTAATTTTCATATTGGAAAAGTAATCGCTGATTAGCAAGTAAAACAGGAGTCTAATTGTTTCTTGTACTTAGGAAAACTAATAGCTAAAGATTAATTATTACAGAAATAATTAATATCAATTTATCCCAAATTTTTTTAAAAAAATTATAATATTTTATTGAATCCACACAGAATAAAAATTAAAGTCAGAAATCGAGTTAGATTATTACCAGCTTGTAATAGTAGTGATCAAGCAATTGCCAGTTTTGGAAAATTGACTTTGTCTCCTACATTGTAGCCTTAAATATGTGTTGTTGTACGCAGTATGAAGTGTTTTTAAAAATAAATGACTGCTTTATATTTTTCCTACTTTTTGGTTTAGTCATTACGATTATGTATGTATATAAAATACTTTAAAAAGTTGAATGGAGAGAGCTCAGCAAATTTTTAGCTAATGTGAAAAGGATAAACATTCAAACATTTAAAAGTTCATGTCAACATTATCTATGCAAAAATATTAAAATATATCAAAAAATGTCCTTAATAAACTGGAAATTTCGTTCCATTGAATGTATTGCTAAAAAGTAAGAACTCGAGTGTTGTCTCAGTAAAACATTCCAATTATAGAAACATTACTTGTATTCATCAATATTAATAGAGTTTCTTCTACTAAAATAAATATTTCTTATTCCGTAACAGTACTTATGCAAAACCTTTCAAGTTTTAACCAATGGAAAAGAAAATCTCAAAATCACAATATCAATTTTAGTTTATTGAAGAGAGGAAGTCCTTATTTTTTCTAAAAATCAACTTTTCTGATTTTCTTTAACAGAAAGGAGATATTCCCCTGAATCAAAGAAATTATTTAAATACTCAATTTCTTTTTTAAATGTTTAATTATGGTTAACTTGGTTAACTATATATATTTTTAGAAGAGTGAAACAACCATCTAAGTTATGTAAGTATTTTCGATATTTTAATAATTTGATAAAATCATTTCACTTCTAGATGTCTCAGTAGACTGTTATATGAAAGAAAATGACTAACAAAATTTCTCAAAGTAATTATTAATTAATATTTCCTGTCATATGTTATATTTGAAGTCAATAAGAATGTTATAAATGCTACTGATTTGTTTCCAGTGTTCATAATTAATATAGCAACATTAAAACATTTTAGGATTAAGAATTGATTTATTGATTTAGATATTTTTACAATCAAATTTTTCGCTAAAGAATACGTTATCTTTTTCTTTTCTAAAAATTGTTATAAATGCTCCAGTTATACAGTTATATATATATATATATATATATATATATATATATATATATATATATATATATATATATATATATATATATATATATATATATATATATATATATATATATATATATATATAAATATATATATATATATATATATATATATATATATATATATATATATATATATATATATATATATATATATATATATATATATATATATATATATATATAATACATACATATGTCATGCTATTTGAAATTCTAATGTATTCAATCAATCACCAAAATTTCAATACTTTTCTTACACAGCTCCAAAACTAGAAAGGAATCTAAGCTAGCTGTTTTTTTACAGAAATACTGCTGCTGGAAAAAGTAGGACACTCTCATATTTTATAAAATATGATTTATATTTTAGCTCAATTAATGTAAATTTGCTTTCTTTATTTTATTAGTCTAGTTTTCATTTTATTTTTGTCTCTTTCTTTATTATCTTTCTTTTATTTTAAGGTTTGAAAATCAACATAGACAAAAGTTGTGTTGTTAATAAATTATATTAAACAAGAACTCGTTTTAATGAAAAATTGTATGTGATTAAGTATATTATAGAATGTCACATTATAAGAACATTTTGGATTTCGTGATTATTATTAAAATAATTAATAAATAAATGATATACATATATATACTCCATGAAAAAAGTAGAAGGTCACTCATATTTTAGAAACTGTGCTTTATACTTTACCAAAATTGATGTAAATTTTCTTTTTCCTTTTATTATACTATATTTTCTTTTGTTTTCAGTGAATGAGTTTTATCTATAACTAGGAAAATATTTTAAAATAGTAAATTTGAATTTTTGGTCTGTGAAGAAAATAGAAAGAGAACTGCAAAAATATTCTCATTTTGGAGTCTGTAGCAGTTTAATATGTTGAAAACATTGTTCTTTTAAACTGTCTTTCTTTCAAAAGATTTTTCATTGAAAAATTACTCAATTTTTGTACAATTAAAATGCCTTGGGGGAAACTTTTAAATGAAATTCAAAAAAGTAAAATTGTGTCATATAAAGATGAAAGCAAAGGTGTGGGAGAAATAGCAAGGCACCAACTAATCAGTCCAGACGCTGTTTCTAAGTTCTTGAAAAATCTAAAGAGTAAGAGGAAAGCAGAGTGACACTACGCGATCAAAGAAAAATCATTAAAGAACTTGTAGAAGTATGTAGAAGCATTGGAAAAGTACAAATCCCATCTGGAATCACACATGTAACCAAAATAACACTTTACAGCAATATGAGAAGCTCAGATACGTTTATATTCATAAGAAAAGAAATCACAATTTTAAATGGAACGAAAGGCACATCGAGCACTTTGGGCCAAAGAACACATGACTTGGAACTCCGAATGGACTTCCGTTATTTTTTCTGATGAAAAAAAATACAATTTAGATGGCCCAGATGGTTATCTAGATTATTGCAGTTATCTGGGTACACAAGAATAAACTTATTTTACCAGACGCAGATAGGAGGAGGCAGTTTAATGGTTTGGATAGTTGTTGGGTAAGGAGGAAAGACTAATCTAGTGTTTCTGGATGAAAGACAGAAACATTCAGATTACATTCAAATTTTAAATTCAGTGCTTCTTTCTTATGATGGTGAGCTAGGTGGAGAAAGTTTAATATTTCATCAATATCGAACATAAATTCACACGACCAGCGGTGTTAAAAATTGGTTTGAAACAAATAATGTTCGGGTTTTGTTATAGCCTCTGCTAACAGTCCAGATCTCAATATTGTCAAAAACATATAGTTAGTAACTGTTCGGCATGTTTACACTAGAGGCAAGTAATATGAATCTTTTATCGATCTTCGAGAAGTTTTGAATTGTGACTTGTGTCGACAATTTTTGTCAAACCAAAATTCAAGACTTACATGATTCAATGGCAAAAAGAGTCTTCGAAGTAAGTAAAGCAAATAGCAGAAAGATTTCTTATTAACAAGACTTTTTTTTCAATATTTAGAATTGTCTTTCTTCTATTTTCACACAATATGTTGTGGTTGAAACTAATTTTTAATTGTAATAAGAAAGTAGTTTTTTTTAATTTCATGTTAGAGATTTAGTTATCTGATTGTAAATAAATTTTTAAAATTGCTGTAAAATTATTTTATAAAAATTTGAATTTCTTCTTTTATTTGAAAAATAACTAGTGTCCTACTTTTTTCATGTAGTGTATTTGCTACTTCTCTTAAAAATTGCTTGTCTAGATTCCCTTGCTAGTTTTATATTTTTTCTCAGTAAATATATTTCAGTGTTTAACTGAAATTAATCTCAGCTTAGGCATAAAGTTTGCCCTTTTTAAAAAAAATCGGAATATTGATGTTGTATTTAAAACGCTTATTTCTAATTGATTCCAGAATATTTTTACATGTATCTTTAAATTTACTTCCTCAAATTTAAAAATGAAACTATAAATCCTTTTTTTTCGGATTCATGAGAATGTATTATTATTTATAAAAAATATATTAAGAATCATTCATAAGAATATATACATTTAAATGTATAATGAACAATTTAAGATGTATCTAATTTTTCTGCATATTTAATAATATTAAAGCATTATTAGTATCTATTAAATTCAATTTATATACAAACTTAATAACAAATTTTGTCAATATTTATAAAGAAAATTAATTTAAAGAATAAAATGCAGCTGTAAAAATTAAATGTAAGTTTAAAAGCAATCATATTTTAGTTATTTACATACGTACAAAAATCCATAAATATACATAATTATGTAAATTTAATCTCAGTATTTTATTATAATTACCTCCATTCAATCCAGCAATTTCTTTTTTATTTAAAATAAGGATCAGAAAATTTTTTATTTGAAATAGATGAATTTAATTTAAATTAATAATTTTTATATTCTTGGAATATTTATGATTTTATTTTGACAATAAATTTAATCATTAATAATGTCATCACATTTTAATGATTTCTCAGTCAGGCGTAGAAAGCTTTAATCAGAGTGAAATCTTTGATCTGTTACACAAATAAACATTTTCTTTAAATAAACGAGAAAAATTACAATTGCATAGGTATAAATTTTTTACATAACTCTTAATAAACAATATGAAAAAGTAGAAAAACATAATTCAGAATAGAAGGAATATCATAAGGTTATTGAACTCTTAGCGAAAATATCGGATCTTTTATCCTAACTTACACGAAATAATGAATTTTACTTAATAACTATAAAGAAACGTAGATATACTTTCAAACTGAAAATAATTTTGAATGAATATATTAACAAAATATTTAAAACATTTTTAATGATTGGGAAACAACAAAATTTAATTTTCTATACATAACTCTAATACTACTTATTTTATAATCCTGAATCCAATGAAACATAAATTTTTAATTATTTTCCTACATCAAAGTGGACAACTTTTACAAAACTAAGAAAATCTTAATTATGTTATTTCTTCTTTCCTAAATCATAAGTTATATTTTTACTTATCAAATATGTTTTTTATCATGTACATTATATATAATGCACAAACAAAAAGTAAATCCCAATTGTTTAAGTCTTTCATTTAAGGCTTCTTTGTCTTCTAGACAGTTAAAGTGCTTGAATTATTTTTAAAATTTTTTGACAACATGCATGACATAGTAGTATTTGCTCTTAGACCTGTTACTTAAAAAGAATTTTATGTACGAAATGATGAATTGTTTACCGGCCTGATAATCTGGGGTTAAAACTCAATTCTGATCCTCTATGAACAGTATGAATTATTTCAACAATATTTATTAATGTAACGCTTATTTGTCAAAATGGTGACCTTGTTAGATAGGGAGTCATTTTCAATAATGAAGGTAGAGTGTTCAAATCTCTACTCAACCAATCATCCGTCGAGTCTACTAATGGAGTTGGGGCATGTAAAATATATCGTGGTTACGATGTCCTTCATTTATATTGATACCTCTTGAAGTGACATGCCAAATCTAGGGTTCTACAGTTTGGTTCTAGCTTCTAATTCTTACAAAGAGTCATCTACTTCCGGGGTCAAGATTTCATGCCTCCACTGTGTTAAGGTGTCAGCACATGGTAGAGCGGAAAGAGGAAATCATTCCTAGTTGCTGCGCTTTGGAAAAACAATTATTAAGAGTGTATCAAAGAACTATAAATTTACGATTTTCCTAGCTATTTAAGCAAAAATATCTCATTTATCTTCAACAACGTATTAATTCTATCTTTTTTTTCCTTAGGTTTTCAATATTTTTTTTCCTTTTTTTTTAAAAAAAATTAAATATCTGCTTGTTATTTCAACTTTTTTCTCATTTTTTTTATTTAATTGCAACGTTCTTCAATTCATAAACTAAAATCTATATCCAGCTTGACTTAACTTTTTTTAAAATCTAGTTCTTTCAACGATACATTTTTGAAAGAGCCTCTTTGTTTTCCAGATAATTAATGTGTTTGAGTTATTATTTTTAATTTTTGACAGCATGTATGACGAAATGGTATTTGCTCTTAGATCTTTGTTTTGAAAAGAATTTTTGTAGGAAGTGATGAATGGATTACTGTTCTGATATTCTGTGATTAAAACTCAATTCTGATCCTCTATGAACAGTATGAATTATTTCAACAATATTTATAAATGTAACGCTTATTTGTGAAAAATGGTGATCTTGTTGGTTAGGGAGTCATTTTCAATTATGAAGGTAGAGTGTTCAAATACCCAACCAACCAATTATTCGTCTAGTCTACTAATGGTGCTGGGGCATGTAAAATATGTCGTGGTAACAATGTCATCAATTTAAATTGATACCTCTTGAAGTGACATGATAAATCTTGGGTTCTGTTGTTTGGTTCCTGCTTTTAATTTTTACAAACACTCATCTACTTCCGGGGTGAAGATTGTATGCCTCCACTATGTTAAGTTGTCAGCACATGGTAGAGTAGAAAGGAAGCAATCCTTCCTAGTTCCTGTGCTTTAGAAAAAAAACTATTATTAAGATTGTATAGAAGCACTATAATTTTTTTTATTTTTCTAGTTTTTTAAGAAAAAATATCTCATTTATCTAAAACATGGTATTTATTCTATCTTTTTCCTTGGGTTTCTTTTCCCTTTAAAAAAATAATATTATTTAAAAAATTTTTCTCATTTTTCATTTAATAGCAAATTTTTTCAATTAATAAACTTGAATCCATATCTACCTGAACTTTTAATAAAATCTAGTTCTCTCACTGATAAATTTTCGAAGGGTTCTTTGTCTCCTAGACAGTTAATGTGCTTGAATTATTTTTTAAAATTTTTGACAACATGCTTGGCGAAATGGTATCTGTTCTTAGATCAGTAATTAGAAAAGAATTTTTGTAGGAAATGATAAATTGTTTCAAGATCTGATATTCTATGATTAAAACTCTATTCTGATCCTCTACGAACAGTAAGAATTATTCCAACGATATTTATAAATGTAAAGCTTATCTGTTACCATGGTGACCTTATTGGTTAGGGGGTCATTTTTAATAATGAAAATAGAGTACTCAAACCTCTAACCAACCAATCATCCGTTCAGTCTACTACTGCAGCTGGTGCATCTAAAATATGTCGTGGTTACAATGTCCTCCATTTAAATTGATACCTCTTGAAGTGACATGCCAAATCTTGGGTTCTACACTTCGGTTATTGCATCTAATTTTTACAAAGGCTTATCTACTTCCGATTTTAAGATTGAATTCCTCCACATGGTAGGGAAGAAAGGAGGCATTCCATTTTAGTTGCTCTGAGCACGCGTATTGGAAAAACAAAATTATTATTCTATATCCATTAAACTATATCCATTTTGACATAACTTTTTTAAAATCTAGCTCAAAAAATATATCATTTATCCTTAACATCGTATTATACAATCTTTTTTCCTTGGGTTCCTTTTCCTTTTCTTTAAAAGAATTAAATTATTTCAATTTTTTTTTCTCATTTTTCATTTTATAGCAACTTTCTTCAATTAATAAACTTGAATTTATATCCACCTTATCTTAACTTTTTTTTAGAATCTCATTCTTTCAGCGATAAATTTTCAAAATCTTCTTTGTCTTCTACACAGTTAATGGGCTTGAATTATTTTTAAAAATTTTTGACAACATCCATGACGTAATGGTATTTTCTCTTAGATCCATAATTTGAAAATAATTTTTGTAAGAAATAATGAATTGTTTCAAGATCCGATATTCTATGGTTAAATCTCTATTTCGATAGTCTATGAACAGTATGAATTATTTCAACAATATTTATAAATGTAAAACTTATTTGTGAACATGGTGACCTTATTAGCTAAGAGGTCATTTTTAATGATGAAGGTAGAGTGTTCAAATCTCTACCTAACCAATCATCCGTCAAGTCTACTAATGGTGCTGGGGCATTTAAAATATGTGATTGTTACAATGTGTGTCCTCCATTTATATTGATACCTATAAAAGTAGCATGCCAAATCATGGGTTCTACTCTTAGGTTCCTGCTTCTAATTCTTACAAAAACTGATCTACTTCCGAGTTCAAGATTGAATTCCTCGAAATGGTAAAGAAGAAAAGATGCACTCCTTCCTAGTTGCTTCGCGCGCATTGGAAAAAACTTTTATTTAGAGTGTATTAAAGAAATATAAATTTTATGATTTCTCCTAGTTTTTTAAGGGAAATAACTCATTTTTTCTTAACATCGTATTTATTCTATATTTTTTCCTTTGGTTTCTTTTCTCTTCTTTAAAAAAATTCAATATCTGCTTGTTATTTTTAATTTTTTTCTCATGTTTTTATTTAATAGCGATATTATTGAATGAATAAACTTGAATCTACAACAAGCTTGACATAACTTTTTATAGAATCTCGTTCTTTCAACGATAAATTTTGGAAAGCTTTTTTGCCTCCTAGACAGTTAATGCTCTTAAATTATTTTTAAAAATTTTGACAACATGCTTGACATAATGGTATTTGCTCTTAAATCTGTAATTTGAAAAGTACTTTTGTAATAAATAATGAATTGAATAAAGATCTGATATTCTCTGATTAAAACTCTATTCTGATCGTCTATGAACAGCATGAATTATCAACAATATTTATAAATGTAACACTTATCTGTGACCAAGGTGACCTTATTTGTTACGGCGTTATTTTCAATAATGAAGGTAGAGAGTTCAAATCTCTACCCTACCAATCATCAGTCGAGTCTACTAGAGCTAAGGCATGTAAATATGTCGTGGTAATAATTTGTAACCCTGGTGACCTTGTTGGTTAAGGGGTCATTTTTAATAATGAAGGTAGAGTGTTCAAATCCCTACCGAATCAATTATCCGTCGAGACTATTAATGGTGCTGGGGAGTTTAAAATATGTCGTGGTTACAATGTCCTCAATTTAATGTTATACATCTTGAAATGACATGTCAAATCTTGGGTTCTATTGTTAGGTTCATACTTCTGATGCTTACAATGGCTCATCTACTTCCGTGGTCAAGAGTGCATGCCTCCATTGTGTAAAAGAGTCAGCACATGAGAGGAAAGAAAGATGGCACTCCTTCTAGTTGCTTCGCACATATTAGAAAAAACTACTATTCCGAGTGCATTAAAGAACTATAAATTTTATAATTTTTCCTAGTTTTTTAAGATAAACATCTCATTTTTCTTTAACATCATATTTATTCTATTTTTTCCTTTGCTTTCTTTTCTCTTTATTAAAAATATTAAATACCTGCTTTTTATTTTAAATTTTTTCTCCTTTTTTATTTAATAGCAAATTTTTTCAATGAATAAACTTGAATCTATATCCAGCTTGACATAACTTTTTATAGAATCTGTTTCTTTCAAGGATAAATTTTTGAAATCTTCTTAGTTTTCTAGACAGTTAATGTGCATAAATTATTTTAAAAATTTTTTGACACAACATGCATGACATAATGGTATTTGATCTTGATCTGAAATTTGAAAAGAATTTTGTGTAGGAAAGGATGAATTGTTTACTGGTCTGATATTATGTGATTAAAACGCAATCCTGACCCTTTATTAACAGTGTGAACTATTTCAAAAATATTTATTAATTGAACGCTTAGTTTTGACATTGGTGATCTTGTTG
The DNA here is from genome assembly GCA_037975125.1 of Latrodectus hesperus. Classification (NCBI taxonomy): domain Eukaryota; kingdom Metazoa; phylum Arthropoda; class Arachnida; order Araneae; family Theridiidae; genus Latrodectus; species Latrodectus hesperus. The sequence goes on from CM075856.1 coordinate 6,127,574, forward strand.
GTTAAGGAGTTATTTTCAATAACGAAAGTAGAGTGTTCAAGTCTCTTCTCAACTAATAATCTGTCGACTATACTAATGGAGCTGGGGCATGTAATATAGGTCTTGGTTACAATGTCTTCAATTTAAGCCATATCCAGCTGCACTTAACTTTTATTAGAATCTAGTTCTCTCACTGATAAATTTTCGAAGGTTTCTTTGTCTTCTAAACAGTTATGTGTTCGAATCATTGTTTTTAATTTTTCGCAACATGCATGACGTGATGTGGTTTTCTCCAAGATCTGTAATTTAAAAAGAATTTTGTGAAGGAAATGAAGAATTGTTTACCAGTCTAATATTCTGTGTTTAAAACTCAATTCTGATCCTCTGTGAACAGTATGAATTAATTCAATAATATTTATTAATGTAACAACTATTTGTGACAATGGTGACCTTGTTGGGAAGGGGGTCATTTTCAATACTGAAGGTAGAGTGTTCAAATCTCTACCCAACCAATCATTCGTCGAGTCTATTAATGGAGATGGGGAATGTAAAATTTGTCGTGGTAACAATTTGTGACCCTGGTGACCTTGTTGGTTAGGGGGCAATTTTAAATAATGAAGGTAGAGTGTTTAAATCTCTACAAACCAATCATCCGTCGAGTCTACTAATGCAACTGGGGCATTTAAAATATGACGTGGTTACAATGTCTTCCATTTACATTGATACCAATTGAAGTGGCATACCAAACCTTTGGTTCTACTCTTTGGTTACTGCTCCTAATTCTTACAAAGACTCATCTACCTTCAATTTTAAGATTGAATTCCTCCACATGGTAGGGAAGAAAGGAGGCACTCCATCCTAATTCCTGTGAGTACGCGTATTGGAAAAAACTATTATTCTATATCCATTAAACTTTGTGCATTTTGAATTAAACTTTTTTAAAATTTGGTTTTTTCACTGATAAAATTTAGATGGCTTCTTTGTCTTCTAGACAAGTAATGTGTTTGAATCATTATTTTTAATTTTTCACAACATTTATGAAGAAATGTTATTTGCTCTAAGATCTTTAATTTGAAAAGCATTTTGTGTAGGAAATGAGGAATCGTTTCCCAGTCTGATAGTATGTTATAAAAATTCAATTCTGATCCTCCATGAACAATATGAATTAGTTCAATAATATTTATTAATGTAAGAATTATTTGTGACATTGGTGAACTTGTTGGGTATGAGGACTTTTTAAATAATGAAAGTAGAGTGTTCAAATCTTTACCCAACCAATAATATGTCAAGTCTACTAATGATGCTAGAGCATATAAAATGTGTCATGGTTACAATGTGAGTTCTCCTTTTAAATTGGTACCGCTTGAAGTGACTGGATAAGTCTTGGGTTGGGTTGTTTGATTTCTGCTCTTAATTCTTAATAACATTCATCTACTTCCGGGGTTAAGATTGCATGCCTCTACTATGTAAATCAGTCACCACATGCTAAAGCTGAAAGGAGGCAATTCTTCTTAGTTCCTGTGATTTGGAAAAAAAAATATTATTAACATTGTTTTAAAGAACTATAAATTTTACGATTTTCCTAGTTTTTTAAGCTAAAATATCTCATTTATCCTTAACATCGTATTTATCCTATCTTATTTCCTTAGGTTGCTTTTCCCTTTTTTTAAAAAAATTAACTATCTGCTTGCTATTTAAAAAATTTTTCTCAATTTTTTATTTAATGGCAACATTCTTCAATGAATTAACATGAATCTATATCCAACTTGACTTAACTTTTTTTAAAATCTATTTCTTTCATCGATAAATTTTGGAAAGCTTACTTTGTCTTTTTAAATTAAACATTAAAGTATTTAAAATAAATTTTTCATTTTTCATTTATTAGCAACTTCCTTCATTTAATAAACTTGAATTCAAATCCTCCTTAATCCAACTTTGTTTAGAATTTCATTCTTTCAGCGATACATTTTCGAAATCTTCTTTGCTTCTACACAGTTAATGGGCTTGAATTATTTTAAAAAATTTTTTACAACATGCATGACGTAATGGTATTTGCTCTTGGATCTGTAATTTGAAAAGAATTTATGTAAAAAATGATGATTTGTTTCAAGATCTGATATTCTATGGTTAAATCTCTATTCTGATCACCTATGAACAATGTACATTATTACAACAATATTTATAAATGTAATCCTTATCGCTGAACATGGTGAACTTAATGCTAGGGGGTCATTTTTGATAATGAAGATAGAATGTTCAAATCTCTACCCAACCAATCATCCGTCGAGTCTACTAATATAGCTGAGGAATGTAAAATATATGTGTAAAATATACGATATCCTTCATTTAAATTGATACCTCTTGATGTGGAATAACAAATCTTGGGTTCTACTCTGCTTCCTATTACTAATTCTAACAAAAAATCATATTTTTCCGAGTTTAAGATTGAATTCTTCGAAATGGTATAGAAGAAAGGAGACACTCCATCCTAGTTGATGTGAGCACGCGTAATGGAAAAAACTATTATTCTATATCCATTAAACAATACCTTTTTTGACTTAAATTTTTTAAAAATCTAGTTCTCTCACTGATAAATTTCTTTGTCTTCTAGACAGTTTATGTGTTTGAATCATTATTTTTAATTTTTCACACCATTTATGACATAATGTTATTTACTCTAACATCTGCTATTTGAAAGGAATTTTGTGTAGGAATCGATGAATTGTTTCCCAGTTTGATAGTTTGTGAATAAAACTCAATTCTGATGCTCAATGTACAGTATGAATTAGTTTAATAATATTTATTAATGTAACAATTATTTGTGACAAGGGTGACATTTTTGGGTAGGGGGACATTTAAAATAATGAAGGTAGAGTGTTCAAATCTTTACCTAACCAATATTCCGTCAAGTCTACTAATGGTGCTGGGGCATGTAAAATATGTCATTGTTACAATGTGTGTCCTCCTTTTAAATTGATACCGCTTGATGTGACAAGATAAATCTTGGGTTCTGTTAGTTAGTTCCTGCTTTTAATTCTTAATAACACTTATCTACTTCCGATGTCAAGATTGCATGTTTCTAGTAAATCTGTCAGCACATGCTGCAGCTGAAAGGAGGCAATTCTTCCTAATTGCTGCACATTGGAAAAATCTATTATTTAGTTTATTTTTAAAATCTAATTTTTTCAACAATAAATTTTCGAAAGCTTCTTTTTTTCCAGAATGTTAATGTGTTTGAATTATTATTTTTAATTTTTCACAACATGCATGACGAAATGGTATAAGCTCTAAGATCTGTAATTTTAAATAATTTTGTGTAGGAAATGATGAATCTATTACTGGTCTGATATTCTGTGGTTAAAACTCAATTCTGATCCTCTATGATCAGTATAAACTATTTAAACAATATTTATTAATTTAATGCTTATTTGTGACCTTGGTAACCTTGTTGGTTAAGTGGTCATTTTCAATAATGAAGGTTGAGTGTTCAAGTTCCCAAACAGTCATCCAGGGGTCTACTAATGGAGCTGGGGCAAGTAAAACATGTCGTGGTTACAATGTCCTCCATTTCAATTAATAGCTCTTGAAGTGGCATGCCAAATATTGGGTTCTATTGTTTGGTTCCTACTTTTAATTTTTACAAACCCTCATCTTCTGCCGGGTTCAAGATTGCATGCCTCCACTGTGTAAAATTTTCAGCCCATGTTAGGAAAGAAAGCTGGCTCTCCTTCCTAGTTGAGTCGCGCGTATTGGAAAAAACTATTATTCCGAAGGTAGTAAAGATATATAAATTTTATGAATATTCCTAGTTTTTTAAGAGAAATATCCAATTTTTCCTTAACATCGTATTTATTCTATCTTTTTTCCTATGGTTTCTTTTCTCTTGTTTAAAAAAATTAAATCTGTGCTTGTTATTTCAAATTTTTTACTGTTTTTTTTAATAACAACTTTCTTCAATGAATAAACATTAAACTATATCCAGCTTGTTTTAACTTTTTATAGAATCTCGCTCTTTCAACGTCAAATTTTCGAAATCTTCTTTGCCTTCTAGACAGTTAATAAGCTTAAATTATATTTTAAAATTTTTGACAATATGCATGACGTAATGGTATTTCCTCTTAGATCTGAAATTTGAAAATAACTTATGTAAAAAATGATAAATTGATTCAAGATCTGATATTCTGTGATTAAAACTCTATTCTGATCACGTAGGAACAGTATGAATTATATACAATATTTATAAAAGAAACGCTTATCGGTGACCGTGGTGACCTTGAGGGTTATGGGGTCATTTTTCAAAAATGAAGATAGTGTGTTCAAATCTCTACCTAACTAATCATCAGTAGAGTCTACTATAGCTAGGGCATGTAAAATATGTCTTGGTAACAATTTGTGACCCTGGTGACCTTGTTGGTTAGGGGGCACTTTTTAATAATAAAGGTTGAGTGTGCAAATCCCTACCCAACCAACCATCGAGTTTACAAATGGTGCTGGGGTATGTAAAATATTTCGTGGTTACATTGTCATTTATTTGAATTGACACCTCTTTAAGTGACATGATAAATCTTGGTTACTCTTATTTGATTCCTGCTTTTATTTCTTACAAACACTGATCTACTTCCAGGTTCAAGAATGCATGCCTCCCCTGTGAAAATCAGTAACGACATGCTAAAACTGAAAGGAAGCAATTCTTCCTGGTTCCTGTGCTTTGGAAAAAAACTTTTATTAAGATGGTATTAAAAAACTATAAATTTTAAGATTTTCTACTTTTTTAGCAAAAATATCTCATTTATCTTTAACATTGTATTTATTCTATCTTTCTTCCTTGGGTTCCTTATTTCTTTTTCTAAAAAAATTAATTACACCCTTGCTATTTAAACTTTTTTTCTCAATTTTTTTATTTAAAACAACATTCTTCAATGAATAAACTTGAATCTATATTCAGCTTGACTTAACTTTATTTATAATCTAGTTCTTTCAACGACAAATTTTGAAAGCTTCTTTTGTCTTACAGACAGTAAATTTGTTTGAATTATTTATAAACATTTTTCACAACATGCATGACGAATTAGTATTTGCTCTTAGATCTGTAATTTGAAAAGAATATTTTGTAGGAAATGATGAATTGATTACTGTTCTGAAAGTCTGTGATTAAAACTCAATTCTGATACTCTATGAACAGTATGAATTATCAACAATATTTATAGAAGAACTTTTATTGATTACCATGCTGACTTTGTTAGTTAGGAGGTCATTTTCAATAATATTGGTAGAGTGTTCAAGTCTCTACCCAACTCTTCATCCGTCGAGTCTAGTAGAGATTGTGGATGTAAAATATGTCTTGGTAACAATTTGTGACCCTGGTGACCTTGTTAATCAGGGGGCCACTTTTAATATTGAAGGTATAGTGTTCAAATCTCTACCCAACCAATCATCCGTCAAGTCTACTAATGTATCTGGGACATTTAAAATATGCCATGGTTACAATGACCTCCATTTAAATTGATACCTATTGAAGTGACATGTCAAATCTTTTGTGCTACTCTTTGGTTACTTCCTATAATTCCTACAAAGACTCATGTACTTCTGAGTTCAATATTGAATTCCTCCACATGGTAGGGATGAAAGGAGGCACTCCATCCTAGTTGCTGTGAGCACGCGTATTGGAAAAAACTATTATTCTATATCCATTAAACTATATGTATTTTGACATAACCTTTTTTAAAATCAAGTTCTTTCAACGATAAATTTTCAAAATCTTCTTTGTCTTCTAGACAGTTAATGACCTTTAATTATTATTTTTAATTTTTCACAACATGCATGAAGTAATGGTATTTGATCTAATATCTGTAATTTGATAAGAATTTTTAGTAGGAAAGGATGAATTGTTTACTGGTCTGATATTATGTGATTAAAACGCAATCCTTATCCTTTATGAACAGTGTGAACTATTTCAACAATATTTATTATTTTAACGCTTATTTGTAACATTGGTGATCTTGTTGGTTATTGGGTCATTTTTAATAATAAATGTAGAGTGTTCAAGTTTCTACTGAACCAATCATATGTCGAGTCTACTAAAGGGGCTGGGGCATGCAAAATGTGTCATGCTTACAATGTCTTCCATTTAATGGCATATCCAAATTGACTTCACGTTTTTTAAAATCTAGTTCTTTCACTGAAAAAATTTCGATGGCTTCTTTGTCTTGAGACAATTAATATGTTTGAATAATTATTTTCAAGTTTTCACGACATTTGTGACGTAATGTAATTTGCTCTAAGATCTGTAATTTGAAAAGAATGTTTTGTAGGAAATGATGAATTGACTACTCTTCTGATAGTCTGTGATTAAAATCAATTCTGATCCGCTCTAAGCAGTATGAATAATCAATTATATTTATAAAAGTTACGCTTATCGGAGACCATGCTAACTTTGTTAGTTATTGGGTTATTTTAAATAATATTGGTAGAGTGTTCAAGTCTTTACCTAACCCATCATCCGTCGAGTCTTCTAGAGCTTGTGGATTTAAAATATGTCTTGGTAACAATTGCTGACCCTGGTGACCTTGTTAATCAGAGGGCCACCTTTAATTTTGAAGAAAGAGTGTTCAAATCTCTACCCAACCAATCATCCGTCAAGTCTACTACTGGTGCTGGGGCATGTAAAATTTGTCATTGTTACAATGTGTGTCCTCCTTTAAATTGATACCGCTTGAAGTAACATGATAAATCTTGGGTTCTGTTGTTTGGTTTCTGCTTTTAATTCTTAATAACACTCATCTACCTCCAGGGTACCGATTACATGCCTCCACTGTGTGAAGGTGTAAGCACATGGTAAAGCAGAAAGGAGTCAATCCTTCCTAGTTCCTGTGCTATTAAAAAAACGTTTATTAAGATTGTATTAAAGAACATTAAATTTTAGGATTTTAGTAGTTTTTTAGCAAAAATATCTCATTTATCTTTAACATTGTATTTATTCTATCTTTCTTCCTTTGGTTCCTTATTTCTTTTTCTAAAAAAATTTATTGCACCCTTGCTATTTAAACTTTTTTTCTCAATTTTTTATTTAAAACAACATTCTTCAATGAATAAACATGAATCTATATCCAGCTTGACTTAACTTTATTTATAATCTAGTTCTTTCAACGATAAATTTTGGAAAACTTCTTTTATCTTATTGACAGTAAATCTGTTTGAATTATTTTTAAACATTTTTCACAACATGCATGACGAAATAGTATTTGCTCTTAGATTAGTAATTTGGAAAGAATGTTTTGTAGGAAATGATGAATTGACTACTGTTCTGATAGTCTGTGATTTAAAGTAAATTCTGATCCGCTATGAACAGTATGAATTATCAACAATATTTATAAAATTAACGCTTATCGGTGACCATGCTTACTTTGTTAGTTATTGGGTCACATTCAATAATATAGGTAGAGTGTTCAAAACTCTATCCAACCCATCATCCCTCGAGTCTACTTGAGCTTGTGGATGTAAAATTTGTCTTGGTAACAATTTGTGAACCTGATGACCTTGTTAATCAGGGGGCCACTTTTAATATTGAAGGTAAAGTGTTCAAATCTCTACCCAATCAATCATTCGTCAAGTCTATTAATGTAGCTGGGTCATTTAAAATACGTCATGGTTACAATGTCCTCCATTTAAAGTGATACCTATTGAATTGACGTTTCAAATCTTTGGTGCTACTCTTTGGTTACTGCTTCTAATTCTTACAAAGACTCATCTACTTCTGAGTTCAAGATTGAATTCCTCCACATGGTAGGGATGAAAGAAGGAACTCCATCCTAGTTGCTGTGAGCACGCGTATTGGAAAAATCTATTATTCTATATCCATTAAACTATATGTGTTTAGACTTAACCATTTTTAAAATCAAGTTCTTTCAACGATAAATTGTCGAAAGCTTCTTAGTCTCTTGACAGTTTATGACCTCTAATTATTATTTTTTATAATTCACAACATGCATGACGTAATTGTATTTGATCTACTATCTGTAATTTGAAAAGAATTTTGTGTAGGAAAGGATGAATTGTTTAATGGTCTGATAATGTGTGATTAAAACGCAATCCTGATCCTTTTTGAACAGTGTGAACTATTTCAACAATATTTATTATTTTATTGCTTATTTGTCACATTGGTGATCTTGTTGGTTATGGGGTCATTTTAATAATGAATGTTGAGTGTTCAAGTTTCTACTGAACCAATCATCTGTCGAATCTACTAAAGGTGCTGGGGTATGCAAAATATGTCATGGTTACAATGTCTTCATTTTAATGGCATATCCAACTTGACTTAACTTTTTTTAAAATCCAGTTCTTTCACTGATAAAATTTTGTAGGCTTCTTTGTCTTTAGACAATTAATATTTTTGAATAATAATTTTTAATTTTTCACGACATTTGTAACGTAATGTAATTTACTCTAAGATCTGTAATTTGGAAAAAATGTTTTGTAGGAAATGATAAATTGACTTCTGTTCTGATAGTCTGTGATTAAAACTAAATTCTGATCCGCTATGAAAAGTATGAATTATCAACAATATTTATAAAATTAACGCTTTTTGGTGACCTTGCTTACTTTGTTAGTTTTTGGGTCATTTTCAATAATATAGGTAGAGTGTTCAAGTCTCTACCCAACCCATCATCCGTCGAGTCTACTAGAGCTTGTGGATGTGAAATATGTCTTGGTAACAATTTGTGAACCTGGTGACCTTGTTAATCAGGGGGCTACTTTTAATATTGAAGGTAGATTGTTCAAATCTCTACCCAACCAATGATCCGTCAAGTCTACTAATGTAGCTGGGGCATTTAAAATATGTCATGATTACAATGTCCTCAATTTAAATTGATACCTATTGAAGTGACGTGTCAAATCTTTGGTGGTACTCTATGATTACTGCTTGTAATTCTTACAAAGACTCATCTACTTCTGAGTTCAATATTGAATTCCTCCATATCGTAGGGATGAAATCAGGCACTCCATCCTAGTTGCTGTGAGCACGCGTATTGGAAAAAACTATTATTCTGTATCCATTAAACTATATGTATTTTGACTTAACCTTTTTTAAAATCAAGTTCTTTCAACGATAAATTGTCGAAAGCTTCTTTGTCTTCTAGACAGTTAATGACGTTTAATTATTATTTTTAATATTTCATGACATGCTTGACGTAATTGTATTTCATCGAATATCTGTAATTTGAAAAGAATTTTGTGTAGGAAAGGATGAATTGTTTACTGGTCTGATATTATTTGATTAAAACGCAATCCTGATCCTTTATGAACAGTGTGAACTATTTCAACAATATTTATTATTTTAACGCTTTTTTGTGACATTGGTGATCTTGTTGGTTATGGTGTCATTTTTAATAATAAAAGTAGAGTGTTTTAAAATCTATTTCTTTCACTGATAAAATTTCGATGGCTTCTTTGTCTTTAGACAATTAATATGTTTGAATCATTATTTTTAATTTTTCACGACATTTGTGAAGTAATGTTATTTGCTCTAACATCTGTAATTTGAAAAGAATTTTGTGTAGGAAAGGATGAATTGTTTACTGGCCTGATAATGTGTGATTAAAACGCAATCCTGATCCTTTTAGAACAGTGTGAACTATTTCAACAATATTTATTATTTTATTGCTTATTTGTCACATTGGTGATCTTGTTGGTTATGGGGTCATTTTTAATAATGAATGTTGAGTGTTCAAGTTTCTACTGAACAAATCATCTGTCGAATCTACTAAAGGTGCTGGGGCATGGAAAATATGTCATGGTTACAATGTCTTAAATTTAATGGCATATCCAACTTTACTTAACTTTTTTAAAATCCAGTTCTTTCACTGATAAAATTTTGATGGCTTCTTTGTCTTTAGACAATTAATATGTTTGAATAATTATTTTTAATTTTTCACAACATTTGTAACGTAATGTAATTTACTCTAAGATCTGTAATTTGAAAAGAATGTTTTGTAGGAAATGATGAATTGACTACTCTTCTGATAGTCTGTGATTAAAGCTCAATTCTGATCCGCTATGAACAGTATGAATTATCAAATATATTTATAAAAGTTACGCTAATCGGTGACCATGCTTACATTGTTAGTTATTGGGTCATTTTGAATAATATAGGTAGAGTGTTCAAGTCTCTACCCAACTCATCATCCGTCGAGTCTACTAGAGCTTGTGGATGTAAAATAGTTCTTGGTAACAATATGTGAACCTGGTGACCTTGTTAATCAGGGGGCTACTTTTAATATTGAAGGTAGATTGTTTAGTTGCACATTTAATTAACTTTTTTTCATCTCAATATCATTACTAAAAAGGAAACATCTTACAACACTCGAAAAGCAATAAGAAACAACAATGTACATTAAATATCCACTGTTTCGATTACATTGACTGAAATTATAAGCAAACAATACTAACACGAGCTGAACCCTGGAAAAGGAGAGAAAAGTATTAACATTCAGATAGTAAACGGTTCCTTTGAATTAACGAGACAGCAAAATAAAGATACTTAGGAGAGTCAATATTATGAATGCTTTATACAACCTAACGATAATTAAGGAATCTTTTGGGCAAAGCTCATTTGGATATATTTAATGAGATACATGGACAATTCATGAGGTGATGCTCTAAATCCTCTACGTTGAACAGACTTCCGTAACGTGACTTCTTATGTACAAGCCATTAACCAAAACTGGAATAATATTTGACGCGATGCAGTGGAAATAATATTCAAGTAATAAAAATTCAAGTTAAAATAATTTTTTGAGCTTAATGTATCCTAGTTTATGTAAAAAGTTAAAGAAGTACAAATTTAAAAGTATTTTTTCATCACTATTTATGGGGCAAGAAATATATATGTTTGTATAAATGTATGTATGTGTTTTTCTCAATAAATGCATGACTTACTTTAAAATTGAATGCACTTCTCCAGCAGAAATTCAAAGTCTTGCTTTGTGCACGATTATCTGTATCGACTCTATGAGCATCCCCACCAGAAAATGGATCCTATCTCTAAGCTGTGAGGAGTCTTTCTAAGTAGGCTGCATACATTAATTATAACTCGCATATTAAAATTTCTTAAACTGTGATTGAAAATATGACTTAAGGAAGATTTATGGAGAAACAGTTATTGTTCGTAAGGATAGATATTTTGAAAAAAATTAAACAATCAGAATAATTTACAATAATCTTTTAAGTTCTTTATATTTATATAAGTATTCCTTTTATAAACATAAATGTAAAAAATATTTAAACGGTAATGACTCATAATATGTCTATCCGTTTTACTTTTTATGTCAATGGCACTTTAAGACCAGTATTCATGCCTATATAATGAACATAAGGTGAAGTGAAAGTATAAAGATGAATTTCCCTAAAAAATTCATTTTTAGGAAAGGCAGTAACAAGATTGAAATTTTTCATTGCTCTACAGCATCTTATTTTCACAATATTTTGGTTGGTTCTGATTATAAAAATTGGTTTCTTTTTCAGATGATTTGAAACAGCTTATCAAAATTGAAAAATATGAGTTATATTCATAAAGATGTTATTTAACCTTCGTAAGGTTTCAATAATTTATATTTAAATGTAAATTACATTTAGTGTTTGTTTTATTAAATAGATGTATGCAATTTAATTTGTTACATTTACTGTTTATAAATATCAAAATATTTGAAAGATTTTGGTTTAATAATATGCATCTAGTAAAAATTTTGCAGGAAATGTTTCATTTTTTCACTTAATAAAAATAAAAAAAAAATCTTATGAAAATTATTTTTTTCATCATTTTAAAAATTTCTCATGAAATATTTTAAATGAAATCAAAATGAAGATTATATTCTGAAAATTATGATGGGAAATTTGATTTTTTTTGTGTGTGTGTTAATTTGTCTACAGATTGTAATTCCTGAAAAATAAACGAAAACACACTAATTTATAGACCATTGAACTTAATTGTTGAAGCAATTATTGATACAAAATATCGGGAGGGCTAAAAATCGCATAACTAATAAAACAGAATAAATGAGAAAAATATTAAAAATTTTACATGTTTATTTCAACTGATATCGAAACTCACATTCATTTGCTTTCATGAATATGTGTTTCGAAAAACACATTCCTTTATATATATAATTTTCTTTAAATAACATGCATACAATTTATGTTATTTATATTTTCTTATATTTAGTTACTTAACTAGCTTAAATACAAACATTATTTAAAAATAAATATGAATATTTTTCAATGAAATTTATGCATACATTTTTTCAAATACAGAATTTCTAATATATTTAGTACCTCATTGTGATGTAGGTAAATAATATTCATTTAAAAATTATGATGTTTAAGTTAACTATAAAAAATATACACACTTTTGTTCCCTTTTATTTCTTTAAGTATGATATTTGCAAGTAACTGATAAAACATTTAATTATATTTAAAACAATAAAATAATTAATTCACTCGTACAAAAGACTTAAGAGGAAGTTTCTTTTTCCACTAAAGTCTTTTTTATGATATAATATGTGATTAAAACTAGTCTTTATAAGAAATATATAATATAATAACTTTAAAGCTTATGCGCGTTTCCTTATCTTAAGTATTTAAAACTTATGCTTTATCAACAACAAAGACTTAAGGAGATGCAGGATGAAAATCTAATCGTTTTTGTTTTTGATTTCCAAATTTCATGGATACACTCATGAATAGCATTTTTATTGGAAATAATTTAAATGTTTGCATTTCTTTAAGTTTCTTACATTTAAAAAAGTGGTAAAACTTATATAAATTGTTCTAGAAAACAAAATTGACTTTTCCATGAAATGATGGCATAATGTTCTGAATTACATAAAAAAGAATAAGGAAAAGTGAAAAGATAAATTTCCTCAAATGTTTATGAGATACTAATTTGCTTTACTTTCAAATAATTTTATAACGCTGTACATTAAGAAATGAATATTTTCTTGAAACACATGGTAATTCGAAATGTTTTATGGATTATTCAAGTTCTCATTTAAAATGGTAAGTCGAAAAAGAAAAATTACATTTAAGTTGAATGGTAATTAATGATTTATAAAATATTTATCGCTAAAATTATTTAATAAATTTATTCACTTTTCAATTGAAAAAATTAAGGAACCTTTGGAATTTATATAACGATAAGAATGAGTAAATTTCTCAAAAAAATTATTGATTCTTCAAGATGTTATAAAAAATTAATTATTTTGATTCTAATAACGCTAACAATTTAAACATGATAACAGTATTTAAAAATCAGCAAGTTTGCTCAAGATTTATTTTGCATTAAATTTTCTTATGAACGAAAGCATTTCGAAATATTTTTCCATGATTATTTCGGAAGATTCATGATTTCATCTAGAAAGGAAATATTAATTTATATAAGTTAACTTTAAGTTAACTGAGAGAGAGAGAGAGAATCTTTAAATATATATTTTTTTTACATTTTTTACATTTGTACTTTTTTAGATTTAACTATAAATAGTTTGCTTCATTCAATATTATCTGTTTCTATCAGAATTTAATCTCAAAGTGATTTTTAAAAAGTTTGATTCCCATTGCCTTGGAAAATGTTTACAGAATTCTTTTTTTATAAACTGTATTGGAAAGACACTGTTGGTCTATATCACTTGATTATGCATGCCAACAGCACTTTAAAAGTGAGAATACTTTTTGGTAATTTCGTATGAATCTGATGTTCTGGACTAAATTTTACTTATGAAAGTTAAGTTTACTCCAATAATAAAAAATATACATGAAATTTATGTTATAGTTTTACAAATTTTATTTTATACAAACATGTATAAAAAGTGACTGATAAGAAAAGCTAGTCTTAGTCAATACTTCGGAAGCTTCTCACTCTAATAACCTTGAATGTGTTTTGAAGCAATCTTGAGTAAACTTCATTTTCGCTATCGTCCTCTATTGTCTTAATATCCAGATAAAATCCTCCACCATGTTGATTGTCATCTCTTAAATTTTCAAAGAAAGACCCTATATGGTTGTGTAAATAGTGTACAGTAACAAATATGTCACCCAAATGATATGAAACGATAATGTATTTGTATCACTTCATACAATTTAATTTCTTGCTTGTTGCTCGGAACGAGTCCGACTACAACATAGGATTAGAAATTTCTTTCACAATCGTATTTATCGACTTAATGAAAACGAGACCATCTTCTATGATTCGTCCTATTTGTAAGCTATCAAATATTCTTAGTTTAAAAAAATAAATAAGAGTTGTTTCTTGATAATAAGAGCTGTTGTTCGTTCTAAATAAGAGTTTTTTCAAACTGCTTCATAATGCCCAACTTAATACGAAGAGGTGGACTTTCTGTCTTCCAACTAAGGAACAGTAATGATATTATTTTCTGTAATGTCTGTACTTCCTCTTTTGAGTCATTATTTTCTAATCCAATGGCATATTTTGTTTCTGCTATCTTAAAAGTATACGAGACAAAAGTAATTGGTCCCTTAAGTTTTTATGCAGAACGAATACTGATATTTTATTCATATTTTAGAAAAAAAACTTTAAAATAAAAACTACAGATAATAATTGGCAGTAAAAATTGCAACACTATACCTATAATTTTCACTACATAATTATTGTTATAAATATTGATTTCATATTGCAAATATAGCTTATTCCTCATATAATTTTGAGTGTAACTTTATTTATTTTGTGGATTGCATTTTCTTTCTATTGTATAACATTTTTGCTTTCAATTTTTGCAAATCATTTCATTTAAATAAATTGATTTTTCTATTTTTTTTTCAGTTTATTCCAGTGAAAATATTATTTTTATTTATTCTATAGAAAAATGTTTCCATCTTAATTTTTATAACATAGTTGATTGAACATATTAGGAGAGGAACTACTTTAAAAGGAACCTAGTAAAGATTCATGAATATCCGAAAAAGAAATAGCAAAAGCTCATTCTTCGCATAAGAGCTCGCGAGACACAAAATCTCGCGAACTCTTATGCGAAAAGTTTCTTAAAAAGCCCAATGTATACATTCCAAGAATCGCGTTTCTCAAATTGTTATAAGTAGAGACAAAGGAGATCACTTACTTTTAAAAATTCACACAAAAAAAAAGATTTTGATCTCTTATTATTCATTATGTAATAGTGTAGAACTCATAATCTAAATCAATTCTAAAATCCCAAGCACAATATTTTTTTTTAATC
The DNA here is from genome assembly GCA_037975125.1 of Latrodectus hesperus. Classification (NCBI taxonomy): domain Eukaryota; kingdom Metazoa; phylum Arthropoda; class Arachnida; order Araneae; family Theridiidae; genus Latrodectus; species Latrodectus hesperus. The sequence goes on from CM075856.1 coordinate 6,142,792, forward strand.
CAGTTTATTCAGTTTCTGTTTTGAATGTCTATAAGTAAACTAAAGAATGCATATGTTTACATTAGGTGTAAAAAAATAAGGTACCGCTTCCTTACTTATCCGATCTGTTTAAAATAGTTTAATATTATTTTTAAATAAAATTTCACATTGATATTTACTTAATTTTTAGTAAATTTTAATAAAACTCTAAGATCATTATGTAATAACTATTTGAAATTAGATTGGCTATTTATAAAATTAATGAAAAATTCACTTTCAAATTTTATATGTATATATATTTCCCTGATATGAATAAAATGTTTATAAAAATTAGAATATAATTTTATATCAATTACCCCTTTTTTGAAATATTAATGAGTAATAGAAATCATAGTTCAATTAAAAATGTTACTGTTTTTATATGATACTATAATGTATTATATGATACTATTTACTGTTTTTATGATACTATACTACATTTATGATATTTTGATGATAGTAATCTTGATATAATATTGATTTTTATTAATTTTTTCCAAGATATCTTATTCAAAGTAAACACTAAGCAGAAAAAAATTATGAGTTATCTTCAACTATCAGAACAGAAAAAGTTGTTAAAACTTAAGGATACAAATTAATATTTCAGTATATAAATTAAAAAAAGAAATTACTGTTTCAATTTATAAATTTAATTTTGTTGATATTTCAAAACATAACTTTTAAATCCTAGAAGTCACCAAAATACGTATTGTATTTGTCTTGCGTCATTCATATTCAAGTGCATTATTATTGCCCATACTTATCATATCATTAGTGAGGACATCTTAGATGAAAAATTTCCCCCAAGCGTCCCTTGAATAATTATCCTTTTTGCTAGTTTTTAGAATTTACATAATTAATATTTTAGTTAATAAAATGATAAAATTTCGGTATCTTTGGAGAACAATGCCTTTCTGTAATTTGAACAAGAAAGCCTTTGTAATACCATAAGACCGCGATTTTACTCATCTTCAAAAAAAAAACTTTACAATGGAAAGCATAATAATTTACAATAAAAATTGTAATATCATACCATATGATATTCAATGTTTAAATTTTATTAAATATTGATTTTTTTAATTTGCATATTTAGATCATTCTTCATACATATTTGTAAATAACATTATTTCTTTGGTGGATTATCTTTTCTTTCTACTGTATATACATTTTTGCTGTAGAGCACACACATCATTAAATTAAGTCATTTTTCTTTTTTCCCAGTTTATTCGTATGAAAACATCATTCTGACTGACATCATTTTCTGTTAACTGCACCCATGCAGCAAAAGATCTTTAAAATGTCACATTTTCGGTTTTATTTAATGAGAAAGACCATAAATCAACATTTCTTGAAAATTTTGCCTTATGCTCATGAGACTCATTCATTATATTCTTCAATCTTTTAACATGGATCATAAAAGATACCAATGCCGCTCACCCTGTCTAGTGATCAGAGTGCCTGACTGAGGATAGGGAGGTCTTGGGTTCGAATCCCAGTTCGGGCATGAATGTACACACTCTCTCTCTCTTATATATACATATATATATGTATATATATATATATATATATATATATATATATATATATATATATATATATATATATATATATATATATATATATATATATATATATATATCCTGTCTTTGTCCTTTCTTTGCATGAATCGGTTGTGAATGGTTGCCTACCCTATAAACGGGTACCTATGGTATGTGTGTACTGAGGAAGTCGGGATCCATACCAAAATATGGTTCATTTGGAAAAGTGGAGCAGCGCACTCCATAACGCCTGCCAAGCAGGCACAAGACAACAACAACAAAAGGTACTAATGTAAGTTGGATGGTTTGTTGCGCAACAGTCACTTTTTGCACACAAATCTTATTAGATCGGGTTGTGTGGTTTAAAATGGATTTCGAACTACTACAAACATTGAAACACACAACTGTTAAACTGAAGACAAGTGAACAAACCCTTCGGAGGCAAACGCGGCATCACTAATTTAAATGAAGCAGTATGTTTTTATCAATATTATATATATTATTTTGCTTATACTTTTCAGTTTATCTCATTCAAATCCAAACTGGTAAATGAATAGTTGAAGTTCTGGACTTCGGCTCAACAGTTCATGAGTCACGATGTTCCCATAGGGTGTTGCCGTTTTTTGTAGTTTGGAATTCATATAATTAAATGAACAAAATTTATGTTTACCTTAAAACAATTTAGTACATAAAATAGAAAAATGATAGATAAAAAATAAAGCCAAAATATTTCAGCAAAGTAATTGTATCTTATAATATGTTTGACAGTTCAATAATAAAATTATTTATAAATAATTATAACTCAATGTTAAAGGTTGTAGACTCAATGTACAAGATTGAGGATTGCAATGAACAAAAATCAACATTGAAAGCTCACAACATTTCAATTATGAAAGATATAATAATATTGTTCGACATCAAAAACAAAGATGTAGAGAGGAACGACAACTTCTCTTTAAGATGTCGAATATGCTGGGAGGATTTTTTTACAAGGGCATTATTATGTGGTTAAAGTTCCCTCTGACCAAGAATCTGTTTCGGTGTCAGTGCTGTTGACATGGTATTCAAATAGGTTGAAATAAGGCAAAGCTGCCGTTTGAGGAGAGAGATGTTTGGAGGTTATTGAACCCTTTGAACGCATTTAAGTTTTACCCATGTAAATAAACTAGCGTCTCGGGCCCGGGTCCGGAACGTTGGCTCCAAATGGGAATTCTAACGCATGCACACTTGAAGAGAGTAGTTGAAATAATTTGGCGTTATAAAATGTGACTATTGTTCAGACATAATTTTAGCAACCCTATGGTTTCTTATTCCCCGGTCTAATTTGAAACGAGGTTCGTGTCAGTCGATTTGTTTATTTATATTTGCAAATTTTAATATTTTTCAAAATATGGAGGAAAAGCGGAATAGTTTACTTATATCTTAGCACCATATTTAAAATAGAAATAGTATTATTAATTATATACAACTTTATTTGTATTCTATATGGTGCTGAGGACATTAATTTTTTCGCAGATAAGGTGGATGGGATAATATGCAAGTAACAAAGAAGTGTGAATTGCATTATCACGTTTCCTTCTGATTTCTGAAACTTTATCATGGTTTAATTATAAAATAGCATCTCAAATTTTTTTCCAAAGCCAAAATCAAAATGTCTGTCAGTTCAAAATAAAAATTGTTTATAAAATTTTTTGTGCACGATTTGTTTTAATAAACATTGTATGTAATATAAATTTCAATTAAAAACAGCAGAATAAAAATATTTTTCTATTTAATGTATACATTGTCTATTTTTTTAAATTAAATATTTTAAATACGATAAATCACAAGTTGCAAATATTTAACATCTGCAGTTCAATTTAAGAATACATCTCATCTATTTGAAAAACAAAAAGTTTTGTATTTTTTAAAAATGGGAATATTTATATATTTTCTCATTTATATGAATAAAAGACACTAATATCACATTTCCTTCTGATTTTTGTATTTCAATAAAGATATTATAAACATAAATGGGAATAAAATATCATATGTAAAAAATAGGTGTGAAATTAAATACATTTTTTTCGCTAAATATATCAAACAAAATATTAATAATTTGTCTCTTTACTATGCTTACATAACAAATGCCTGGTTTCATTATATCAAGTAGTTTTTTTTAATTATAAATTTATTAGCTCAAAATGTTCTTTTTTAATTTAATTAAAATTTGTGTCATGTTTGATTAAAAATTATTTTTTGCATACATGAGAATGTAATTTTAACAAGCTTTATATAAAAAAGTGCAAAATTAAAAAAAAAATTTATTTATATAATGTGTAGATAGTCTATCTTTTAAGTTAAAAATTCTACTATTATAAATCGCAAGCTGCCCAGTACACAATTAATATCTGTAATGCGATTCAAAAATTCATAAAAAATTTGAAATACAGCTAAGATTACCATCAGAAAAGGCCCAAAAAATAACACAAATTATGCGATCTACTAACAACACTGAAAATTAAATTCACTGGTTAGACTTTAAAATATGACTTTACGTTAAAAGTTGTAGGCAATATTTAAAAAAAAATGTTTTTATATAAACAAAATTTTAATTTACAGAAAATATTTCAGTGTTCAAGGATTGCCAAGCATATTTTACATTCTTAAATGTTATTTTTATTATTTTTAAATTTTTTACACATGTAATTAGATAGATCTATTAATGTAAATTAATACAAAAGAACTAACAAATACTTCTTAACATTTTTTAAAGTATTTAAGAAAATAATGTTTATATTATTCAGAGTATTGAAACATACATTCTTTTATTTTCATAATTGTGTTGAACTTAATTTAGCTTATAAAATTACAAAGATATTTTTAGATGGGTAACTTTGATATAAGGTTCAGGAATATACTATTATCAATTTGTAACTGTATTATCTGCATTTTTTACCAAAAATTTAAAAGGAATGTAATTTTGTAAAATGTTTTTAAAAACTGATGTTTAATGTATATGTTTACTTGTAGAGATTATATTTTTGAAAAGAAACTTTTATAGATTATGTATGTTCCTTTGGCATTATGTAAGTTTATTGTAGAAAACATCATCTATTTAAATCATTATGTAAACTTAAAAATATTAGGTTGGTGCGTATGAAATGTCGGATTCTTAAGTAATTGTATAAAACTGCATATCTTTCTTCAAAAGCTGTTTATTCAATCAAAGTATGCTCCATTCGCTTCAATACACTTCTCCCAACGAGATTTTAAAGCGTAGATGCTTGTCTTAAAAAAATTTTGGTCTTTAGAATTAATAAACTCTGATATCGAGTTTTTTAGACTGTCTTCATTTTCATAGTGTTTGCCCCTTAAAAACAGCTCTAAATGCTTGAAAAAATGAAAATTGGTCGGCGAGAGATCCGGTGAATATGGTGGATGCTGCAATGATGAGCATACGTTTAACCGATCCAGCTTATTTCGCTCTGTCAATGTGTGCGGTACCCACTTGTCCATCTTCTTAACCTTGCCAATCTCAGAAAGGTGTCTCAATATCGTTGTATGGTCAACTTTCATCCTGATAGCAAGTTCCCTCGTGGATACGGCTGGATCCGCTTCCACTAGAGCCTTCAGGTCATCATTCTTCACAGACGTTTTGGGTCTTCCGCGCGGCTCATTTTGCAGTGAAAAATCGCCAGTCCGAAATTTTTCGAACCAACGCTGCACTTTCCGATCGTTAACCGTATTCTCCCCAAACGCTTGGTTTATGTTGCGTGCAGCTTTTGCAGCACTATTACCAAGTTTGTACTCATATAAGAAAATGACGCGAATGTCGGCAGAATTCATATCGGCAATAAACTCAAAAGAAATAAAAAAGGGAAGACCTTCGAGAAAACCTATTTTGCTGAAATGAGTCTCTGGCAATGGACAATACGAGTATGAATGAGGTTATGCCAAATACAAAAGTATAACGAAAACAGAGAGGAAAACGTCCGCATGTAAAGAGAATCCGACATTTCATACGCACCAACCTAATAAATATATTAATTGTCTATACAAGATTATTTTTCATGTGAAAATTTAAAAGAAATTTTTAACTTCAAAATATGTTTTGCATTGATTATACTTTTTTAATTTTATTATTTATAGTTTATAATTAAATTTACTGTAAATACAATTAACTTATCCATCATTTTCAAAACTTGAATAAAATTTTTCTTTACTTATTATGGATTAATTTATAAATATATAGAGAACTAAAAACTTACAAGAGAAATTATTTGCATATTTAACAGATATTTATTTATCAGTTTTTATGAACATAATTTTTGGTTTGTATAAGATTATATTGCTAAGCAATCTACATAATAATTATTCTACATTTGGTGAAAAAAAAGAAAAAGAAAGAAAGCTTAGTGGATTGTTGAGCTTAAACAATCCTTCATTCCCAAAAAATTGATACTGTTGAACATAACATTTGAAATACTACTTCCAAATTGAGATAAATGTCCCCAAAAATACATAAATCCAAAATAAGTATGCATGCTTAAAATTTAATTGATATTTTTCATTGAATAGATTTTGGTTGCACATTGTTAATAAAGTTATAGATTGGATATCCTGATTGAATTGACAAAATAATTCTTTCTATGCATCATTTACATATCAAGTTCCCCACATACTTCATATTTTTTATAAATTATTTTTGCTAACGCTGAATAATGTAGTTTATATAGGATAAAAAGCTTTTTCAGAGAGAAAAAAAAATTTAAACAATACGAAAAAAAAATTTTGACAACAATACTTGAAGATAAAATCATGCGATATATTTATATTTCATCCTTCAACCAACTGGGGAGCGCAATTTATGGTTTTTAAAGTTATGTAACTTTGCAAATTTAAGATGGCTTTAAAACGAAATTTATCTTCAATACAACAGGCATTATTTTTAAAGTCCTTTATTGAATTATACAATTGTCAAACTTCAATTATTATTTGCTTTATAATAAAAGAAAACTAATGCACAACCGGCTGGCACACAGTTATTCACTATATTAGGATCACTGTTAAAAGCAAAATGAGTGCTTAAATTTTCTTTTGAATCTCACAAGCGAAGTAATTGTAATATTTTAGTGATAAATTTATTACAAATTACCATATTATTCTTAAATGTACAGTTGAATATGGCAAGAAATTTAATTATTAATAATTTACTTTTATAAACAGTAACGAAGCATAATTCTTACTTATGACCAATAAATTTCTGAAAAGCAATTATAAATACTATAAATGTGTATGTATTTACATTTAATATTCACAACACTTATAATTTTATACATTCACATTTTGAGAGACATACAATAGATATTGAACTAGTGAAACTAGCAAAAAGATTTTTTCAATTAATAAATGCATTTATTTAAAATTTTGAATTCAAATACTTTTATTTCTAGTTACATTTTATAAAATAAATGAGAAATGGATATAATGAATTAAGTAATAATTTCATCATATTGAAAGTGTAAATAGACAGTATACATATATATTATTTCTGCAGAATTTAGATGTGTTAATTTTGGTTCCAACAGGGAATTTTATTAAGAAATAAGTGTCTTTCATAAAATTTACAACAATTGTTTTTCTTATTTAGCCATGTATTGTAGTCAAATTATAAATTTACTTCATGCATTGTTTGTTATATCATCAAATGGCTGAATATTATTGTTCTTAAAATATTTAAATTTCAAAGATCTAAATCTATTATAACCTTTTCAATGTAAGTAATATTGAAATTAAAAAAATGTTAAAATACATAGGTACAGCAAAGTATTAATTTTTATCTATGTCCGATAACAATTCAGATAAATCATATATATATATATATTGAGAAAAACTAAACAGTTGAAGTAATAAAATGCTCAAAATTCCTATAAAGGAACTGAACTTTATCTCTTATATGGTAGGGACTAGGAATTGCCAGTTAAAATACATTTCGAATTACTATACACCTGTATGCTAAAGGTAACTCTCTAATTGATGTAGTGCTGGCCCACCCGAAGGTATACAGCAAGTATGCTAAAGGTAAGATTAGCCTATAAAAGGTTCATAACTGTTTCATAATATAAATATTTAGTTAACCAATTTAGCTTCAACATGAAGAAAAGAGGCATCAGTAGCCTGGTTGGTTAGTGTATCACTTTTATTATTTAATAATAATGATATCAAATCCTGACTTAACCAAAGATCTTTTTTGCTGAAGTCAGCAGGAACATATTAAATATGTTGTGGTTGAAATGTTTTCTAAGTGACATGATACTTTCAAGAGTGGTTTGTCAAGCATTTGGGGCTCTTTTGTTTGATACCTGCTTCTAAATTAGGAAGACTCCCATCATGCTGCTTCCACCTAACTGGTTGAGCTCAATTTTTTACTAAATATTAGGAAACACATACAAAAATTTTCGGCATTTATATTCTTCATTTATTCTATTAGTTTGTTCAGTGGTTAATTGTAAACAAGAAAACAAAGCTTTTCAGTGTTCCTTGGACATATGTATACACAGTCTATTACCTAAAGACAGCGAGCCAAATTTGTTGACAACAGTGCCCAATCATTCGCACGTCCTAGCTTTTTTTTTGTTTTTAATTCCCCACTCTGATGATAGCCCTTCTTTTTGCTTTTTCCAAAGTTTCACTTTTTATTTCTCTTTCTTTCTCTGTGATTGTTTTCGGTGTTGGTGCAAAATGATTGTTGCGGTGGGCATTCTAAGAACAGTATATGGGAGAGAGACCAAAAATTAACTCGTAAAGCATATATAATAAACAAAAATTTAATCAAATACAGAAGAAATAATCATTGACTATATGAAGAAATAGTTTTTTGCAATAGTGACCGCTAAAATTAATACAAGCTATTTTAATAAAATAGCATGATGCACAGAAAAGACTAGTAAATGTAAGTTTGGCAAAAAAGTAGTTAAAATTTTTTTAATATTAGATAATAAAGTGTTTTTATCACTTCAAAAGCAAACGTTTATAAAAAAATACGTATAATCGGTTTTATAACAGTATACATTGAGATAAAATAAAAATTGAGGGTTATACTAATGTTATTTTAGGGCTCCCGTTTAATGTTAAACTGAACAAAATGTTTATAAAAGAGGTAAATATTTTGGGATGATAATAATAAAATAAGTATCCTGTATGTATAATTGCGAGGAATACGACTTAAGAAATATTTAAAATTTATTTTAAGCATTGATTAATGGAGTAAAATTGAAATTTACCATAGCCCTCCACAATAATTTCATTGTTAGAATCAAGATTTAGTATTTATAAAGCAATATACTCTGTAATTAAAAAAAACTTTATACTGACATTTTACAAAAAAAGCTTATTTTGTTTATCCTTCAATGGACATTTTTTCCATGTGACCAAACTAAAAATGAACTTACAGTTTGAGGTGGATTCCAAACTATTACAATGGACGAGGGTTGGTCATTTGATGAACGGAGCTCCTGTGCAGGGGGCACATATCTCCAATAAATCAATTATGTTTATTTTTTTCTAATATTTGTTTGTCACAATTTCTTTTTCATAAGTTTGGTTTAATAGTGAAAGATTGTGATCTATGACTGGGCAGGGGGATCGAACCTGTATCCTTCATCTGAATGGCCGCCGGCATCCAAAAGATAAGAGTGCTTTATTGAAACAAAAGAAAGGGAATTTTAATAGGGGGTTTTACATCTATAGGCAAACTGCCTAATAATATAACGAATGTTAGTTCGTATTTACAGTACAGGCAAGTGCCTGATTCATAGCATCATTCCATAGTTACAAAACTTGTTGAACAACTTTTAACAATAGAATATCTGGTTACATTTTGACTATTTACATATTCAGGTTAGCATCTAATTAACAATTCAAGTAAAACTAGTTACAAATTTGATCAAACTATGCCAAGTTCGACATATACACTAAATCCTATGAATTAGATACAAGAAAAGAGAAAAAAAATAATAAAATAAAACAAAAATAAAAAAGAGAAAATAAAAAAAAAGAAAATATAACTGTTTAGTAAGATATTTACAAATTCTAGTAGATGTAAGCAAGTAAATAAAACAATAAAATAAAGCAAAATCAAATATTTACAGATGTTGTTTTAGCAAGTTATGTATTACTAGAAAATCTAGTTATGAACAAAATATTTAAACACTACAAGTGCACTTCAACATCTCTAAGAGTGCAAAGATGAATAAGCAGTATATTATTTAATAATAATTATAGCGTTGATCCTTATCAGTGTTCAATATTCATAAAAGAGTGGAATAAAATTACAATACTTGTAGTTTAGTGTAGTTAGTAAGCCCTAAGTGTTCAGGTGGTTAGCGCAATGCGTTTATTAATTTAGAGTAAACGAATAAATGAATAGCCGAATTGCATGACTGGGATGGTCATTAAATTTAATTGTGAATCCCGTTAACAGTGTAGGTGTGTTTGTATTCATTTGTTTCCTAAAATTTATTCGTGTAATGTAGCATAATTTTAAAACAGAATGTGAGTTAAATATTGTAATTAATAGCAAAAAAGGAAGTTTAATTTAGGACCAAGTCCCTCAGAAGAGAGGAGCTTGGAGATGTAACTAGGGGTACGAAAAGGGGGAAAAACCTTCGTTCAGAGCATTGGGAAGCGAAACTTTTCTCCATTCCCTTGGTCCCGATCTTGGCGGGAATCGGGAGAGAGGTCAATCAACTTGATAACGCAAGAAGGGGTTTGTGTGGGGGAAGGCATCCCTCATTGCGCGGGGAAGCATAGCACTCCGTTCGCCTGGTCCTGATATTGGAGTCGGTCATGAGAGAGGTCAAAAAAAGGGGTTGATGGATGACCTGTCACGGGGGAGTGCCGAGTGCGGGAAGATGAAGCAAATTCCAACACTGGAGAAAGGCTGAGTTCTTTGGAGTAGTATAACTTAGAAAAGGATTTCAAATTTGATATTAACACAAAAATCATATACGTTTTAATTTAAATAACTCTGTTATATACATTTATAATAATTACATATTAGTATATATATACCTTGGTTAATATAATTCGTTTAAAGAACTAATTATTAATATTTCTTCACGATAGAATTTTTCCTATGGATGTGAACAAGTTGTACCGTGTGTGGGGAAGTTGGACAGGCTCAAGAAAATTCAAACAAGCTCTGATTTTTCTTCCAACACAGGAAGTAAGCAATTGCTTCCCGTTGTCACGTGTGTCTCACAGGGTTACAAATTATTTTTTGGCGATACTTGGGAAAATTAATATTTGAAATTTCTCATTTACTGAAACTTCTAGATTCACGTTTTACAAAACGTCACGAACATTAGATCCCTTCTTTAAAAATGTCCATGAAGCAAATATTGCAGGAATTTATTGAAGTCTATAAAGATGAGCCTTGTTTGTGGCAAATAATGAGTGTCGATTACACAAATAAAATAAAAAGAAAGTTAGCTTACGAAAAATTATTAGAAATATACAAAAAGATAGATGAAAAGGCTTCAACTAACGAAATAAAGGAAAAAATTAATGCCCTCCGTAGAACCTATAAAAGAGAAAAATCAATGAATCAAAAAAAGAGATGTAAGCATGGAAGATGCATATGTGTGCCAACTTAATAGTACTTTGAATATATATCATTTCTGGACGAAATTGCAATTCCACGTGCTGAAGTATCTTTCATGAATTTGGACGCAAGTTTTGTTGAAAATGGTGATGAAATAAGTTAAATAATTTATTTTGTAAAATTATACTCAATCTGAATGAATATATATAATTACACATTTAACGTAAAATTTAACTACGAAATTTTATAATAAGCTTTATTAGAAAACAATATTTTTTATTTCAGAATGCTTATAAATCTTCAAATGAACAGTTTAAAATTTTAATTTTCTATATTTTTAAATATGAATTAAGTTTAAGCAATATTATAAAGATATTAGTTGAGATTATTCTGTGGTTTTCTCTAAATATTCTTTATACAATTAAACAATACACATAAATATGTAAATAATACAAGACACATAAATATGTCAAGTCATAAAAGTGACACAAAAACTCTTTTATATGATTGAAATTTTTGGCGATTTTCGATTTCCATTTACAAGACACACATTTTAAGCCAAAAGCAATAAATGTTGTAAAATGGCACCCTTAAAAATAACTTCCCAGACCAGATGTGCCTCCCCTACTGTGGTCAGCAGAATTTGAGGGGACTGTGTCCTTAATTACTTTCTACACCCCTCAACAAATCGTAAGGATTCACACGATAAGATTTTTCCTTAGGATTTGTTACTAGGTTCATTTATTATATATTCGGGTTGGTTGTTTATGAGAGGGTTATTTATATTAATGAGATTTTGGTAGAATTTTTGATATATTCTAATAATGAAATCATTAATATTTTCTAAATTATATTCACTAAAGATATTAGAATTTCTGAAATAAATTGGAGCTTTAACTAACATTCTAATTATTCTATTTTCGTAAGATTGCAATCTACAGACATATCTGGAAGCTGCATAACCCCAGACAGGTGCTGCATATGTTAAAACTATCCGAATAAGTGCTTTATGAATTAATAATTTATTATCAGTGCTGATAACTGAATTACGAGAAATTAGAGGATAGAGCACCGCTTCTATCTGTCTACCTTTTTTGATTATTAGGTTTATGTGAGACAGCCATGTTAGTCTCCTGTCTAGGGTTACTCCCAGATATTTCACATTTGTAGACCAAGTAATGCTAATGTTGTTGATGGTCATTTGGTTTGTGTGTTTACGTTTATTGCCAAATAAAATGACCACACATTTATCTGGGTTTATGATAATCTTCCATTTATTTAGCCAGTTCTCCAATATTGGAATATAGTGGCGTATTGGCTCCGCCGCTATTGCGTTGGAGTCTCCTGAAATTTTTTACATTCGTTTGTACAGGGATGTACGCAATATATATATTAAATAGTGTTCGGCCAAGTATTGAGCCCAGTGGTACACCACTCAAAATGAGGTATTTGTACGATTTAGAATTATTAATTTTAACCTGGAATGTGCGATTTTTTAAGTAGTGGGTTAAGCTATTTACTATTTGTTGAGGGAAATCAAGTGTCCACAATTTAAAAATCAGCCCGTCCTGCCAGACCTTGTCAAATGTCTTCGCAACGTCAAGAAATAATGCTGCAGTTGCCTTATTAAGTTGAATATTATTCGTAATGAGCTCGAATGCCCAAAGTAATTGATGTGTTGTTGGTTGTTGCTCCCTAAAACCGAACTGTTCGTCATTTATTATATTCCTATTTTCAATATGTGGTTTCATTCGTGTTTTAATACAAAACTCAAAAAGTTTTAAGAATACGGGTAATAAGCTTATTGGCCTGTATGAGGTGGGATCACCTCATACAGGCCTCATACAAATACGTAGATTTTTTTTGTTGTCCCTTAAAAATGGGAGTTACTATAGTGTTTTTCCAGAAGGCAGGAAAATAATTTAAGTCAAGAATTTTATTAAATATTTTAGTTATGCAAAATTGTGCTTAAGAGGTAAATTTTTTAGCATTGTGTTGGTGATCCCGTCGTGTCCTGGGGCTTTTTTTGGATGCATAGTATCAATGTAGTTGAGTAATTTAGAGTGGGTAACTGGGGGAAGTGTGTTAACAAGTAGTGGGTTCGATACCCGCTGCATCAATGTGTTGTTTATAATATTGTCGTCAGCGTTTGGAATATTGTTGGGTGAGAATTGTAGTTTGAATGCAGGTCCAATTGCGTTAGCCTTTTCAATATGTGTATAATGTATTCCTGCTCGGTCATTAATGGGCGGAATATTTGATGTTTTTTTTTTCTTATGAAAGTTAATGGCCTTCCACAGTGATCCATCAGTTAGTTCTAAGGAATTTAGATGTTTAGTCCATTGAGCCTCTTTATATTTCCTAATTTCATTTTTAAATTATTATTAAATTTATTATAGTTTTTCTTGTCCTCCGGTTTTTTAGTTGATTGCCATATTTTCCTGAGCCATTTCGCATTCTAATTTTCTTTTTGAGCTCGTTTGAAAGGTATGAGCAATTATTAATACAGGGTATTTTTTTAGATGTTTTTTCATGACAATCGACTATATTTTGAGATAGGTTTTAACTGCAATCTCAATCTCCTCCTTAGTATTGATAGCTGCGTTATAATTAATGTTATCAATAAGTGCATATTTAAATTTTTCCCAATCAGGTATTAGCATTTGTGTGTTCGTGTCAATTTTGATTATGGTATTGAAAGTGCATAAGACAGGATTATGGTCACTGGCCATAGCCGCGTGTGTTTCTATGCTAAAAGAATATAGGAATTTATTGAGTAGGAAAAAATCGAGAACAGTGCCTTTTGCATGAATGTGTCCCCCGATTCGTGTGGGTGTCTGTGTAGCTGCTATCGTGATATTTTTAAGTGAAACAAATTGTGTTAGCGCTAGGCCAAATTTATTATTTCTGTGGCAGTTCCAAGAGGTATGATATGAATTAAAGCCACCCCCAATTATGTGTGGAGTGTTTTTATTGAAGATTTCGGTGAGATCATTGATGGGAAAATTATTCCTTTCTGGGTGATTGGGTAAATTTTTAAGAGGGGGGATATATATATAGAGAGAGATGTAATTTGCAGCGGGGGTAAATTATTAATTTTAATTTCAATAAGGGTTGCCTCCGCTACTGTGAGTTGTGGCGTTTGTATGTTTAAGTGAGGAATCGATCGGTTAATTAAAATTGCAGTTCCACCGAGTTGGCAGTACCTATCGTGATTGTCACTATTAATTCTGTCGTTTCTATAAAAATTACAATTTCGTATATTGATGTTTTGGCCGCTGCGAAGGTGTGTTTCCTGAATTAAAACTATGTCCGGGGAGTGCTCATCAATAAACTCCCTTAGTTCATCAAGTTTGGAATAAATTCCATTAGCATTTTACGTATATAGTTTTAACGCAAATGTTTTGACATTCATGGCTGGGCTGATGCGTTAGCTGAAAGGATCTGAATAGCCTCGCTGATATTGAAGAACATGTCTTCATTGTTTCACATTTGGCTATTTTAGGCATTATATTCTTAATTACAGATATTAGTTGCAAAAATACTTTATTTTGAGCAAGTTCTGAGAAAACTTGCAATGTGCTTAATATATCTGAGTATCCAGCTATGTTAGAATTTGTGGCCATATAATTATGATAACCAATAAATGGGTTGGTATTTCCACCAGCATTATAAATATATGTATTTTCGCTAGGATTAGCTTTATCGGAAACCGCTTGCGCTTAGTTTACTCCAAGTCGTACTTGACTAGTAGCATTATTGTTGCTATAGGTTAAATTGGATTTCCTATTTTCTCTAGAGTTATTATAATTATTTTAGGGATATTTAGGGCAGCCCTGAAGTTTGCAGAATGCATGCAACCGCAGTTAGAGCATTTCGGTTCGGGTATGCGATCTTTATGCTCGCAGTCTTTAGTGAGCTGCGAACCCGCACACTTCACGCATCTGAGCGTGAGACTGCACATCTCACTAGAATGATGCCATAGTTGGCACCTATGGCATTGTCGTACTTGTCTATTACCTCTATATTTTTGCACAGTGATCTTAAAGTGCCCAAGTTCTGTGATATCAATAATATTTTTATTATGTGGGGTGTTGGGTAAGTGTATTTGAAATAGTGGCATTAATTGCCTTTCGCCTTTAGACCTTCTTAATTGATTAATTTTTTTGTACTATAAATATTTGTGCTTCCAAATTTTCCCTAATTTCCTCTAGGGGCATGTCAATAGGGAGTCCCCTGATTACAAATTTAATTGACCTTGAGTATCTAGGATTAATAATATAATAATTTATATTTATTGCGTTTAGGTTGGCTGTGAGCTTTCTATGCTCATCGGGTGTGTTTACAAAAACTTTCAAAAATTGTCAGTCGGGTTTCCCGATTATTTTAAATTTTAAATCATTATTTAATTTTTTAAGCAATTCATAATATTTTATGTCCGTTTGGACCATAATGGCCGGCGGTTTGCTAGTGGTTGTAGGATTCATTGTTGTGTTATTATTAGTAACATTTGCGTTGTTAATGTCGTTATTAATTTCCAAATTTTCTGCGTTGTTATTATTAATGTTATTATTTGCAGCGCTGGTTGTCGTAAGAGAAACTTATTTGTTTTTAAATTTTTTTGGTCCTCAAGAGTAGGGAAATCTCCTATATCTTCATCGGTGTCGCTAATTCCGCTAAGGGCTTCATAACGGTTGGCTACATCAATAGCAATTTTTTGGTATTTTTAGCAACGTCAAACTATTACAAGCATCCACGCTCTTGGTGAAAATTGAACCAATATACTGTGGACCCAAAGGACAAAGCGTTTATTTAAACTAAGATTATTTTTTACTTATAATACATACTAAATGAAACTGGAATATTGAAAAACGAACAGTTGGGAAAAAATATAAACTAAATACATAGTTTTTCATATTTATATAATACATATAATATTACATTTGTTTTTGCCAAACGTAATTAGCCCATTGCGTTAAAATATAATTTTTAATTCGATCAAATTATTAATTTGGCTTCCGCAGCGTTCATCCCATTTTGGTATTAGAGTTTGATCAATTCACCGCGAACTTTCCTAGGAAGACTCATATCGTCGGCATGTGCGAGTTCCCGAATGACGACTTCGCATACGCGCTTGGTATTTTATAGGTTTCCTACGCTGAATATCTGGCGACCGGCGTTCTGTGATTGGTTTCTTGACTCTGTCACATGCAAATTTATTGCGTGCGCCCAGATCGTGTTTTATTGGCCGGTTTTCAGAACTCTTTTTTGGGTTTGCAGAACACGTCCGTTTTTAGACATATCGGTACCGTTTCAACGCTATTTAGGGTTTTCGCATGTGCTGAACATTTTGCATGGTAAAAAGTAGACGTTGCCATTCGAAAATTTCGAGTTTCTGTCACTATAACTGTAACCGCGAGGGCCACTGTGTTGCCATTCACAGAATCTCGAGCGCATATCTCAAAAGAACTATATTTGAAATATCATCTTGATCGGTTAAATAGAATGGACGCTAGAAGTGCAGATGTGGCAAAGTGTTTTTATAATCACCCTGTATATATGCATACATATATGCACATGCATATTTATATTGAATGCGTTTGTACACAGATCTAATTGATGAAATCAATTAATTTTTTAATCCAATTTCACTTAAAGAGTTACTACTCATAAGGCACAGTTAAGAAATCATTAAACTTCTCAGTTACTTAATGAGTTGAATTAGGAAAAATTCAATGAGAGAGTATATTCACAAATATACAAAAATTAACGAAATGTTAAATTTTGTTTTGCTTGAATTTTTCCTAACTTAATTTGTAACTTTAATAAAGATTATTTCTCATTAAAAAAAGTTATCTTGAATTTTATTATTTCCTTAATTAATTCTATAATATTATAAAAATATACGATAATATTTTTATAATATTATGCAATAAAATTTTTAATTGTTCAAATATATAAATTAAAAGAAAAATTTTATATATCATAACTGCAATTTTGTTATTAAAACGTATTTCTAATTTGGATTTTAATATTGGGAGCTATAAAGTCGACAAACTTCAATATTCATGATGCTGCTGTTTGGATGCAAGCAGTGTAACAAAAGGAGTAAGAATGCAATGATTGTTCACTCGGAAGTTTAATATGAAAAGCTGTTTTTTTATATTTGCAAATTATTAAGATAATTATTATAAGTGCATCTTGACAAATTATCGCTCAGTTTTATTACAATGCTTTGAAATGTGGATTCAGAGGCACATAAAAAGGAAAGCCTGTCCATTATTTATCATAGAGTGGGACATTATTACCAGAAATACTTTTTACGACCCCTTTAAGGACAATGGGACTAACTACCATAGTTCAAGAGAAATGTTACAGGAGTAACTTGATGTAAAATCCAGAGATTTAAGAATCTGACCATTTTCTGTTATTTCTAGATGAAGAAATTAGAACATGGATTGTATTGGGTGATAAAAAGACACTAGATCATAATTGTTCATCAAGTTGATGAAGATACTAAAGTCTAGCCGATGAAGAGACTAAAATATGACTGATGAGGAGGCCAGATCATGATCATATGATACACTAATAAAGAGACTAGGAAATTTTGTGACATGCGGATGAAGAGACTAGAGCAAGTTTGTATGACAAGCTAATGATAAAACTAAGTCCTGATTTTATAGTAATATGAAGAAAAACTAGAGCCAGTGGACCGAGAAGGGAGACACTTGGTGTACAAAGGGTTAGAAGCATATACCATTCCTCCTCAACTGGCTAGTAAAATAATAAGAAAAAGATGTTAGATGAATTCTGTAAAGTCATCACATCGTGACTGAAAGTTAGGTGTTGTTTAGCACACGTTTAAGTCTTAGTCCATGAACGTCTTTGTTATGTTCATTCATATTGAGAGGGTCTGCGTCTGATGTAAAACTGAAAAGGTATAATTGAAGGCATGTCTGATGGAGATCTTATGTGGTTGTTGATTGCAATAGAGTATTCTGAGATGCAGTGTACAGGTGAACTTCTTTACCATATTAACATATGGAGGTTTCACTTCTATCGAATCATTTACAATATGAATCAAATGGACCGTAGACAGAAATGAAATAATTGAGGATAATAATTGATTAGGAATAAAATAATTGGTGGATACTTTATGAAGAAAAATTAAAAATCTCAGTAATATTTTTATAGATATTGGAGAATTTTCGTACGAATTTTATCAGTCGAAAAAGAAAGAAATAATTATAAAATGCATAGTAAAAATAGGTTATATATATAAATGCGATAATTTTGCACCCCCACACACTGTGCAAAGGCTTGAAATCCAAATCAAAAAAGCTTTTTTAAAAATTACTTTAAATTAATTCCAGGAAGATTTCTTTTTCAATAAAATTCATTCAAGGAACATTTCTTTTTCAATTAAATTGATTCAAGGAACATTTCTTTTTCAATTATATTAATTCAAGGAACATTTTCAATATAGTTAAATTTCCTTTTCCAGTTAAAATATAAAAAAAATCTCTATTTATATTCCATGTACTAAATCTTCTTCTTTAATAGCGTAACAACCTATTACAGGTCTTAGATGCCTCTACAGCACACTTTTTCCAACCCAGTCTGTCCAGAGCGACACTTTGAAAGTTCCTAACTTTCAGTATCTTGAGGTAATTTTCGTAGTCAATGAGCCATCTTGTTGATGATCTTCCTTGGCCACACAGGTTCTTAAACGTTGATATTCTAGTGGGGTTATTTTCCCGGCTTCTCCAGACATGGCCAAGCCATCTTAGCCTTTGCTTCTGATAACCTGAGTAATCTGGGGCTGGTTATACAGCCTATACAATTCAAAATTATATTTGGTTCACCAGCAACCCTGTTCCTGTACAGGCCCATTGATAGTCCATGTATTAAATGCATTGTGTAATAATAAAATAATATACTTCATTTGAATAGATAAAGAAAGGTACAGACCTATTAAAAATTTTTTTTATTATTAACACACATTATATAATTGCCCTTTATATTTTAATTTTCCTATGTGAAAAAGTTTAAAAAGAATCATTGCATATTTCAAGTGTCTGAATTTCTTAAAATTGAGGAATACTTACTTTTTGTTCCAAAAGTATTGCCTTTAAACTTGTTTCATCATTAACAGAAACGCAGTATTGTCCACATTGTGCGATGTTATATATAATAATAATTAATTCAGTTATCCGTATTTTTCTTTTAAAAAGAGAACTTATTGCGCAATTTCTTTTTGTGATTTCATTTGGCACATTATTTTCCTTGAATATATGTTTCAACTACTCTTAAAATAATGAAACGTTAATAAATAGGATTTCATTACTAAAATAATTCCGGCATTTAATTTTCAAAATGTATTGCTAATTTTTAAAATGCCTATTATCCTTTTGTATTAAAAACACAATTTAAATAAAATTGTTATAAGTGAAGTTTTTCAAGTATTGAATATTTAATTAATTTCATTATATCTTTGCTTGTTGCCAACTCTTTGCTCATTGTGTGCATTTCAGATATTTCCCAACATGAATTACAGGAAATGTGTGTTCAGTTTGTAATCGCTTTTGACACATCATTGATATTATTAAATTAATTTATCAAATTGTTGAATTTACCTATTTATTGAATAGGAGTGATTCGAGGAAAAAAAATTAAGAAATTTCAATGACTAGTCCTAATAAATATATTTGTCAAAAATCATGCCGTCCAAAGTTGTGAAAGAAGTCTTTCATTTTTCCCATTCAAATACACCTTTCGAACTAAATAAAAAGTCCTTGGAACACCTAGAAACAATGACGTTGATACCAAGTTCTTTTCCCTCTTAATGTTTTGTTTACCTTGGAAACCACAGGTTAGAAAAACAACCCACCTAACGCTCTATACAGGTATGATATCTACTACCGTTGCGAAAACAAAAACTATTGAACAGAAGTGAAAGGAGTGAGACAGAGAGACTCTTGTGATGTCACAATGACGTCAGGAGTCGACACTGGAACTGTATATTAAATCTTAACATTATAACTATCTCTTGTCAATTATTTAAGATATATATATATATATATATATATATATATATATATATATATATATATATATATATATATATATATATATTCTATGGTTATTGTTACATAAATGTGTGTGTCTACTTAACGATATGTTCCAAAGTTAAAATTATGTGTGTCAATAAAAATAATTTAAGATTTCATTTAATAATTATCTTTTTGAATTTAATTAAAATTGATTTTGATATTAATAATCCGTATTTTATTTAAAAAAATTTAAATTAAACCCTATTGTCTCTGTTTAAAATTTTTATTTAAACAGAAACAATCTAAACTAAATCTAAACTTTGCTTAATTTTTAGTATACTAACATAGTACTCTAAACGTTATAATTTCAATGTTAGTAAAATCACGATATTTGTTGCACAAAATTCAGAAAATTTTTGAAATTAGGAAAAAGTAATAATTTTTTTCTTTATTCTAAGCAGAATAATCATTGCAGATTTTATTTAAAAATTAGTCTTAAAAGCACTTTTGATGCTCAGAATTAAATGTTACTTGAAGCAAATAATAAAAAAATATTAAATTAATATTGATTTGAGACAAAAAAAATTGATGTAAAATTGAGTAAAAAATTCTGTTGAGGCAAATTTTATAATAGCAATATCTAACACAGTACGCAGCTCTTTTTTTTTCCTTTTTTACCTTATTTAATAGCTTTTTTCTAATTGCTCTATGAATAGGAAGAGAAATATCTACCCAATAACATTTGTTGATAGGACAACTTCCGCTCACGTGATCTTGATTCATGTTTAAGCTTCAGTCTCTTGAAATTATCAATATATCAATTGAATGGTGATATTTGTTAGATATTGAATATACTACTGCTCACGATATTTTAACTGAACTCACACATATGTCCTTTACATCATGTATACTAAAGAGAAGTAAGAACATTTCGTAAACATTTTATCAACTCATTTTTTCACGATTAACGTGCAAACAATTTAAGATTTATTTTCTTATTTAAGCTTTCATTATGAATGGGTCACATCATCATGGGTAAACTTCTTTTAAAAGATAAAACAATTAAAATTTCTTTCACATTTAAAAGAAATCTCATCGTAAATCTCAATTATTTTAAATAAAAAAATAAGAGCATTCATATACACACATTTGTTGTTATCGATTACATTCGATTTGATTCGATATTACATAATGAGTACAATAAAATATATAGAAATAAAATGCATTGCTTAATTCAATTGTAGGCTCACGAATATGTGAAAAGTAATGAAATGGATTTTGATTATATTTGGTTATTAAGCGATAGTATAAAATTTTTCGTTATTCTACAGTCATTACTTGCACGTCAAAGCTTATTAGAACAAAACCTATAGTTTAAAATGGATGACGAATTTTAAAATAAATTTTAAAGTTATGTCACACCTGATGAGGGAAATGAAACGAAGATGATTGCTCTATCTAATGTTTAATGTTCTATTAACATAATAAAACACTAGACTACTTCAGTTTCCAGCTCGATTCGTTAAAAAATAAAAAAATAAACGTAAAAAGTTAAGTTTGTTTTAGGATAATGTGAGAATAAGATTCGCTTTAAGGAACAAGGAAAACGCTCTTATGATATTGAATGAAAATTGAGAATTCAAAAAGTTTTCAGAATTTTATTTCTGAACAAGATTTTCTAAGCAAATCTTAGTTAATTAAATCTTAATTATCAAAATTAATGTTACATAAAGCTACATTTACCTAAATTATTAAGATTATTAATTATTAAGCACATCTTAATGATTAATAATCTTAATAATTTAAGTAAATGTAGCCATATGTAATAATAATTTTATAATATAGGTAACCTTAATTAAATATTCATGTGTTAAATGTTTGAAAAAGTGTTGAAAGTATTCTAAGTATGCTGATTTTTATTTTAATTAAAATGATTCAACAATTAACATCTAAAACTTATCCAATATGTACTGGAACAAAATTTTAAAGTTAGTGGAAAATATTTAATTATGCTATTAATGTAGATACTAATAAAATAAATTTTAATTTTTCGAAAAATATATAATAAATGTGAAAAAATCAAAATATTTTTTTTCATAATTTTCGTAGTTTAAATTTGAAAAACTTTGAGATAGCCCCTTATTCGTTTGCGAATATAGTGTGTGAAAATCTTTTTTACTCTGTTTTTCATAATATTTTTTAATATTTCCAAGCAGTCAGAAGTATTTATGAGAATAATAATGTTGAAAATTATTTACTTTTAACATAAAATTTTAATTTCAAAAATTATATTTAATAACTGTAGTACAGATTTTTCTTGTAAATAATTCCTATAATCATGAGAAGATTGATGTAAGAAATCTTTGTGCATTTTCTTACACACTCCAAATAAAATAGTAATAGATTTATATTTTCAAGATAAAAGCGAAGTAAATAAAATTATTGCAGCTGTCAAACATGTAAAAATATGAAATAAGATGCAATGCAATTTAAAATGAAAATGTCACAACCTATACAAAGAAAGTCAGGTATTTTATGTGTTTTTTACGTAATGCAATACAAATGTACTTGAAACATGTGATACGTTCCTAGTTCAAATGCAAGCTTAGCAAACCATATCTTGTTATAAACATGATGCATCATAAGGAATGTGCAATACGGAAATCTTTTTTTATTTATTCTTGATCATAAATGTAATTCTATGAATGTAATAATATTTATTTATTTCAGGAAAATTAAAATACGACCCACTTTTTGAAATTACAGGTGGATTTGAAATCTCTTTTTTATCAACAATATTATTAAGAATCAATATAAATATTTTAAGTCTCGCCAAGTGTCCTAAACAGCGCCATCTCTCGGAATCCTTTGATGCTTTTTATTGAAATCATTTCTAATTATTTAGAATATTTAAATTCTCGCTTGAAATCAAACACGCAGCAAAAAATACAATCTTTTATAGGCTATAATTCTTCACATTGGCTTAGGACCAAATTCACACACACACACACACACACACACACACACACACACACACACACACACACACACACACACACACACACACACACACACACACACACACACACACACACACACACATATATATATATATATATATATATATATATATATATATATATATATATATATATATATATAAAACAATAAATTATTCAGTTAGTCCCCAACCCAAATGAAACTGAAAACGTTACATTTTACCTACCGTGTAGAGAAATCATTTGGGAAGATCGTGCGACAAATAAATTACGTTTCTTCTTTGATGCTTCTGTAAAGTCTTGTAATTCTCTTTCCTTGAATAACTGTTTGCCTGTTGGTCCAAATCTGTACCAAGAAATTTTTGATATTTTTTTGTGATTTAAACTTAATAACTTTTACGACCGACAAGCCGTTGTGCTACCGGTAGCCTGATTGATTAGGGTGTTGCTCTCATTATCGGAAGGTAGTGAGTTCGAGTCCCTGCTTAAACGAAGTTCGATCGTGTTCGTTAACGCACGTTAGGCACGTTAAAAGTGGGTGTGGTAGCAATGTCCTCCAAGTGAAATGGTACCTCTGGAGGTAGCAGGCGAACTATTTGGGGTCTTCTGCTCGATCCCTGCTTCAAAATCATAAAGACTCCACCCGACTGCTTCCATCTAACTGGTAAAGCCCAACTTCGGGCTAAGTACAAGAAATTATTCTGGTACAACAACAAAAAGCCTTTTAAATATTTTAGTCCACGAAGAAGACGTAACGCGATTTTTCTTTACTAAAGACCCAATATAAGCCACCAATAGTTTACAGATTCTCCGTAATTTTCTTTGGGATAAAAAGCTGCCCTTTCTGAGTGACGGAGATGAGTAAATATCACTTATGTTGAAAAGTGTCCTAAAACTGTTCTTAAAAGATAATATCTGCTTTGATGATGTAATTAGAAGGCATGAAACTTTAGGACAAGCTTTATCCATTATAAAAGAATCCAAAGAAATTTTTAATGAAGCAAGTTTACAGTGTAGATAATGTGGAACTAATTCTGAAGATTTATAAAAATTATGGAAAAGAGAACAATATAATTTCATTTGAAGATTCCAAAAGCATAAGGAGAAAATCTTCCTTGTATCTATTTTCGAAGTGTCGGCCTGCGGATCAACTTCTTCATCTGTCCTTGAAGGAAGACATTGCGACAGGAAACGCTAGTCTTGAAGGGTCGAGTCTTGGCGGTGACAGCCAATCAGCAGAGAGCTGAGGGGCAGTGCAATGAGTTGAAAATTTTTATTCTACTTGAAAATAGAGGAAAAGTTATAATAAAATTGTTATATACAGAGTGAAAACATAAAAAGTAAGAAATAACCCTGAAAAAATGAAGAGTAATATAAGGTAAAGTAACGCTATATACTCTATATACAAAAATTATATTAAATATATTCATCTAAATAATGTCTAGACATTAGCCTATATTTGCAGTCTTCTATGAGAAACTCATAGCAAAAAACTTGATTAAATGCACCATCTGTGCAGCTAATTCCTTTATCGTAGAATTTTTTATTTAGGTTAGCAATATGCTCTAGAATATCAATAATTTTCAGATCTTTTGAAATGTTTTCATTGCGCGAATATAGTAGGGCGCCTTCGTAATTTTTCTAAGCATTTTATGTTGAAACACTCTAAGTTTGTGTTTGTCTCTTGGCGTAATAGTATTCCACACAGGTGAAGCATAGGTGATGATGGATCTTAACATTGTAAGGTAGAGCAGTCTCTTGAGTTTTAGTGTTAAATTTGAGTTTTTTCCAATTAAGTTGAGAGTAGGCATCCATAAGCTTGATTGGCTTTTTTAATAACGTTATTGATATGTGCAGTCCATGAAAGTTGAGTAGTAAATGTTAATCCAAGATATTTAATGGTTTTCGCTTCCGGAATGATTTTATCGAATAGATAGAGTTTATTATGTTGAAATAATTTTATTTCTCTTTTTTCTATTAAATACTATAAGTTGGGATTTATCAGCATTTATATTTATTCTCCATTTACTGCACCACTTTTCGATGTTAATTAACGCATTTTGAAGTTTATGAATAGCATTATTCAGCCTCATAGAATCAGCTATAATAGCAGTGTCATCTGCGTAGAAAGCAATTTGAATTGAGTTATTGTCCAAACCGGGGAAGTCATGGGTGAAAAATAGGTATAAGATTGGGCCCAGGATGCTACCTTGGGGGACTCCAGCTTTGATGTTCAGAGTAATAGAGTTTTCATTATTGTATTTAATATGGAAGAAGCGATGAGTTAGATATGAGGTGATGAGTAATATTATATCAGTGTTTATGTTGAGTTTTATGAGTTTGTATAGTAGGCCTTCGTGCCATACTCTATCGATAGCTTTTGCTACGTCGAGCATGACCATAGCTGTATACACATTGCGATGAATATTTTGACCTATAATCTCAGTAATTCTTATGAGTTCATTAACAGTTGATAAGTTGTTTCTGACGCCATATTGTTATTTCGGAATTAGGTGAAGATAAAATTTTTTTAATTCTATTATAAATTATTTTTTCAAATATTTTTCCTAAAACTGGAAGCAGGCTGATTGGTCTGTAGTTTTCAGGTATTCTGGAATCTTTTCCAGGCTTAGGGAAAAGAATTATGGTAGCAGTTTTCCAGGCTGTTGGAAAATATAATATTTTAAGGCAGTTGTTATAAATATTAATGAATTTGCGAATAAAGTCCAATGGTAAATATTTGATCATATTGTTGGTAATATTATGTTCTCCTGGGGCTTTTTTGGTCTTTAGGTTTTTAATAATTTTAATTATTTCATCATCATTTGTTAGTGTAATGGTATTATGAGAACTATATTAGCTTGCATATAGTTATGAATAAATGAATTAATACCGTTAGTGAAGGACTCATCTGTGACTTTGTTTGGTTGAAATGGTAGAAATATGGTATTAGCAAAGATGTTCAGTTTTTTATAGTTTGTATAAACTGGTCCATTTTGGCCATTAATACAATGATTAGTTGTTGTTTTTCTTCTTAATTGTTTTGCAAATTTCCATATAGAGTTGTTTTCTGTGCTAAGACTTTCTATTTTATCTTGCCATTGTGTTTAGTCCTATAGTCTCTGCAGAGTTTTTTAATTTTCTTATTAAGTTTGTTGACTGTAGTTCACATTTAAAAACTATTTTCTTTGCAAACAGAATTTTATCAGTCATGAGAAATTCAATACAATAATATTTATGCGGTTTTTCAAGATCTTTGAAAAGTGAATTATAATTAAAGTAACTACTACCTGAAATTTTAGAAAATTTCATTCAGATTGAATGTATTTCTTGTTGTTGTTTTCCTATGACACTTGGACAAGCCAAGCTCACTTTTGCCTTTGGCAGTGCGAATTAAGTCAATGGGGATAGTCTTTCGCTTGGATCAGAGCACCACGAATGTGAAAGTACGACTTTGCTCTTTTTTTTTAAGGTACCTCGTAAATTTTGAATCACTGTCAGGTGACGAGGCCACACCTGAGCTCCTCTCCACATCCACGCCACACCAGTGGAAGGACTTTGGACGTCACAGATTAACATGGACATGTCCCCAACTCACGGAGCTCCAGCAATCCAGTGAAGGAGAGTACACCGTGGTCACCCTCCCAACCACTGCCCGCGGCAAATGATGCTTCACTTTGCTGAGCTTACGGGAAGCGGCGCGAAGCTACTGAGCCACTGGAGCTCGAATGTATTTCTAAAATACAGTTTAAATAAGACTTCCAGTTTGAATAAGATTATATATAACATGAATTTTTGTGTATGGATCTGATTTTTTGCTTAGATTTAGATTTTATCGATAATTTTAAAATTTTCATTTATAAGTTCGACATACAAATAGAAGTTACAATACATAAATCTGAATTTCACATTTAATTGCTATAAAACGTTATTTTATATCAAAGTCTTCATTCTTTCAAATAAATTAAAAATAGTTTTAGCATGTGGAATTTAATTTAAAACAAACATTTAAGTATTTTGTAATATATTTTTATATTTATTATAGTTTGCAAATTAACTGAATATTTTTACAACTAACACGATTTTAAAAGAAATAAATTCTTTTAAAATTTTTAGATTCTTAAATTTATAAGAAGATTAAACATTTTTATTCGCTTCTTTCATATATATTAAAATAAGCTCAATTTTTCAAACTAAAATTTCTTTAAATCTTTTTTTATAGAATTTGATTATTTGTAAGTTATATTTCAACGAAAATCCTCCAAAATGTTTTTAAGAACATTTTAGATCTTCCTAAATTGAAAAATTATGCAAGCAATGTTGACGAAGCCCAGTGCCTTAGTGTCTAAGATACAGGTCGGAGATTCGATCCTCAGGGTAGCAAGGTTGACTCAGCCTTTCAATTTTCTCAATGTATCTTTTAATAAATGTCTAATATCAACAAACCATCATACCACAAAATAATGATACATTCTTAAAGGAAGGAGTATTTATTTTTAATCGCGTTATTGCTATTAGAAGGTAGTCAAGATTTAAAGTACGTTGAAGACGTCAATTTCGACAAAAAATGATAAATTTATTTTAGTCTTTAGTTAAATAAGGAATTTAAATAGTTTTCCAAAACAGGTTTGCTTTTGTCTCTACATTAGAAAGATATGAAGGATTTCGTAAAGATTGGGAAACCGGAAGTGGATATTTAAAGCACCGGAAGTGGGCGTTTAAAGGTCCAGAATGAGTTTAAAAAACAGTTTAAACAGTGTTTAATTTTCAAATAAAATTTAGTAAACTTTAAATGATACATAAAATAATTACTTTTCCGGAAATCAATCAGCAATTAAAATAAAATGTTAATCAGCAAATATGAGAATTTCTTATAAAGACACAATACTTTAATCTTTAAATATGATTTTCTCAGAACTGGTTTTTGCCTATAATTTGCACGCTTCAAAAAGGAGAGTTCCAAATATTTTCATAATACCACGATGAAATTTCGTGAGCTTCATCAGTATATTGTTTTCTAGAGAAAGTACTAAAATTATTTTAATCTCTTAAATATTTCCCAAATTATGCCTTGTTATTTGAATAATGGCATAGAAAATTTGGTAAAATTTCAGTATAAATATTCAACTAGCCGTAATTTTATTTTATTTTTTAACGAAAACTTAAAATTTTAGTACATGCTCTAGATCATAAAATATAGATTATTTGGTATTAATTTTTTTCAAATACGTTTAATAGTTTTTGATGTAGCATATTTTAAGTTTTATAAAAAAAATGCTTAAAATTGTATACATATTTAACATTTCTGAAGACTAATAATGGCACATATCGAATATTAGTAGCTCAATATTAATGTTTTCCAAAACTAAATAAGAAAAAATGGTTACAATGTATAGATGCAGTGTAATTTAAAAACATTGCTCCGAACGTTTTTTTTTTTTTTTTTTTTTTACAACGGCGGGCACTTGGGTAACTAACCATTCGCCACAACAAGGCCGGAAATAGCTACTCAATTGTCGTTACCCAGCAGGCACCTGTGAACGAAGTCATGGAGGCGAGTAGCATTACCCGCGTCATACCACCACAAGCCTGTTTATAGGGTGGGCCACATTCATACATCATCACACGAGAAAGGATAGAGAAACACAGAGAGAACAGAGAAGGAAAGAAACATCCATGCCCGAACCGGGATTCGAACCCGGGACCAACAGACTCCGAACGTGTTCGGGTACCTTAACCGATAGCAAAACATTTTTTAATCGTACCTCTTACGTAAAAAATTTTAGTTTTTAAGTAGTGTTCATATTAAAAAATCAACAATAGATATTTATTAATTTAAAATGTAAAAACAACAATAAATAAGTGATTATTTCTTATTGAGCTTAGAATTTGATATTAATAGTTAAAGATAATTAAGTAATGCACAGATACTTGCGTGTGAGAATATATTTACAGGTATAATGATTTATTTCTTCAAAATATCATTAAAATTAAAGTTTTTCAAAGTTCAACCAAAAAAGTAGCTTGAAAAACTTCCGAATTTTATAGTTGCAAAATCCTCTAATACTGATAAATCGCGAATTCAAAATTGAAAAAATGAAGAAAATAAGTATTAATTAATATTCACTCGTTACAATGTTGTCCTAAAATTTATATGATACAGGTAAAAACTATAATTTGCATAAGTCAGTATAATTTATTATTTAAATAATGCTTTGTAGAAGTATTTAGTATTTAAGTCGATTTTTTAAGCTTACTTTCGTTTAAATTTTAAGAGCATCCCTATCCTGATATTTTAATAAAAATATTTCGAGTTAAGTACTCATTATTTAATTTGATTTTATTTGTTATTTTATTTAATTAAATGTTTTCTTAACACATAAATCTCCTACCTTAATATTTGTATAGAAGCTTAATGCTAGAATATTATAATATTTCATAATTATTTTAGAATGCAAGTAAAAGATATTTTTCTCCTGTAAAAGTGCATGTATTTTATTACCAGAAATAAAGCATTTTAAAGAATTGAGACTTTTAGACAATATTTTAATATCATAATAAATTAAAATCTAAAATATCTTAACTTTATTTGGAGAAAACATATATAAATTATCAACAAATTAGTATATTGCATTTGCATCGTAGAATCAAAAAAACTAAATAATAAGTGCCTAAATATTTTTTTCCAATGGCTGGCACACTTGGGTGACTAACCTTATGCCACAACAAGGCCAGAAACTGCTACTCATTTGTCGTTACCCAGTGGGCACCTGTGAACCAAGTCACGGAGGCGAGGAGCATTGCGCCGAGCTGGCAGCCGAATGGTTAGCGCTCTTGCCTTCGGTTCAACAGCTCGTGAGTTCGAATCCCACCTTGGGCAAGGATGTTTGAAGTGGTTCGGAATCCACTTTAAATCGTAGGTCCCGGTCAAATCAGCCCTCGTGTGCAAAAAGTGACCGTTGAGCGACAAACAAACCAAACCAAGCGAGTAGCGTTGCCCGCGCCATACCACCACAAACCCGTTTATAGGGTGGTCCACATTCATACAACATCACAGAAGAAAGGACAGAGAAACACAGAGAGAACAGCGAAGGAAAATAACATCCATGCCCGAACCGGGATTCGAACTCGGGACCAACAGCTCAGGAGTCAGGAACGCTAACCACTCAGTCATTGGTCGGCATAATAAGTGCCTAAATAAAGTTCAAGAATACGACAGGCATTTTAGTTTTCAAATCTCAATTTTTAAGAATGACAAAAATTGAGCAGAAACACTACTAGAAAACATTTTCAAACTGTTAGAAGTAAGACTTCTTACATTAATTTTATAAAAATTTAATTTGCTAAAAAATTATAATTTATCTGGAATATTTTAAAACCTTCTATGTATTTATGTAGCAAAAATTTTTATAAGCGTTTAATATATTAACAACACTTTAGAAAAATATAATTGAAAACAATTTAAGTATTTTAACATCCCCATTTTTTTTAGGATCTAGGTTTGAGGGAGGTCTGTAGACTTCCGGCCATGTACCTCGTTCTCTAATTAACTAGAGTCCTTGGATAGTCTTGGCCTGGTGATTAACAAATCAGAAATAAAAGATACCATAACCGATGGCTGAGTGGTTAGCGCTTCTGACTCCTGAGCTGTGGGTCCTGGGTTCGAATCCCGGTTTGGACATGGATGTTACTTTCTTTCTCTGTTCTCTCTGTGTTTCTCTATCCTTTCTTCCGTGATGATGTATGAATGTGGCCCACCCTATAAACGGTTTTGTGGTGGTATGGCGCGGGCAACGCTACTCGCCTCCGTGACTTGGTTCACAGGTGCCCGCTGGATAACGACAAATGAGTAGCAGTTTCTGGCCTTGTTGTGGCATAGGGTTCGTCACCCAAGTGTGGCCGCCGTTGGAAAAAAAAAGATATTGAGGTAAGTGCTCCCTCTAGATGCACTCAGCATGACTTGTGTTTATTTTAAACTAAGTAATTGAGTAATTCTAGAAATAAACACTTAGATGATGACCATAATTCTTGGTACACACAAAATTCCGTTAAAATTATTTATAAAGGAAAAGATAAGGAGAATACATAGGATGATTACAATAATTCTTTGAAGCACACAAAGTTCCGTTAAAATATTTACAATCCCCATTATTTCTGTCCTAACCTCAAGAGTTTCCCAGGGTCAGATGGATATTTACTCTGTCAAGGAGATTGATTTCCCAAATGGTACCAGAGTAAAATCATACGAAGTGCTTCATCATACGGTGGGAATGGCAAAATATTACTCAAGAAGGGTTCACCAATCGGAATCGCATTAACAAAATATGAAAAAATTTAAAGAAAAATATCATTTGTACTAAAGTTATTTTCTATGAAACTGTAATAAAACATTTGTTTAAAATTTATATTTAATTTATTATTAATTCTACATGTACTTATAGGCATAATTTGTTACTTGCTTATGTTTTTACAACAGCATCATCGGTTTTTTTTTTCCGAAGATTATTTTGTTCAACTGACTAGAAAGGAAGCTTAGTAAAAGTATTAGATTGATTGATAAATAACTTTTTTAAAATTCTCTAATTATATATGAGAAATAATTATTGTTGTTGATGTCGCGTGCCAACCATTATGTGGTGTGCTGCTCCACTTTTCCAACTGAACCATACTTAGGTGTGGAGTCCTCAGTACACACATGCTATATGGACCCGTTTCTAGGATAGGCAGCCATTCACAACCCATTCATGCAAAAAGTGGACAAAGACAGGATAGATAGAGAGTACACACATGCCCGAACCAGTTGGGGATTTGAACCCAAGATCCACTGTCAGGCACGCTGTTCACTAGACAAGTTGGGCGGCAAAAGTAATTGTTAGTTATAAAAATATTAATCATTTACACTATTAATATTTCTTGTGTAAATATAATTCTTGGTCAATATATGAGTAACGAGAAAGATAGTTAACACAATTTTTATTTACAAGTATTAAAGCAGGAAAAAATTCGTAGAGCCGGCCATCATCCTTCTGCTAAAGCAGCCAGACTTCCAATGCTTATTTTAAAGTGGGAAATGTTTCCGCACTTTCCCAGTAAAGGAAATAATTCTCATTTCATTGCTTTTTGAAAAAGTTAGTCCTATGGAAATAAAACCAATTTTTTCTATCATTTGAAATAAGTAAATTAAATGCGTAAAATAAATCTCTGAAATGTCGCTCGTCAAATATTAAGTAAAATTTTCTTTCGTTTCAACATTGTGTATATTTAGTATTATTTCTAATTTACATATAAATTATTTTAAAATGAAATAGCAATTGAAGAATATGGACTTAAAAAGGATACCCTCAAATATATGGAATGCATTTCTTGATTCATATATTTTTTCATATCCTATTATTTTCAATTTTTACATTCAACAACCTCTTCACAAAAATGTTTTATTAAAACAGCTGGAAAACCCCAGATGTCATCTTCTTTAGATTTGAAACTGATCCTATATAAATCACATTGGGTAAAGCACTCAAAGTATCGATTCATCCAGAAGATAATGCGAATATTTCTAACGGAATTCCATTTATGGTCTTTCTAGGAGCTGTGGTAGCTTAGTCGGGAGAGCGACGTTCTCGTGACCCAAAGGAAGCGAGTTCGATCCTGGGATCGCTTAAAGATGACCATGTTCAGTAATGGCGACTTCTTCTTCATTGGCCCAACAGCCCAGGGTGGGCCTTTGCCTTTCTCAGAAGTGCATATTAGGACCCCCTATTTTTGGATAAGGTCATCTAGTTTGTCACTTTTAGTGTTTTTAGGTCGTTTTCAAGGCAGTCACGCCATCGGAGTTTCGGTCGTCCTCTTCTTCTGGTGCCAATGGGGCGAGCCAAGCAAATTTTTTTCGTCACCCGATTGTCGTTCACCCGGCTCAAATGTCCTGCCCATTTTAATCTCTGTATTGAGATAAATTTAACAATATCTGGTTCTTTATATAGTTTATAGAGCTCAGAATTAGTTCTTCTTCGCCATGTATTCTCACATTTTATTCCACCAAAGATGCTTCTTAAAATTTTTCCTTCGTGAGAGAATAGAGATGGTTTCATTGTCCTTCTCGTCAATCTCCACGTTTCAGATGAGTAAGTGAGAATAGGATAAATGAAGCATTTAGTAAAGGACACTGTGACACGTTAAATATGTCGTGGTCACAAAGTTACTTCCCGTCCAAATCAATACCTCTAGAGAAAACAGAAAATCCACTTGTAGTTATAAGTGCTGCCATCTGATGTCTTTTATAAGAGGGAGAAATGAATTTGAGAAGGAGCTGCATTCGCTGTTAGGCACAATCAAACGCCAGGATTGAACTTGATTGAATTTGGGCTTGGTACAAAATGCTAAATAAATAGAGTAGATGTGTCTTAGTCTCTAAATACCTGTGTACAATAGCAAGACAAGACCAAAAATTTAATTATTGATCATCATTCCTTTATTTTATTTTCGCTTTTAAACTAAAAATTCCTTTTCTAGAAATGCAGCTTTTTCTGTAAATGCGTAAGAATGAGCTGTGTGAAAAGATTATAAATTTGTGTTGAGGATTATTGCATAACAAGTTGAAATGGTTAACATAGAGTATATTAAATAATTATTATTCCTTAAATAATTTTTTTCAATCTGGATTTAAAGATTTCTTTGAAACGTCATAATTTTCAGATTTGAATTAATATCTTAGGATTCTTAACGATAACTTATTTAGAATGCAGAGTAGCATAAAGTTTCGTATCTTTAGCCATATTTTTTCTTGTAATTAATATAAAAAAATTGCCACACTACATATAAGAAAAAATCTAAACTTTTTAAAAAAAATAAAAATGTTGGATTTTTATCTAATATTTATTTACTGCACTTAGCAAAGCAATAATAATGTTACTATAATTAAATGAATTAATCTTTGAAAAAACGACATTTATGGAGTTCAGTCAAAGACAATTTTAAACGCAGGAAAATATTAATTGGATAATAGTCGAAATTTCTTTGAATTAAAATGATACTTGTGAGGGTGGCAAGTCACAAGTATTGAGATTCTTCTGCTCACTCCCTGTTTCTAAATTATGAAGACTCCCACGCAGCAGCTTCTATCAAACTGGTTGAGGCAGACTCAGATCTAAAAGCGGGAAAGAATTCCTGTGCGCACACCCAATATGTGCACAGCCATTACTTCTAAATGCTAACCACAAAACATGAGATGCTTTTTTATAAAATAAACATAAGACATTCTATAATTGCAATCTAAAGTTCTTCATATCATTTTTACATTACTTTAAGAAATTATAAAAGGAATAAAAATGTAAAATTTATGGAATCAACACTAATCAACATTCAAATCACAAAATTTTCACTAATCAACACTCAAGTGTTTTCAAAATTGGTTACATTCACAAACTGGAAAAATCACAATTTTATGAGATGATTGGGCTCATAAAATAAGAACTGTGAGACTGAATGTTGTTTTTGTTGCTTCCCTGTACCAATCCCTGATTTGAGTTCTACCAAAGACAGAAGCAGCCGGGCGTGATTTTGAAGTAAGGACCAAGCAGAAGACCACCAATACTTGGCCTACCATTCCCAGAGGTATCATTTCACTTGGAATAGATTGCGAAACGTCCAGTTTTAACGTGTCCAACGCACTGTTAGCGAACACTAAGGATCTTAAGTTAAACCAGAACTAGAACTCAATACCTTCCAATAAGGAAAGCGACACCCTAACCAACCCGGGCACCACAGATCTATTGAATGATTGATGTCATAGCCACTTTCAGTGAACATTGGAGAACATTGCAACCACTTTCAGTGGCTGAGATAGTTGAAAGGAGCGCTCCGTGGCTGAGTGGTCAAAAGCATCACTGCTAATCGCTTGAGGGCGTAGGAGTGTGAGTTCGATTCCCACCAAGGCCCTAGGTGTTTTCTTCATTATTCTTCTGTGGTTGTACATCTGTCATTGTGCTATTTGTCCTATTATCGACGAAGACTTACAAGCGGATCTCAAGAATCAAGCATATAAATCTGAATATATGCAATGTAATAAAAAATCAAAGAATTATAAAGATAGACCACTTAGTATCGGAGAAATTGTTCTTGTAGAAGATGTTAATAAAATGCGTTCCTTTTGGGATTTAGCAAAAATGATAAAAATAATTCCTGGTCGTGATGGTCTGATATGACTCGCCGTCATTGAAACCAAAAATACGGAACTTATAAGACCTATCCAACGATTTTATACGATTTAAATAGAAAATCCAGTGTCTGATAGAAATGATGAACTGCTACCAATAGCGACTAGTAGTGGTCGAACTGTGAAACCAGCTATAATAAATAAATTTTAAAGACCTATTTTCATGATCAGTTAGCTCTCAATTTCA
The DNA here is from genome assembly GCA_037975125.1 of Latrodectus hesperus. Classification (NCBI taxonomy): domain Eukaryota; kingdom Metazoa; phylum Arthropoda; class Arachnida; order Araneae; family Theridiidae; genus Latrodectus; species Latrodectus hesperus. The sequence continues at coordinate 6,178,384 of CM075856.1, forward strand.
CTTCCTTATTTTCTGTATCATTATTACTTTTATTTAGTTCAAATTCATTATGATTTATGTGAAAGTAATACTTTTATGTGTGTGTATTTGTATTTCATTTATATTAGTATTAATAAGCATTTTATGTTTTGAGTATTAAACCAGGACACACTCAAAAGGTGGGAGAACGTTGCGGAGAGCGGCAATAGTAGGAGTTTTAGCCTCCTCCCACGCATGCGCAGTTTATCGGCTCCCCCGTTGCTGTCACTTAGAGCTTAACTGTTCTCTTTTTGTTTTTTACTCACTTCTGGTTTGGATGTCTTTCTGTGTATGCTGTTCATAAATATTTTGTGCTACGATGGCTTCGATTAATTTCTTTATCGGTGAGATACCCGCTTTGGATTCAGTATTCTCCCCATTTTATTAGTTTTTCTAATATCAAACTCCTTATCATATATTTTTAAATTTCATTCGTAAAATACACGTTTCTGTATCTGTATCTATTTTCGTTTACGAAGTGTCGGCCTGCGGAGCAGGCCTTTACTTCTTCATCTGTGATAAGTCCTTGAAGGAAGACATTGCGGTACTGACAGGGAACGCTAGTCTTGAAGCGTGAAGAACCGAGTCTTGGCGGTGAGAGCCAATCAGCAGAGAGTTGAGGGGCAGAGCAATGAGTTGAAATTTTTTATTCTACTTGAGAATAGAGGAAATAATAAAGTTGACATAAAATTGTTATATACACAGTGAAAATAGAAAAAAATAAGAAATTATCCTGAATAACGAAGAGTAATATGAAGTTAAGTAAGGCTATATACTCTATATACAAAAATTATATTAAATATATTCATCTAAATAATGTCTGGCGATTGGCCTATATTTACAGTCTTCTATGAGATACTCATAGCGAAAAACTTGATTAAATGCACCATCTGTGCAGTTAATTCCTTTATAGTAGAATTTTTTATTTAGGTTAGCAATATGCTCTAGAATGTCAATAATTTTCAGATCTTTTGAAATGTTTTTATTGCGAATATAGTAGGGCGCCTTCGTAATTTTTCTAAGTATTTTATGTTGAAACACTCTAAGTTTGTGTTTGTCTCTTGGCGTAATAGTATTCCACACAGGTGAAGCATAGGTGATGATGGATCTTAACATTGTAAGGTAGAGCAGTCTCTTGAGTTTTAGTGTTAAATTTGAGTTTTTTCCAATTAAGTTGAGAGTAGGCATCCATAAGCTTGATTGGCTTTTTTAATAACGTTATTGATATGCGCAGTCCATGAAAGTTGAGTAGTAAATGTTAATCCAAGATATTTAATGGTTTTCACTTCCGGAATAATTTTATCGAATAGATAGAGTTTATTATGTTGAAGTAATTTTATTTTATTTCTCTTTTTTCTACTAAATACTATAAGTTGGGATTTATCAGCATTTATATTTATTCTCCATTTACTGCACCAGTTTTCGATGTTTATTAACGCCTTGGGAAGTTTATGAATAGCATTATTCGGCCTCATAGAATCAGCTATAATAGTTGTGTCATCTGCGTAGAAAGCAATTTGAATTGAGTTATTGTCCAAACCGGGAAAGTCATGGGTGAAAAATAGGTATAAGATTGGGACCAGGATGCTACCTTGGGGGACTCCAGCTTTGATGTTCAGAGTAATAGAGTTTTCATTATTGTATTTAATATGGAAGAAGCGATGAGATAGATATGAGGTGATGAGTAAAATTATATCAGTGTTTATGTTGAGTTTTATGAGTTTGTATAGTAGGCCTTCGTGCCATACTCTATCGAAAGCTTTTGCTACGTCGAGCATGACCATAGCTGTATATCCATTGCGATGGATATTTTGACCTATAATCTCAGTAATTCTTGTGAGTTGTTTAACAGTTGATAAGTTGTTTCTGAAGCCATATTGTTGTTTAGGAATTAGGTAAAGATAACATTTAATTCTACTTTTTTTGTTTGAATTTAGTAAGATTTTCCAATTATATAAATGAATTTTTATAAATAACAGGTAAAAAGCTTGGGAAGAATTGTAAAGTGGGAGTTTAATCAATTACAACGACATTTTATTTTAAGTTTGCTTACAAAAAATACAGCACAATTGTAATCAAAAAATAAAATCAATTTAAATTTTTTTAATTTTCTATTATTAAACACTTACGAGACATCATAGTATCAATTTTCGATTAATAATAGATAGTAATTTTTATTATAAAAGATGTTTATTTGCTTATATTTTTATGTAGTAGATAAACCAGATATTTCTAAAATAAAAATTGCATTAACTCACATATCAGTTTCTTGTTGTTTCAGTTTGTTTCCTACATATTAAGCAATTTATGGATAAATAAAGTAGCTTTGCAATTAAAACTGTATTAAGAATGTTGAAGTAAAGATATTTTATATTAGACTAATTTTTATAGTTGCATAAAATCGCACCCCACCCTTCCAGATGGAAGGCCGATCCCCTAACCACCACTGCCTTTTAATATTATGATAAAATTAGGATTGAAATTTTCTGTACAATGTTTGAAATTATTTGGCGCCCCTCTGCAAGCTGCGTTCGGGGCATGATAGCCCCCCCGTCGCCATGTCTCTGAAACATTTCACATTAATGGTGTTTTGTACTGCGGTGGTGCTCGAGCTAGTTTCTAAATTAAAGTAGTTGTGAATATTACTTTTATGAATGTTTTATCAAATTTATTTGTTGAATTTCAGTGGCAATATATTAATCTATGTTATGTTGCAATGAATATAACACATATTAATTCATGTGATAATGAATATTTTCATATTCATCGATTGAATGTAAATATCTAATATACATTATGATTAAAATAAGAGACCTCATGTCCATCGACTTAATTGAACATAAGGCCTAGAAAAACAGAGTTTTTAATTTGGATTCTATATTAAGTTTTGAATGAAAAGTACAAGTTATCCAAAAATTGCATTCAAGTTTCCGTGTGTCGAATCGTCTAATTGAATGTCACATTTTCTAAATAGTAAAATCTATTAAAGAGAATTCGTTATCGGACAATGGCTCAAAATTACAAGGCCACGTTTTACGAATTATCATTTGGCAGAAATAAGAATCCAGAAATATTGCAAGCAAATGGTACTTCTATTTGCTAACACAGAGCTTTTGGTATTCCTTAACCAGAGATATCTTTCATTGATAAATGACATATGCAATCCACCAAATAATTTGAATTTATTTCAAAGCAACCTAAAGGTAAATTTATGAGATCATGAAGCATAGCTTATGCCATAACATTTACAGATTAAATTCTCTACTAATATTCCAGTGTTCTATGTTAAATCTTTAATTTGAAAAAAAAAGAGTGTTATTTATCTATATAGCTGAAGGATCTTAATATTTTTTTATCAAACTCCCTCAGATTTTTTATCGTCTATAATCGACATCCTTACATCTATTTCTTTCTCGACAAGAACGTCCATTTTAAGCGGACAAAATTAACTAGGGCATATTTTTTTTAAAGAAAAAGTGCGCTATTCTCTAATAACCAGATGCCTACAGGAGAGAAATGAAGATACAAACCCTAAAATATATTCATAATATATATAAGTGATGAAAAATACATTATTCATTAGTCTAACCTTATTCTCTAACAGTACAGTAGCAGGAAAAAATCATGTTTTTAATCTAATATAAAGAGCTCTGGAATGTAAATTCATTTTGCAAAAAATATATCTCTTAAAATTCCATTTAATTTTGAGTTATTAAGTATTGAGGTCGGGTCTTTTCATAAACGATGAGTTGATTCAATTGTCGGTTCATTTGGAAAAAAGCGTAAACTTGTTCTTTCCAGTAGTCAAAAGTTTTTCAAAAATTATATTTAGGCATAAAGAGATAAGACCTAAAGCCTTAAAATTGTTTCATGAATGTTACCAGTTAAGCATAGATGAGTTTTAAGAAATTTCCTCTTCACATTTTTACTAGAGAATGAATACATAGGAATTTTTAAAATTCATTTCAGACAAATATCAGATTAAATTTTCTTACCTCCCCCGAATATATGACGACTTATTTTATATGTTCTAACTGCTTTTAATGAACACAACGGAATTTCAGTTGAACAGAATAAAAAACCGGCTTCCTCCTTGTAACTACGAATTTTCATAAATTTGATATTTGGGTGAATTTTTTTCAGTTAAAAGAATTTTTTATCAGTTGATATCAAAGCACAATTGGATTATAAAGAAAATTTTACAAATTATGCTGATGCCTAAGATGAATTTGAACTCAATAATATTTTTCTTGATTAGTATACAAATATTTTGATTCAGCAAAGTTATTTAATTTTGCATTATTAAAAGTTTATTTTTAAATTTACTAAAAGCTCAAGAAGTAATGGGTGCATTGCATGAATAAAATAGGGTTTTAATTCTTTTATTTGTTATTTCTGTTGAAATTTGGCACTTCATTACTGAAGAAGCAGATATGCTTTATAAATATTTAATTTACCATGAGAATATCAAAAATAAATCGAAATGGCTTAAAGTTGAAGCAAATTTCTTAGGTCTATTCTTCTAATTGGTCATAAAGACAATATACAAGATTAAAAATCGTCTGAATAATTAACTTAAAATCTTGTTTTGGGAATATAAATAAATTGTTTATTTACTTTTCTTGATAAATAATTTCAGTATTTTTGATGGATAAAAAAGCATGCCATATAGCAGGTTTTATTGAAATGTTGAAATTCATTCTGCATTCGAACTCAATATGCAAAAAACTTATGATCAAACATGAAATGAAAAAAAAATCAATAAATTTTAAGAAATCTTTATAAAATAAAGATTCAAATTCATAGAATTGGTGAACTATGAAATATCTATAGATATATATTATAATATCATATAGATATAATTCTTGAAAAATAACTTAAAAAATATAGATGAAAAATGAAAAAGCTCACTGCATGAGAAAAGTATAAATGTTTAGAATTTCCTTGATATTTAAAAATCAATTATCAATATATATCTTTTATAGGTAAGTACATTGCAGCCCAACTTGTCTAGTGGTCAGCGTGCCTGACTGCGGATAAGGAGTTCCTGGGTTTGTATCCCGATTTGGGCATGGATGTACTTTTTCTCTCTATCTATTCTGCCTTTATCCTTTCCTTGTATGAATGTGGTGTGAATGGTTGCCTATGCTATAAACGGGTTCTTATGGCATGTGTGTATTGAGGAAGTCGTACTCCACACCAAAATAGGGTTCAGTTGGAAAAGTGGAGCAGCGCACTCCATGTTGCCAGCCTAGCTGGCACACGGCAACAATAACAGATAAGTATATTAAGTAATTCCATCCACTTTTTCCAGAATATTAATGCAGAATTTACTTGGCAACACTTTGGAAAGATAAAGATTTGTCATGGCAAAATCCTCGATATTAAGGAAAAATGGTTGACTTCGGAATCGAAAGGTTAATTTCGAAAACTGAGAACGCACGCAGCGTTTACGGGGGATGTGGGAAGTGAACATAGAAATTAGCTTCTGGTGTTTTGAAAAATACAATTTCGAAGCTTTTCTGAGAGAGGAAGGTCTTGTTGACCAAAGGAGGACAGTGATTGGACTGACTCTTAAAACAATTAAGTTTTCATCCACTATGTGAGCGTGGCTAATTTTCGCATAAAATTATAAAAAATTTACCATACATAGAATAAAACTTTGTTCCTGGTATTTATAAATATATTTATAAAATTTAAGTTTGTTTTTAAAACTTCTAAATTATTCAGGTTTCCTAAGTTATTAATGCTTTGAGCATATCTTCAAACTGAGCTAATTTAAAAATAAATAAAAAAAACATTTTTTCATTAATTTAAAATTTAAGAATTAAAAAAAATAAAAATAAATTTCAAACAAGAATAAATTATTATTTTTGGAACTTTTTGATAACTACAAAAAGTGAATGTCAAGTCATGACAGAACTTGTCTAAATTTCTTCGTAGACATAGCATTGGCTCGTTTCCAATGATTCTTAAGCAAGGAAATCAATTTAATACCTGTATATTTTATTTGTACATTTTTTCTTCATTTATTCAAAAAGTTTTTCTATTTATGTATTAAAATTAAAACTGGTATTACGCATAAAATAATTATGTTTTTAAAAGTAATGGATATGTCACATGTAATAAAAATAATTGTTAGTTTAAAACGAGTGTCATTAAGTAAAACACAAGACTCAGTTATTAAAAAAACTTACAATACTCTTAGTTACACGTATGAAGTTTGTGTATTACAATAGCTTTGATAATATTATTGTATCCATGATTTTTTTGTTAATTGCGAAATAAAATATCCTCGAAAGATATTACGTATAAGAATTGGATGCTAATGTGATACTACTATACAAAGGCAATTAAAAGTAACAGAAAAAAATAGAAAAAATTGAATAAATTAATTTGATATAGTTCTACATATAATATAATATAAGAAATACTTTGCTTCAAATGAAGAAGTAAATATTATGTTTGATAGTAAAACAGCAGTCTATATAAAAATGTAATAACAGAATCTTTTTCTCTCTTACGTATTTCATCAAAATCTGAATCCCAAATCAGACTTAAGTGATTACTATACTAAGCAGCCATTCAATGCTGGAGAATATTTGAAAGGGAATCCTTCCAACAGTAGTGTTAGCATTATAAAAAGTTTCGTTAAATATATTGTAAAATAAAAAATTATATTGCGATGAAAATCAGAACAAAGTTCAATATATATTCTGAGACCATCTATATAAAATATATGTAACATTTGAAACTAAGGCAATTAAATGAAATAAAAAAAATTTAAGTGGAAAAAATTATTAATTTAAAATAATATAAATGCTTGTAGAGTAGCCCACTGATGGTTGAGTGGTTTGCGTTCCTGACTCTTAAGCTGTGGGTCTTGTGTTCGAATCCCAGGTCGGGCATGGGTACTTTCTCTCCGTGTTTCTCTTCTTTTGTGATAATGTATGAATGTGGTCCACCGTATGAACGAGTTTGTGTTGGTATGGCGTGGGTAATTTAACTCGCCTTCGTGAATTGGTTCAAAAGTGGCCGCTGGGTAACGACAAATGAGTAGTAGTTTCTGGTCTTTTGTGGCGAAGGGTACTACTGGTAAAAAATATTTTTAAATTTTTTGGACTGCATTGAAAATTATGAGCCATTTAGTATGAGCCATATGTGTTGAATTAAAGGTATCAATATAGTTATCAGTATATTCATATAATTTATGTCATATTTGCACAATATTATTGTACTTGAGGCACAGTATTATTGTTAGGGGCTCCTCCCCCTTGTGCTTTCATTCTTGCCTGACTTTTAGCATGAGTTTCAATTTTGTTTTGCGTGTATGTGTGAACTCATCTTTTTTTTATATTTATTTACTTAGTTTTGGGATCCATTTTTTAGTACTGTTTTTGGTCTTTTCTTATTTAGGTAGTCATTTATATCGTAACTTGAAAGATTTTTGATTTCTGGATTTGCGTGTGTGGTTATTTCTGAATAGAATTTTGTCGCTTGTTTAGTAATGAATGTTGTTAATGTTGTGGTTACTGTTTCGTCTCTAATTTTTTCGTTTCTAATGTACCAGGGTGTGTTAGTAATTACCCTGAGTGTGATATTTTGTAATGCTTCGAGTTTTTGTATATTGCTCTATGCAGCTGATCCATAAATTTCAGAGCCATACATTAAAATCGGTCTGAGGAGAGTTGTATGAATCAGTTTTTTGTTTTTGAAGTTTAATTTGGAATATTTACCAATGAGTGGATATAATTTTGCTCTGATTGCGTGCCAGAAATTTAGTTCTTATTTTTTCTATATGAGGAACCCAGGTTAATCTCTTATCCATAGTCATGCCTAGATATTCCACTCTCGGTTGCCATTTAATATTTTGATTTAGAATATTTATTTCTTAAGGGTTTTATTAGAGTATGTAAAGCAAATTGCTTGCGTTTTATTGACATTAAGTGTTAATTTCCATTTAGTGAACCATTTGACCACTAAGTCAATGTATGAATTTAGATTTTCAATTAGAATATTTTTAGTTGGACCTCTTCTAATATGGCCGTATCATCTTCAAAGAGTGCAATTTTGTAATTATTGGTTTTGGGGATGTCATTTACATAGAGTAAGAACAGCATCGGTCCTAATTTACTGCCTTGTGGAACTCCACTTGTTATAGTTCTAGGTAAGGTTTTTTTCCTTATTAAGTTCAACAATAAAGGTTCTGTTTGTGAGGTAGGACTGTATTAGTTTGATCAAAAAGATTGGAAATTTAAGGCTAGTAAGTTTGTAAATTAGTCCTTCTATCCATACTCTATCAAAGGCTTTTGCCACATCGAGCATAACTGCTGCTGTGGTTTGGCCGTAAATGAATCCCTGATGTATGAATTCTGAAATCCTAAGTATTTGCTGTGTTGTTGAGTGTTTTGCTCTAAAACCGAATTGTTCATTTATTATAATGTTGTATTTTTCAATAAATTTTTAATAAGTTTTAATATGTGTTCTTCTGTAATTTTACTGAGTGTAGAAAGTAAGCTGATAGGTCTGTTGTTTTCTGATTTATTTAGATTTTTTCCTGGTTTGGGTATGGGTCTAACAATTGCAGTTTTCCAGCATTTAGGAAAGTAATTTAATTTTAAGATGTGGTTAATGATAATAGTTAAATTTATGACATATTTAGGGGTAAGATTTTTAACCATTTTATTTGTACTATTGTCTTGTCCAGGGGCCTTGCCATTTTTTAATTTTTTGATGCTTGTGATAATTTCTTTAGGTGTGATTATGCCTGTGTATTTATTGTAAGTGCATTTTTGGAGATTATTTAGTGTGTTTTTGATGGCTCTTTCTGTTTTAATATCTGTGTTGGTGTTGTTATTAAAATGGATATAGAATTGTTTAGCTATTAATTCGATTTTATCTTTTGCTGTGGTGTATTGAGTACCATTATGTTCAAGGTTAGGAATTTTTTGGTATTGAGTTTTTAGTTTTTTTGTGGCTTTCCAGAGGGAGCCATTTTCTGCTTGTAGATTTTCAACATACTCTTCCCAGTTTTTCTGATTATATTGATAGAGTTCATTTATGATTTGCTGATTAGTTTAATTTAATAATTTTTTATCATTTGGGCTTCTGGTTTTTTGGTAATTTTTTCTAATTTTTTTTTATTAATTTCAAGATTTTATATGGAGGGGGTAATTTTTTAATTGGAATTTCTTGGGGTTTTTTATGTGCTTTGTGTATGTTATTTGTGAAGTTGATTATTCTGTCATCCAATTCCTTTTCGGTTTTGATGGTATTAAAATTTAGTTGCATGGAGTTAAATTCTTTTTTAAATTCAATCCAATTTTTTTTTTGGTACAAGTCGGGGTAGGTGTAGGTTGTATGTTGGTTTCGAATTCAAATTTTACTGGTAAATGGTCTGATGATAATACATTAAGTGTGATAGTGTTTGTGATGACAGGGGGTTTCTTGCAATGGCGAAGTCAATTGTGGTTGCTGATTTGGTACTATATCTTGTGGGAGTTGGGGGTGAAATTAGTTGAAGATCAGCATTTTTAATGAAGTTGTTTAAAATATGACCATTAATATTTGGGCTTTGACAGTTTTTGTGTTTACAATTAAAATCCCCAGCAATGAGGATTCTGGGTCCTAAGGAAAGCAGATTCTCTATTTCAAATGGGAGGTTTGGGTGGGTGTTTGGGGGTATGTAGATGGATGTTAGGGTTCTTCATGTGGGGGTAAATTTCAATTATTCTAGCTTCTAAATATTGAAAGTTGGGAGTAGTGATATGTTTGTGTGTGAGGTGATTTTTAATTAGAATTCCAGTTCCCCCTCTTGGGAATTTTGGTGAGAAGTTTCTGGGTGTGTGTATGAATGTGTAGTTTCAAATGTAAAATTTTTCATTTTGTTTAAGAAAGTTTCTTGTATGAGAATGATTTCTGGATTGTGTTCCTGTAAGAAAGTGATTAATTCATGTTTTTTGCTTCGTATACTTTGAGCATTCCATGTGATTATATTTAATTTGTTGAGTAGATTGCTCATAGGTAGAACAATTGTTGAGGTTATTTACAAAGTTAATGAACTCAAACATTTTCATGGTTGGGTCTGTAATGTTTCCCATTTTTTTATTAAATTCCTGTAATTTATTTCCAAATATTTCATTGATTGTTTTACAGAATTTTAAGATTTCTCCAAGATTGGAGAAAGCTGAGAAATTAAAATTTTTGGTATTATTGTTTGCATTTATATTGTTTACGGCATTTGGTAAACTTGGGAATTCGATATTTTTGTTTTGCGCGTCTAGCGCTGTTCTAGGTCTGATGCGGTTCTCGCGAGACAACTCTCATGCGTTCATCTACGAATTTGCGGACAATCAATGTGACGTCATATCACGTGACCGCCAAGCTTACACGGCCTTGTGTGGCTAGTTGGCCGTCCCTGGTATTGGAGTCGGTCGTGAGAGATGGGAAAAAAGGGGGTGGATGGATGACCTGTCACGGGGAAGCTGCGAGTGCGGGAAGATGAAACAAATTCCAACACTGGAGAAAGGCTGAGCTTTTTGGAGTAGTATAATTTAGAAAAGGAATTTAAGTTTGATGTTAAAACAAAAATCATATATTTTTAATTTAAATAACTTTGCAATATACATTTATAATAATTACATATTAGTATCTACATATAGATTAATGTAATTCGTTTAAAGAACTAATTATTAATATTTCTTAGAACAGTTCTTGGTCGTCTTCTGTTACTAAGTTCATTTATATTATACTCGGGTTGGTGGTTTATGAGAGGGTTATTTATATTAATGAGATTTCGGTATAATTTTTGAGATATTCTAATGATGAAATCATTAATATTTTCTATAGTGTATTCACTAAAGATATTAAAATTTCTGAAATAAATTGGAGCTTTAACTAGCATTCTAATTATTCTATTTTCGTAAGATTGCAATCTACAGACATTTCTGGTAGCTGCAGAACCCCAGACAGGTGCTGCGTATGTTAAAACTGGCCGAATAAGTGCTTTATAAATTAATAGTTTATTATCAGTGCTGATAACTGAATTTCGAGAAATTAGAGCACCGCTTCTGCCTACCTTTTTTGATTATTTGGTTTATGTGCGACAGCCATGTCAGTCTCCTGTCTCTAGGGTTACTCCCAGATATCTCACATATGTAGACCAGGGAATGTTGTTGATGGTCAGTTAGTTTGTAGGTTTTCGTTTATTGTCAAATAAAATGGCCACATACCCATTTATCTGGGTTTATGATAATCTTCCATTTATTTAGCCAGTTCTCCAATATTGCAATAGAGTGACGTATTGGCTCCACCGCTATTACGTTGGAATCTCCTGAGCTCATAATGGCAGTATCATCTGCGAATAGGAAATTTTTTATATTCGTATGAACAGGGGGGATGTCCGCAATGTATATATTAAATAGTGTTGGGCCAAGTACTGAGCCATGTGTGGAACACCAATCAAAATGGGGCATTTGTCAGATTTAGAATTATTAATTTTAACCTGGAATGTGTGATTTTTTAAGTAGTGGGTCAAGCTATTTACTATTTGTTGAGGGAAATCAAGTGTCCACAATTTAAAAATCAGGCCGTCCAGCCAGACCTTGTCAAAAACCTTCGCAACGTCGAGGAATAATGCTGCAGGTGCCTTATTAAGTTGAATATTATTCGTAATGAGCTCAACTGCCCTAAGCAATGGATGGGTTGTTGCTCCCTAAATCCGAACTGCTCGTTATTTACTATATGCCTATTTTCAATATGTGGTTTCATTCGTGTTTTAATACAATACTCAAAAAGGTTTGAGAGTAATGGTAATAAGCTTATTGGCCTGTATCAGGTGGGATCACGTGGGTTTTTTTGTTGTTCCTTAAAAATGGGAGCTACAATAGCGTTTTTCCTGAAGGTAGGAAAATAATTTAAGTCAAGAATTTTATTAAATATTTTAGTTATGCAAAACAGTGCTTTAAGAAGTAGGTTTTTTAGCATGATGTTGGTGATCCTGTCGTGTCCTGGGGCTTTTTTAGGATGCATAGTAGTTGAGTAATTCAAAGGGGGGTGTTAACAGGTAGTTGGTTCGATACCCACTACCTGTTAACACCCCCATTGTCTTTGCTTAGAAAATTGTCAAATATGTGGAATATTGTTGGGTGAAAATTGTAGTTTGAATGCATGTGCAATGGCGTCAGCCTTTTCAATATCTGTATAATGTATTCCTGCTCGGTCATTAATGCGCGGAATATTGGATGTTTTTTTCTTATGAAAGCTAATGGCCTTCCACAGTGATCCATCAGTTGGTTCTATGGAGTTTAGATGTTGGGTCCATTGAGCCTCTTTATATATCCTAATTTCAGTTTTTAGTTTATTATTTAATTTATTATATATTTTTTCTTGTCCTCCGGTTTTTTAGTTGATTTCCATATTTTTCTGAGCCCATTTACGCATTCTAATTTTCTTTTTGAGCTCGTTTGAAAGGTATGAGCAATTATTAATATAGGGTATTTTTTTAGATGTTTTTTCTTGACAATCGACTATATTTTGAGATAGGTTTTGAACTGCAATCTCAATCTCCTCCTCAGTATATTTTCCATAAATATGAAATTTTCTAATTAATAAAAAATCTAAAAAAAAAGATTTGAAAAATAAATGTTAATTTCTTTATGACTTGAAATATTTAAGCCATCAATAAATAAAATATTTTCCTTTAGAATTATTTTACAAAACAGAATTCTGAGATATTCATTCAGTTAAAATATTTTTAATTCTTAGTTTCATTATTTTAATAATATTTAATATATTAAATTTAATGCATTAATTTTTCATCCAAAGTATATAATTTTAAGAAGTAACATTTTTTTCTTAGTTTAGAATAATTCCAGAATGTGCTAAAAAGTTTATTGGTATTTTTTTGTGCTTTAATGAGAACCTGTTACAAGTGTTGTAATAATTAGTAAAAGGGTTTATATAGTTTCTATCTCTCTCTCTCTCTCCGAAACAACTTGGATCATTTTAACTATTTTCAAATTATTACATAATAATAATAATATTATTTTAAAAGGAAGAAAAATCAATTAATGTTTCTAATAAAGGGCTTATATTTATTTATTTTTGATTATATATTTTGTTTTTTTCAATAAATTTATATAAAAATAATATTTTTATATTCATTTTCATCTTCAAATTAAATGTTTTCATTTCACATCTAAATATTTTTATTTAATTTTTACTTTTAAGTATGATTTAGTGTTCTAGAGAATCATTGTAATATTCGAAAAGCTTTTTAAAAACCGAAATTCGATAAAATCAAAGATCTATTTATTCTTTCATTTGTCACATGAAGCATATTTGAATTCTTTGGAAAAAAATTTTGTTAAAATTAAATTTTGTTGACAATTTTTGTTTATTCAAAACATTTACTTATGACATAATCATAAGGATACGTCTTTGAATCATTTTAGTAACTTTTTTAAGAATTCGTTGTTTTCTATTGTTTATTTGCTCAAAAAATATTATATTATTTTAGAATATGTTGATACAGTTTATATATATATATATATATATATATATATATATATATATATATATATATATATATATATATATATATATATATATATATATATATATATGTAATTGGCTTAAAAAATAAAAATTATTAACATAGGAACTAATATAGAACACTAAAAATAATTCATATTACATTAATATGTAAATGCAAATAATTTTTGTAGATTTGTAATATTTACTGTAATTCTCGTATGGTGAGAATATATTATCACCGTTGAAATATTATAATTTGGTTTAAATTATAATGTAACATATGGGAATAAATTATTGCCATTGAAATTATTATTATTGATTTGATGCTTTTTCGACTATAATTCTATAAAATTTAATAAAAGGAAACACGTTAAATATTATATTTTGTATACTTTTTTCCGCCGACCAATTGGCTGAGTGGTTAGCGTTCCTGACTATTGAGCTGTTGGTTCCGGGTTCGAATCCCGGTTCGAGCATGGATCTTTCTTTTCTTCGCTGTGTTTCTCTGACCTTTCTTCTGTGTTGTTGTATGAATGTGGCCCGCCCTATAAACGGGTTTGTGGTGGTATGGCGCGGGCAACGCTACTCGCCTCCGTGACTTGTTCACAGGTGCCCGCTGGGTAACGACAAATGAGTAGCAGTTTCTGGCCTTGTTGTGGCATAGGGTTCAGTCACCCTTGTGTGCTCGCAATTGGATAAAAAAAATACTTTTTTTCCAAACACTTGCAAAATTTAAATTTTTACAAGAATTTTTTATTTTTATTTTATAATATAATAAGTGGAAATAAATACAACTCACACTATTTAACACAAAGGAAACATTGTTTTCTCACAGAAAAATCCAAAAATTTACCGTAACCCAACTTTGTAAAAGAAATAACTCTCATAATTCTTTAGATATATTGTATGGTTTTAAGTTAATTGATTAGAGTGAGTTTATATTATCCAATTATTTTTATGTATTTAATAGGATAAAAGCGCCACATATTATTTTGTTTTCATTTGCTGTGGTTTTGATAATATTCCGATAAATCACTTTTTTGAATTCTAGTTGAATTTTGGAGCAGAAACTTATCTATATTTTGCAAATGGCGATTGAGACTTATTCGCGATATCATTGTTTTTTAGTGAAGGAAGTTTTTGGTGATTTATATTAATTAAATGATTACGCAAATAGGTGCAATGAATTTTTCCTAACTTGTTTTTTGAGGAATCAATAATATACGGAAAATATTGAATTCCTGTTTTTTTCGAACATTCTTAATTTTTCAAGAACTCTTACATTTTAAATATTTTTCGTTAAAATATGTTAGATGATAAATGCCAAAATATTGATGGCCTAATATATTAAGCCAAATTAAATTACTCAAGGTATCTTAAAAATCATTTTCCAAATAAACGCAAAATAGTTCATCGTTGCCCCAAAGAGAAGTGATAACATATCAAACACTTACATATTGAGAAACATAATCCCTATTTGTTTTCTGTGGTATGTAATACATTTTGTTATAGCTAACACATTGATTGTTTTGTGTTTTACGATTTTACTTTAAAAGCTTCTCTATAGCGACACTTTTAGAACATTCTGTGTGTTAATTGTTAGAAAATATTCCGTTAATGCTTTTATGCTTTTTAGAGATGAATAATATTTACTCAGTTTTAATAAAAATTTGTTTGTTTTAACCCTCGCCTGCCATAGTTACTAATGGATATGATCGGTCTTTGAGCTAAGTAAATAAGTCGCTTCGATATGAATGCCGCTTCAGATCATTTTATATCAACAAAAGAAGATTGTTGTCAATAAGCTCGTCTCTATTTGTTTGTAGATACAAAAAAAAAGAATTCAATTATACACATATATATATATATATATATATATATATATATATATATATATATATATATATATATATATATATATATATATATATATATATATATATATATATATATATATATACACACACATTTTCTCGCTTACACATTCGTAAATTTGTCGTGAATCAGCATCAATATGTTGATGAAGCTTTGCATTTTAATTTTGATGGAGAAGGTGCAATCAGACGGTAAGATATTTCATAAAATTTAAGTCACACATTTTATATAATATTCGATTTTGTCTATAATTTTTATGGTGATTACATTTTGCATATTTTTATTTTATTTTATTTATTTTTGCTTTATAATATGAATCAAAAAATGAATAAATATTTGACCAATGTATTTTTTTAAGCTACATAAAATAATATTTCTATATCATTTATAAGACTTTTTTTAGATTTTAACTGTGAATACTATATAAAAATTCTTAATGATTAAAAAAAATCTGCAGGAAAAATCTTTTTTTAAAAATTAATCGTGGCATGCATATTTAATTTCACTGCTAAAATCAAACTAAATAGATTTAAGTGAAACATTTTTAATTGATGCTAATATATCACAAAAGTGTAGAATTTAATTTATAAGTGTGTTATGTGTACCATTTAAATTTCTATAAATGTACTAAGTAATACATTTACAGTGAAGATAAATTATACAATAGGTAGAAATAGATAATAGAATGAAAATAAAACAAATGCTAGATAACTGTTTTTTTCTAACTTTAATATTCTTTGTTTTAGTTTTTGAATGTTTTCGTTTTTTTAAAATATGTTGATTGATGAGAAATGTATTTTATTTGTAATATACATGCTTAAGGCTGCTTAAAACATTTCGAATAATATTGAGATTTAAGAAAATATTTGTTTTATTATTCGATGATAAGTGACTGATATGATGATCTTTCAGTTAAGCAATGTGTGTCGTAAATTAAAAAATAAATAAATTAATTAATAAAAATAAATAAATTAGCTTATTTTTTAATTTTACAATAGCTAATAATATTGTAGCCTACTATTGTAATTACCCTCAAACAAAATAGCACGAATTGCAACCGTTTTTAGAACTTTCACCTTTGCAAAAAGACAATGTCGTACAATTTATATTTTTAAAGTAAAACCAATAAGAACAGTAAATGAAATAGTAAATAAACAGTAAATGAAAAACTTATTTTTAAATTGTTTCTGAAACACAATTCGCAATTCTGAACCACGATCAGATGACGAGGTCACACCTGAGCTAGCACCCTCCTCTCCAACTACGCCATATCAGCGGAAGAAGTTTGGATGTCACAGGTTATCATGGGCTCGTCACCAATAATATAACTTTGAATGCTTTCTAGCATAAATTAGATGAACATTTTATTGAAATAAATGATTTTGGTAATGTCATTATTTATGGGAAATACACATATGTAATTGAAATCCGTGAAGCATTCTGTTCTCTTTATCAAATTTATGCATTTTCCCCGAAATTAGAACTTGCACATCTGGTATTAATAAAGCTTCAGTACGGAATTTTTTAAACTTTTTTTTATTTCAGAATAAAAGTTGAACAGAATTTTGAAAACAATTTAGTTATTTTCATTTCATGTAAGAGCAAGATTTCAAAAAAATTCTTTCTAAATTGCTTTTACTGATATACAACAAAATGGTTTGTACTTTAAGAACTTATTTTTCTAATCACAGGCTAAAATATTATTCATAGAATTTCTGATAAAGGTAGGCAGAGCTTAAAATTAAATATATTTTCATGAACACACAATTATCAACCCATTCAGATTTTATCCTTTCTGATTATTACTGTCAGAGTGGTTGCACAAGCAAAGACAGTAGCTCTCAGCTAGGTGGAAGCAGCTTAAATGAAATCATTGCGAAGTTGCTGATCCTTATACTACAATGCACACCGTTCCGGAATTTTGCTCGTTTCTAGAATAAAGTCGTGCCTCGTTTTAAAATTGACATCTGTATGTAATTTCTTGTGGCGAGTAAAAATACATTAGCCATTGATCCCTCTTTTTTTATACTCCCATAATTTAAATCTTTCTATGTGAATTTAAAAAAAAATAATTGCTTTTTTTGATTTTGAAAACGTTTTATTTTTGCCCACTGCAGTGAGTTTATTTTAGATTTTCTCGATTAGCTGCTGATCAGATATTCATTGAGACGTGAGACTTCATTTCGTGATGCAAAACAACATCTTGAATCAAGTTAAGATAATAAAAAATGTTTTTTAAAAATAGTAGATACTGTTGTTTTTATAATTTCGTAATTTTTCAAAAAATTCTAGCTACATGTTTCCCGGTGGAAACAGTCTAGCTTGACCAACGGATCATGTTCTATTATTCTAACAGACTGTAGTCTGTTGTTGTTACTTATGACATTTAGACAGTCCAAGCTCACTATGTCGTTGGCTATGTGAATTTAAGTCAGTAGGTGCATCTTTCATTGAACCAGAGCACCACGAAAAGTACGACTTTGGTCTACACTCCTCCTACAGATGGCACCATCAGAGGATTCACTCCCTCAATTTCGAAATGGATCTGGAGGGGGAGAAAATTTTCTCGAGTCTATTTCGCTCATGGTAACTGCTCAACGACCGATCACAGGGCTTTCGATTGCACAGATTTAACGAGGATGTATATACTTTGTGGTTATAAACCACAACATTTGGTGACATGGTAAATTGGTGACATAAAAAATTTATTTGACCAGGGGACCGAAAATGGTTTTTCGGTCCCCTGGTCAAATAAAGTCGAGTACCTCGGTCTTACGTTAGATAAAAAACTTACCTGGAAAGCCCATATTAATAAAATTAAGAATAAATTTATTTCTGCCAAAACTTCACTCTACCCCTTAATTGCCTACAAATCGAAGCTCTCCATGGCTAACAAGCTATTGATTTATAAATCATACCTTCGCCCTATTATCACCTATGCAGCCCCAATCTGGGGTGGTGCTGCGGAAACGAATCTGAAACTTCTTGAGGGTCAGCAAAGTAAATTTCTTAGACTGATCACTCAATCAGACTTCTACATCAGAAACGAACACATCAGAAACAATTTGGGTGTCCTTCCCCTATCAAGATACGTCCAATTCCTTGCTTTTCGCTTCTACAATCCTTATGAAATTGATAACTCTGAAATTCAAGCAATTGAAAACTACAGTCCCAATGAACTTTCCAATTTCCACAGACCAAGGGCGGTTCTGCGGGCTAAGCCACATTCAAACTTATCTATTCGCCTCCCAAAAAGTAGAAATTAATAATTTCTTCTTCTTATACTTAAAATAAAATAAAATACAGAAAAGGAAAAAAATTGTATTTATATATATGCATATATAATAGAATAAAAAAATATTTTGTCTTTATATAGTTATTTCAATACTGTTACTATGTATATAACTGTAATTTAATTTTTTTTTTGCACTCTTGTTTGTAATGTGTATTCAAATTTTTCTTTTTTATTTTTATTCAATCTCATGCAAAGAACTCTCGTTGGGAGCACTTTAACCTAAGCAAAATATTTTCTTAATCTTTTGTGTTTAAATAACCTTATGTTTTGAAATCATTATGTTAATCTCAACTAAAGTTAGGTGTAGAAAAATTTCTTAGGAACAGAAGGTACATGGCCATTTAGGCTAGGAACCTAACAAACACTAGATCCACTTCTTCTTCATGATTTCGTTCCCACGGGTTTCCTCAGAAATGAATTCTTCAAAATGTGGTCAGTTTACTTTCTGCCAAACAGCAAGAGAAAGGGAATTTCGAGCGAAAATATCTCGGGTCATACATTCGAGCACTCAAAATTCTGTGGGCTCTTGAGTCAAATGTAATTGCAGCCTTTTATGTGTACAAAAATCGTCTATTCTAGAAACTATCACCATAAAAGATTTTGGAGAAAAATATAAATGTTGTTGGTTTTTAATGGAAAGCGTATTTGCATATTTAAGTTTTATATATTTAACGCAGAAGATTAAACAACTCAAAACTTGATAAAGATTTTGACAGCTAATGTTTCTTTAAAAAAATATTAAAAACATATTAAAATGGGTTTTAAAGCTCACTTTATTGGTTTAATAATAATATTCTAATTATTAGATCTTCTTCTTCTTAGAGTTGGGTTTGTATGTCATTGAGCACCTCTGCTTTTATCAGCATTTTGTACTGTTAACTCCAAACCCAATGTTTCTTAATTCCAGTTGCTCGGGTCACCCACTTTATTAATAAAGTCTGATAACCCTTTAATGGTGTCTAGGTGTAACTCTCTAGTATGGATGATGCCTAAAGAGGTTAATCTAGGGAGGGCAAGAGCCTCGCATTCATAAATGATATGCTTGGCCGTTTCTTCTTGCATATGACATTTCCTGCAGATAGGGTCTTGCTGAAACAATCCCATTTTATGGAGATGTTTTCTGAAATAGTAGTGCCCAATTATGAAGCCTACGATTAAACGTATCTTCTGCCTAGAGCATCTTAGAATTTCATAGGAAATCCTCGCTGATGATCTACAGATCATACTTTTAGCGTGGGTTTGACCAGAAGATTTGAGCCAAGCTTCATACATCTTCCGTTTTTCCCATCTAAGAACATTGGTTTTTGCGGTCTTCAAATTGATCCCACAAAAAGGTTCTGGACCAATGGGAACAAAAGACGATCCTTGTTTAGCAAGCTCATCAGCCCTTTCATTACCTTCGATACCTTTGTGTCCTGGCACCCATACAAGGATCACCCTGTTTCTAGTTGCCAGTTCTGTAAGAAGGTTTCTACACTCCAGAATCTTTTTACATTTTATTTCAAAGGAATTAAGCGCTTTTAAAGCGGCTTGACTGTCACTGAAAATGAGAATCCGCTTACCGTAGTAGCCCTTCTTCATATTCAGTCGCAGACAGTGGATAATGGCCAAAACTTCTGCCTGGAAGACCAAAGCGTATCGCCCAAGGCTTACAGACAAACTGATTCTTGGTGACACGCCACAAACTCCCAGTCCTGAGAGGCTGTTCTTCAGTGATCCATCTGTGTACCAGATTAGATCTCCTGTTTTAGTTTCAAACATGTTGTTATCCCATTCGTCTCTAGTTGGAAAAACTATATCAAATGTTCTATCAAACATGTATGTTTTTTCCATGATGTTAGATGGCATCATGAAAGTAGGGTCTTGAAATTTCCTGGTGATGCCCTTGTGCCCTTTGGCAACAGGCTGGTCATACCAGTGGTTTTGCAGCTTCATTCTGTATGCATTCACTCTTGCAACGCTGCAGATGAAGATGTCCAAGGGAGTCAGATCCAACACAACCTCCAATGCTCTGGTTGGCGTGGTGGAAATTGCTCCTGTGATGCAGAGACAGGCTAGTCTTTGTAGACCCCCCAGTCTGTCAATTACAGTCTTCTGTTCCACCTTACGCCACCAGATCACACAGGCATATGTGAAAATGGGCCTGACAAAAGCTGTGTACATCCATAACATCAGTTTTGGATGTAAACCCCAGTTTTTACCAAGCATTCGCCTGTAAATCATAATGCTTTTCTTTGCTCGGTTGATCCTATCATCAATGTGCTTATTCCAGGTGAGTTTCTGGTCTAAATAGATGCCCAGATACTTCAATCCTGAAGCCACATTGATTTCAACATCAAAAATTCTTGGTATGAAAAAACCTTTCCGTTTCTTTTTGCGTGTAAAAGGTACAAGGTAGGTTTTCTGAGGATTAACCATCAGGTCCCTATCCATGCACCATTGACCTACATAACTTAGAGCATCCTGCATGAGATGACAAGTTATGTCAAAATCTTTACCAAGGATAAGGATGACAATGTCATCAGCATATCCCTGCGTATAATAGCCCCTATCATTTAGATGTTTTATAAGGCTATTTACAACTAGGTTCCAAAGTAATGGTGACAGAACACCTCCTTGAGGACAACCTCTAGTAGTCTTTTTTTCAAATGATTCACCGAAGATGTTCATTTGTATACATCTATCCGAAATTAAGGCCTCAATCCAAGTACACAGGGTGTGATTAATCCCTGCCCCTCTAAGTGCATTGAGGATGGATGGATGGGAAGTATTATCAAAAGCACCCTGGATGTCGAGGAAAGTTGCCAAGGCAATATCTTTTTGATCCAGAGTGGCTTCAATCTTGGAAACTAGCTGATGTACAGCAGTCTCTGTAGATTTGCCGGGTTGATAGGCAAATTGAAGAGCATGCAAGGGACTATTTCTCCCCAAGTAATCTCTAATTTGCCAATCAATGATTTTCTCCATAATTTTAAGAAAGAATGAAGAAAGACTGGTTTGTATGACTTGGCCTGGTCATAAGTGTCCATGCCAGGTTTTGGAATGAAAACAATCCTAGTCTTTTGCCATGTCTTTGGTATATATCCCAGGGCCAAACTAGTTCTATAAATTCTAGTTAGCACTGGTATGACAACCTTCTCTGCCTTCTGGATCATGATGGGATTAATTCCATCAGGCCCAGGGCATTTTAGAGGTTTAAAGGCAAAAATTGCCCATTTAACAATGTTGTAGTTTATGATATTTTTAGCAATGGTCCATTGATTGCTATTGACTCTTTGCAAAGAGCCAATGCAATGTTCCCCTTCGTTGCTATAAATATCTCTAGCTCCCGGGAAGTAGAGTCCTGGTCATAATTTCCATAACCCCTTTTCCGGAAGAAGCAAAATTACCCTCCTCGTCTTTTAGGGTACCAACCAAAATAGGTTCATCCCTTTTAAGGAGTTTCTGGAGTCTAGCTCCTTCAGAAATAGAATCTATCTCGTCACAGAACTTTCTCCAGGAGTTAATCTTGCTTTTTCTAACAAGTTTGTTATAAATAGTGAGGGCCCTTTTATAGTTCTCCCATTCACCATTTTTCTTAGCTTTGTTAAAAAGTTTTCTAACATTTGCTCTTTCAGCAGCTAGAGAGTCATTCCACCAAGGGCATTGGAGTTTAGCTCTTCTAGTGCGAATGGGGCAATTGTTATGATAAGAATCTAGAATACTTCTCTGTAGGAGATATGCTGTAACTTCTAGATCGTAGTTGTCTCTAATAGGTCTGTTACCGAGCTCAATCAACCCAGTCAGTTCTTCTTGGAATTTCTTCCAGTCCGTCCTAACTGGGTCTCTGAATATGCGATCCAGACACACATTAGAGTGAATTTCAAAATGGATGTTTTGATGATCTGAACCAGAAGGTCTGTCATCTACTTTCCAGTATTTGATATTTTTACTAATCAGCGTTGTCGCTATAGTAATATCAATTACTTCAGATCGATTGGAAGTAATAAAAGTTGGTTCTTTGCCCTCATTTAGAATATCTAACCCAAAGTTTAGAATAAATTCCAAAAGGTACTCACCTCTTTTATTTGTGTCCGTACTTCCCCAGACAACATGATGAGCATAACAGTCTAGTCCTAGGACTACCTGTAAGTTGTTATCTCTGCAAAAGTTCACGAGCTTATGCAGAAAATGATCAGGTGGAGCCTTCTCTTCATAGGGCAGGTATCCAGAGCCAAAAACAATTTCCCTGTCCCTACCCTCTATGTTGAGTCTGACTTTCACAGCTGTCAGGTCCCTAAGAATAAATTCAGAGAGGGGAAGAACCTCAATGTTTTTATGTAAGAGTATACAAGTTCTAGCGTTACCATTAGTACAATAGATAAGCTTACCTTTAGTTCCTTTGAGACCACTGATTCTCCCCCTAACCAACCAGGGTTCCTGAATCAGGGCCAGGTGTATATCCCCAGCAAGAAACTTCTTACTGAGGTTAGTAGTACCACTTCTACTGTGGTGGAGGTGGGCTTGAACTACCTTCACCCCCATCAGCAGGAGCAGGTTTGTCAAGTACTTTAGCCTGCACTTGGTGAAGTCCAATATGAAACCTATATCCCCTTACACGAAGTGTGGCAGCATCTAATTCAGGCACACTAAGAACGATGGTCCGCCCAGATGGGTCGTTCTTAATGTTAAGAACTTTCCACTCCATTGGAGTGATCCCACCGTTCTGAGCCTCGATTTTTCTCAGGAGCTCTTTAGGTTCCAGTTCACTACAGATTTTTGGCAGTTTTGCAATTATTTTGGTGGTTCTGACCTAGTGAAGTTTCCTTGCCTCACCCACCAAGAGTTTATGTTCCTGCCAAGAGCTTATATCACTGACATTCTGTTCCAGCCACTTTGAGATCTCCAGATCTGCACAGTTGATAATAAGAGCCCCATTCTCAAGTTTACAGGATAGGAAGGCTGGGGCAAAACCCTCCTCATTCCTTCCTATTTTCCTGGTTAACAAGAGTTCCAGGTCATAGGCCTGTTTCTCTGTTAACCGTTTTTTCGGATGACCTTCTAAGAGCACAGCCATCTTGATCGCCGTGAGAGCCACCCTGTAAGTAAATCCCACAGGTCCTTCTCTCTTGGCAGCCTTTCCGACCTTGCCCTGGTTCATCCGGTTGGCAGGACGCTTCTCGCCTTTGGTTGCCTTGGGTTTTTCAACCCAAGTCCCCTCAGCGATTTTGCGCTCCTTCACCAGCTTCTTTTTCTGGGCACCAGATATTCTCTTTTAAGCTTGATTCTGGTCAGAGAGTCAGTCATGCTAGCGATAGCTTCCTGACTCTCACCAGAAGAAGATGGTTTGGAGGTCATTTCTACCTCCTGTGAAGGTTTCATTGCTACCCCTTCATTAGATTGTCTCTGAGTTCCCTTGTCTTTTTCAGAAAGGTCTGTTTCAGAAGTTTCTCCTGCAAATGCAGAAAGGTTTGCTATTCCTTGTGTCTTTTCAGCCACAAGATAACAATAAATAAACTCAGGTAATATAACAGTCCACCCAGCATTGCCTGAGTTACTGGGCAAGGCAATTTACTCTAGAAGTTCGCCAGGCATCTAGAGGCTCCGTTAAGACACCAATACCGCGGTGCCGATTAGCCCTAGGCACGGATCGCATAACACCAGGGTTTACGGGAACTGGTTCGCGGACTCTGATTCTATATTCAAAGCTATCCTGTCATTCCTACAGGACGTTCAGTTATCCATCACCTACTGACGCGCCTGGTGGCTAGCTCAAGCCCCAGAGGGGTACGCATACCCCCTGGTTCCAGGTAATAATTAGATACTTGAAGTGAAATATTTTATTATGTTCACATTTTTTACGTACATAAATTTTTTTGTAACTTTTCCCCCTCAGTGAAATATAAATGCTTCGAAATACACATGTATAGAAATGCTAAATTTAATATTGAAAAGAAAGTAATTTTATAAACATACTATTTAAATTTGTTTTTTAGTGTATCATTAGAAAATAAAAATATAGATCTAATTTTGATTACAGCAAACAAATATTTTTAAATATTATTGATTAAATTAATAGATATTTTCAAAATTTGTATTTTGGTCTGCATAAATTAACAAGAAAGAAATTTTTACCAAATTTCAACAATGATAACTTTAAATTAATGTTATCAGTTGTTAAAGGTATTTTTTTTTACCACACAAAAAAGATTATTTTTGAATTAGAACCATTTTATTGAAATTATAATGATTATATTAATATTAGAATTTATTTCTTAAAATTTTATTTAATAACTCATAAAAAACATGGCATAGTGTTTATTTATAAGATGTATTTCATATATGAAAAACTATAAATTATAGCAATCACATTAAATATTGAAAAATAAAAAATATTAAAAATGTGTAAATTAATATGTTGTTAAGTGACAACATTTATTTTGCATAATTTAGGACATTTCACATTTCACGGGATTTGTGCAAATTTTTATTTTCTTTCAAATAACGCAAATGCAAATTTTTATTCTCTCTCCCCGTCATTTTAAATTTTATTACAAAATCTTAATTAAGAATATTCGATTCTGTCTATTCAAAGTAAGAATTTATCAAAATTTGGCTATTTTTAACCTTATGATTGAGAAACTAAATAAATTTATTAGCATTCAGCCAATTTTCTTATACAAAATATATTTGAATTAAATGAATTCTCAAAATTCTGCATATTTTATGGAAACATTAATTAATGTGGAAACCCTAACAAAAGGTTTTTAAAATAAAATAAAAGAACATTTTCTAAAACATTTTCATAAAATATATTTTGAAAGTAGCAGTATTTGATATTTATTAATATCAAATGCCAGTTCATTCCTAAAATGTAGTTTAGTGATTTAGTGCGATTTAGACTGAAAATGATAACACCTTTCCTTAAAACAGTAACTTCATGGTGACGTTATGTACATCAAACGCACCAAAATGATTATTAAAATGATGCGAAATGAGGAGTTGCACAATTTTCCGTTCTTAAAAAAAAAAAAAAAAAAAAAAAAAAACATATATGAAATGATCATTTTCTCGAGATTTGGGATTGCTTTCATTCACAGAATTTTTTATAATGCATGAAATAAGAGTTCTCTATTTCTGTTTAGTATGAAAGTCGTGCGTCAAAAAATACAGGTATGTCAAAATAGAGGATGAACTAAACTTAAGTGTAAATAGAATATTTGATGCAGATATTGTTAATTTGAAATTAGAAACATGTACGGTCAGAAAAAAAATCAAGAAAATTTATTTTTCGTAGTCATTATATAATTGACTGTAAAGAGGAATCAAAAATTATTAAGTATGAACATCAGTTCAAATTTTTTTGAAAACTTATAAATTTTAAAGTGATAGCATATATAATAGAGATGGAATGAATGCAAATTCATTTAAATTATGCAAAAAACCGGATTCAATGAAATAATCTATGTTTTCAGACCATGGAAAAGACAAAAGTACGATTTTGTTTGTTATGCTTATATAAATGCGTTTACCATTTATTCTTATTCTCTGAAGTTAAATTCTGCTTGCTTATCTTATGCGAAAAATATTGTCATTTTGTCTTCAGTGAATTTAAGTATACTTTCTAATACATAAGACTTTATTCATACCGTTATAAATGCTTGCGTACTTTAAGCATATACACAATAAATATGATATTTTAATAAAAACAATTTTTTCAATTCTTAATTACTTTCATGGTAATAAAAGTTGAATCTTAAAGTTTTATTAAAAGTTGTATAATTCCTATCAAAAATAAAGTGTGAAATTTTTCATTAATTAATTTTGCACTGATATTTAATGTTCAGAAATAATGATTTAAACAGCTTATTATTTATAATAAGCTGCTGAGAATAGATAATATTCTTCTCATAAATTAATACAATTAATGAATTACATCCATTTATTTTATACAAAAAATATCTGGGAAGAAACAAATTTAAAAAATTTTCTTGGTGAATTTAATTTATTCACTTACATTTAGAGTGTTATTTAATTAGTATTTCCATCGTTCCTAAGCAAATTCGTGTAATATATGTACTGGTCAGTTGATAGGATAAAAAAGATAATATGGTTTTAATTGCCCTAATGAATTGCCAATATCTTAAACATCCAATTGATTTGATCTTAACTTGAAAACCCTTATTTGTTAACCATTTTCTATATAATATTATTTATAAATAATTTGGGCACATTATTTTTCTTGTGTATATTAAGTATTAATAATGAATGAAAAATGTATGTTTATATCAGAATCATTGTATCTGATGGAATATTCCAGTTAATTATTTTTGCCTTGCTATATATTTATGTAGTATACTATTGACTGAAATTTCGTTTTAACACTGAGCTTATACATATAGCAATATGGATATAAACTTTACTATAAGTGTGTAATTAACTTCAAGCAAGTTTTTGTGAATTGTGTAAATATTTATATACCTTATTAATAATAATTAAATATATATAATGTAAAGTCACCATGCAAAGCTTCTTGGGAGTATTTAAAGTGTAAACTATTTGTGATTCATTACCCTCACTATCCATTCTGTCCAGTGGCGGAGTGACGGGGGGGGGACAAGGAGTGCTATCGTGCCCCGGGCGCAGCTTACAGAGGGGCACCAAATCATTTCATAGCTAACAAAATTTTTCAGAAAATTCCAATCTTAGTTTTATTATAATATCAATTTTATTCGGAGAAATAAACTTTGCACTTTATAATTATTGTGTCATGCCCAGGGAAAAATAAAAAAAGCTCCAGGGAGGAATCAGATTTGGAAAAGAGAAGAGGTTGTTGATGAAAAATGAGGAAGAGCTGCCATAAACGAAACTCTTACTCTTATATTTCTTTATTAATAATAATTTTGCATGTTTTAGTTCCTTTTAAAAAGTGTGTTCTTTTAACCATATTTCGATTTTCATTTCTTAACTAGTTAGATTATCGATTTTCATTCTTTTAATCCTTTCCTTTTTAAGTTTCATACTTAGCTCAAAATTCGTGATTCTATTGTTTTGTACTAAAAATCTTGTAGATTTGTAAATAACGAAAATATCTTGATTTTTTTTTCTCATATAAAATTTCTAGAATATTAGATTGGTCAGTTCCATTTTAATGCATATGAAAGGTTTTCATTTTAGTATAAATATATTTGCTAAATTATTTATGTTAATGTTATATGGTAATTTTTGGATCTATTTACTCAGGAAGATTGCAGAAGATTTAGCTCATGAAATACACCTTATTTAATTTTATGAATACGCCAAGATTCACAGTCTCCTTTATGACTCAATTGTTATACAGGTTTCTAAGTCAAGTCATATACTAAAAAAAAGTCATAACAATAATATTAACAAAACAAATAAGTTTGTTTTACTCAGTATAAAATAATAAAAACGTAAACGATTAGATTAAATATACATAATTGTACTTAAATTTATGTGTGTTTTAATTTTTGATTTTAGAAATTTGAAAAATATTTTTGTTGTCTGTATTGGCGTTCCGTCGCTCATCAGATATTTGCATTGATAATGCTATGGCATAATTTAGTTATCTAAACTGAAATTAGATTAAGACTTATTAACAAAGGTCTTCTAATTTTGGAATCAGAAAAATTGATTATATTGTATAAGAATGAAATATTATAAACTATCAATATTGCGGTTTGTGATTTAAATTTTTTATAATAAAAATAATTTTGGTTTACCTTGGTGGTCTTAATGATATTATTTTAAATGCGAAATTTTCCATAAAGTTAAAATTGTTTTTCACAGGAATTTTTATGAAATAAAAAATGAAATAAAATTTTTTGTTTAATCTGTGGTAAATGAAATGTTTATAAAGATATCATTGTGAAAAATCAGGTGAGTTGATCCTAAATTAGGAGTGTAAAGTCTTACCCAATTATCATTTTGCAATAAATAGCTAAAGTTTGTAAAGTTTATAGATTATAGAATTTTTGAAAATATGTTAAGATAAGTTATAGCAAACGTTCAACACCTAATAATCAACAATTTATAGAATCTTTCATAAATAAGCTAATGCACAATTAATAAGGAGTAAAAATGTTTAATTGTTTCAATTGGTTAACAAGGTAGAAAAAAAACATTAAAAATTTTGTGAGACATTGTTACTGAAATGTTAAATGATTAAAATAAATTTTCTTAAAAGTTAAAAAATAATTGATAAATAAATAAATATCCTAACTTCCAAACTGTAATATCCGGATCACAAGGCCTACACACACAGTGCCCATATCTGTTTTCCTAACCGAGGGCCCTGGGGTGCGAAGCATATGTCCCGGTTAGGTAGTCAGCCTAAAGCTAAATCCCCGGTGTTTTGTTCCCAAGCATGATTGTTACTCAGTTAGTCGATCGACTGAAAGAATGAAAGATTGAGTTGAACTAGCCCGAGAATCGAACCTTTGACCTGGGAGCACTAAGTCACCGTGCTTAACAAATGTAAAAGTTTGGGTGAAGTTTGTCATACAGATTTCCATGGAAAAGAAGGCTATAGAGAAATGTGGGAATGAAAGATGTTACTCAGCAGTAGAAAAGAAATTAAGCCAAAAACTCTCTTAGAACTTCCAACATACATTATCTCAAACGGTGAAGATAGAGAGAAGAAGAGGTTGCCATTCAAATACTTTTTACTATTTCTGCATCAATTGCAAGCTGTGAACGTTCATTTAGCAAAATGAAATTAATTTTTGACTTATTTATGATTCACCATGAGTCAAAACCGTCAAAGTGATTTAACAATTTTAAGTATAAAAAAGAAATATTTGAAATGATCAACTTTTTGATAAAGTAATTGATCAATTCGCTTCAGCAAAGGCAAGAAAAATGTGAATAATGTAGTATATTAGATTGCGAATAATTACATCTGCTTATATCTATAATATGTAACGAATTGTTTCCCGTTTAAAATTTTTTTATGTTTTTTAAAATAATTGTATTAGTATATAAAATCAATTATGTCTTTTTATAATTAATTCTAAATGACATAAGCCCGGTTATTCTAATGACACTTTTCCGAATTCAATATAAGCATTTCTTAAAATTAGAATTGAATTTTGTTTAAATTTAAAGCTGAGCTTGATACTTTAAATTAACATATTTTCGATTATTTTATATTAGGTACAACATTTTGTTATTATTTATATTGTATTGTTATTACAATTATACTCTATTTATTATAATGTATCGTATATTGTTATGTTATTATATATCTTTTATTACTAAATACATTTTATGCCCATATTTAGATTGTAGTATTATTTTTTTTTCAAGTGGGTGCCAAAAAAGGTATCGTACCCGGGCACCAATCATGCTCACTACGCCACTGATTCTGTCATTATGTGTGTGTATAAAATTAGGTGCCTACCGATAACTACACAAAGAGATAAAAGACCCTTAGGTAGACACCGCACTCATTCATTATACTAACTGATGGTATCTGTCCGGTGGAGGGGTTGAAAGAAATCTTTTCTACTTCCGACACCTTTAAAACCACTCCTGCCCTCTCATTTTGTAGAGCTTCAATGGTGCCCTTCTCATTGTGGTCCTGCCGAATAATTCGCCACACACAATTTATTCCATGTTAAACTCTTTTTAGAATTAACTTCAGTAAATTTTGATTCCAAATAATTTAAATTTGTTAACATTCTATATAATTTTATTCTACTTTACCATCATTTTTTTCCTGGTTAATGAAAACTGTATATATATATATATATATATATATATATATATATATATATATATATATATATATGTGTGTGTGTGTGTGTGTGTGTGTGTGTGTGTGTGTATATATATATATATATATATATATATATATATATATATATAAATATATATTTAAATTACTATATCGGCGTATATAATATATAATTCTTATGATATGAGAGAAATTTTTCAAAATGAACAGAATTATTCAAATTGCAATTGTTTAAATTCCTTTTCAGAACATAAAGTAAATAATTAGAGACAACTTCAAGCACTTATTTATAGAGTGCATGTTATTTAGCAAAATTTTATCCCGTTTATTTCGTTACAGTTTCAAACCATACTGTAGTATATTGCTTATAAAATCTGTTTTCTGTTTAAGATGTTTGTATTTTATCCGCTTAAATAATGCGTAAAAAGGCAACCTATATACTCTGTATTTTTACACTTCTGAAATAATACTTAAATGGGACTCAGCTATATAAAGAAGATTTTTAAATTCATTGATTACATTAAATGTATTGTGATTTCTTCACTAAATTAAAATGAACTGAAGGTAATTTAAATAAACTTATTTATTTCAAGGAATATTATTCTTATTCTTAACCTTTTCGTCCCGGTAGTAGAACTGTTGTACTACGAAAGTTAGTGTCTCAGAAGACGGCTGTGGTACAGCAGTTGTGCCATGGGTTTTTTCCTGCTTTCAAGCCCCTGACTTTTCCTGAATTTCCCGCTCAAATTTCTACGAGCAATTGAGGGAGATTTAATTGCTGCTCTTGTGTGTGAAAGTCGTAAAAATCGGGGACTTGTCTGAGAGGAGAATTTTGGTGAAAAACGGTTTTTAAAATCCTCTTTTTAAAAGGGAAGCATATTCATCCTCATTTTAGCAATTTTTTTTTCATTATAATCAATTACTTTTTGTCGCTAAAAATAAAAGGAAAATAAAAATGAAAATACAATCATAAATTGAGATGCAGTAGATATTTCTGAAAGTCTGAAAGTTACCTTATAGTTGTGTCAGTGTTTCTTCTACGTACTTTTAATTTCTGTATACAATGAAAATAATCACGGTTTTGGTTTTTTTAAATAATTTAATAAGCATAATTTTATTAAAGCTTAAATAATATAAAAGATAAAATTTACTCCCAATATAAGATAATGATTTCTTGCTAATGCTCTGATAAGAATTGAATAAAAATATTTTCTGAGACTAATACGAGTATATTTTGGAATGTACTATTTGAATGAACATTTTTCAAGCTCTCAATCATTGAGAAATGAACAGAATATTACTATTTAATGTATGACAAAAATGTAATTTTATTAAACAATCAACCTGAATGCTACATATAAAGTAGAAACTCAAGATTTGTCTGGCTACATTCATTGTTCAAAACGTTTCATATTTAGTTGCAGAAACACGCAGAAAGGAAAAGTTCATTTTTAAGCTTTTTCCTTAAAAGTGAAAGATAAAAAAGCCTATATTTTAATCCATTCAATATAGAAATTTGTCATAAATAAAAAGAAAACAGAAATTATTGCTGTATTTAACACACAGATTACTTTAAATCTTTTTCAAATGCAACTTAGCAATTTGCATGTACTTCCTTATTAATAGAAACATTTGCTCAAAATATCTTAATTTACATTTTTAACACCGGGCAGGCTGCTTTTAAGAATATTTTTGAAATATTCAGCTAATTCATTGCTTACCATTTTTATTATAACTAATTGCAAATTCATTACTTTAAGGAAGTCTGTAATTATTTTAAACAATTATTTCAGAAAATTCTCTGTAATAAATTAATATACTCTATATTATAGTTTTTGAAACAGTCTAAATTTGTTTCACAAACGGATGCATGTAATCTTAAAATTCTTATAATATTTCTTAATTTGGTATGTAAAACCAAATTAAGAAATATTATAAGTAATTGAACGAATGGAAAAAAATCGATTGCTTATTGATAAGTATAGAATTTATGGTAAACACATTAACATTTTCATGAAATTTACGATTAAGATTAAGAAAATTACGATTAGTATTAAGATTCCTCACAGTAAAAATGACCCTCTCCTTTCGGTCAAGGGGGTAGGAAATGTGATTTTCTCACGCCTGCGTAGGAGCTGTTTTCTGAAACGGTGACGCCGGGCTCAAAAGGTTAAATAAGACTTCATATTGTTTTATTTCAACTGTTTCTTGTTAATAAATTGCGTATACTGTCTGGACTAAACAAAACATACAATTTAAGTTTTAAAAAACTATAAAGTATTTTAAGTGTTGTCGATAGTTAATTGCTACAAAATTTAATCGCAAATTTAATGAAAATTGAAATACTATAATAAATAATTCTTTAGACTCTTATTATTGCTAATCCGAGTATATTTTTGTAATATACATGTAAAAAAGTAAATATTTAAACAAATATTAAACATTTTAACAGTTTATTTAAATTTTTATATGGCGAAGTTAGAGTCAAATAATGAAAAGATTGCTTGAAGCTTCATCCTGAGAAATAGTATTTTTAAAGTCAATCAGAGAAAAAAATTGTTTGTGGTTGGTAAGGGTGTATATCTGAAAAAAATCAAGAGATTTACTTGTCTGATTGGAGAGGTTTTTAAGAGTCTGAAAAAAATCGTTAAAATCTTATCAGATTTTGCTTTCCAAGAAGCGTACTTATCGTTACTGCAAAATTTATATTATTTATTTTACTAATAACCTAATGCTACATTTCTCAGCTGTATAATGATTGTTACTGCAATATCGCAGATAATAACATTAAGACAAAAATAGCACTGAGACTATCGTATTCTTTTTAATGATATATTTTAAATCTATCTAGTTCTATGTGAAACTATATTAGTGCTGATTCTAAATGTATATTTCACTTGTAGATTATTAATTAATTTCATTTTCTCGTACGTAATTTTCATCTGTATATTTATTTTCGTTAATATTTTTCAAAAAAATTCCCTCTAAACTGGTTTTGTGAAAATAAAATTTTTTCTTCTATGGACAAAATTATTTGTAAAAAATATTACATATGAAGGTAACTTTTCGTTGGTTGGTTGGGTTTTGTGGCACAAAGTCCAAATAGAACAAGCTGATCAAACTGAAGTTTTAGATGCGGACTTCATTTTCCAAACCAAATAACATTAAATATTTTGAAATAGATCTTACCATATTATTTAAAGTTTTTATGAAAGAACCGTTTGTATATACTGTAAAATTTTATAAGTCACATATATGAAATATATATATATATATATATATATATATATATATATATATATATATATATATATATATATATATATATATATGATCTCTTAATTATTCTTTTAAATGTTATTAACTTAGATAATTTTTGAAGAAGAAACGTGTAAAGTAATTGAAATACAGTTAATGTACGTAAATTGGTGTTTACATGCTCCACACATCTAAATATAATAACAAAATCTTTTCACTTTAAAATCATTTACTTCCAATTGCCGTAAAACATTTTGAAATTGCAAATTGCGGCTCCAAATTTAAGAAATTATATTATTAATGAAATTAACTGGAAAATCTTACTTATAAACTATAAAACGGAAAAGTTATAAGTAAGTTTTCAATTTAATAAATTAATCAATTCTATTTTACTCAGATACTAAGTATGAGAAAAATATCTCCAAGAATAATAGCAAAATGATTTTGAAAAATGCTAAAATAATTGATCTTTTAATAAATTATTAACCACTTATTGCAGCTAAAGTTAGTTAAAATATATAATTAGAATGAATGATCTTTGAATGGAAGCTAGTCGAAAATTCCCATCTAAGCAAATGCATTGCTTTATTGATGATCAAAACAAGTCCTTAAAATAAAAATTCACTTCTAAAAGAAAGTCTAACTATAAATTAGTAATCATGTATTTCTCAAATAGTTACATTTTACACCAATTACATTATTTACTTCATCTGTTGTAACACATGTTGTAAGCGAGTACACAAAAAGTCAACATAAGTGACTTAGGAAAATATTTACTTATTAGTCTTAAAATTATTACTTAGGACTTACGAAATTATTACTTATTATATATTAATTTCAAATCTAAACTAAACACGAGTAGATTTTTCACTTAATAAATTCCTCTTATATTGACTTAATTGTTACCCGGAAAACTGCTTATTTAATAAATATGAAATTATATAGAGAATAACGCACACACACATCATTTTCAAACATGATTGTAATACATTCTTAAGTTTCTAAATTTAAGGTAAATTAAATGAGCTAAAATTTGAAAATATTAGATTCTTAACCTATAAGTGATAAAGCAAATCTGAATATTAAAGATATCCCATTAGGATATCATTAAAAATTAGTGGAAAATGCTAACTCCTTAGTTTGAATACAAATAGAAATGCAGATATATAAAAAGATGTGGATATTTACTCCATCAGCTGCTATCAATAAACGACAAAAAATTGTAAGGCCAATTATTTCTGAAATAATTTTCTCAGAAAAAAATGTAAAATATGAGAAACTTCTAATAAAAGTTTAGAGATCATGTATTAAA
Organism: Latrodectus hesperus; assembly: GCA_037975125.1. Taxonomy (NCBI): domain Eukaryota; kingdom Metazoa; phylum Arthropoda; class Arachnida; order Araneae; family Theridiidae; genus Latrodectus; species Latrodectus hesperus. The sequence continues at coordinate 6,213,415 of CM075856.1, forward strand.
GTTACTATTTCTTAATAAAAATCATTATACAGTAAGTACTTTAAAATTTTTTTAATTATTAACTTATATATGGGAGTATTTCACCAATAATACAAAGAATGACGGTGACAAGAATGTAATATTAATTTTAACTTTAAGTGATTATGAGATAAAATTTAAAACTATAAATTAGAATTGTTTATTAACTACAAGTTTTTAAAACTATTTTTCACTAGCTCATATTGAATTTTAGAAAAAAACTACAAGTTATACTTGTAGAATGCTATAACAATATAAGAATCATATCATTCTACTAAAATTAATTATCTTTCATATCTTAATCAGAAATTTCCAATAACAATTTCAAAATTTAAATGAATTTTTCATTAATGATTATTTTTATAGAGGTTTGGTTTTAAATTTGAAACAAATGAGGTTTCCTAAGACAAGAAAATTTACTGTAAGCTTTTATAGCAAGAATTGGGTTTAGTTTGCTTGCCGCTGAGTGGTCATTTAATGCATACAATGCTTAATGAAATCCAGTTCAATTTAAAGTGGATTCTAAACCAATACAAATATTCAGACCCAAGTGGGATTTCAAAGTACTTATAGAAAATTTATGTCTCAAAGGTTACAATTTTTGGGTATCGCAGAACCTTTCTAGAGCGGCTGTGAAATGGGATTCTCGTAAGTGAGTTTTTTTCTTTCAGATGAATGCAAAAATTGAGGGAGTAGATCCTTTGGTGCCGCCATCTATCGGAGGATTTGAAGAGCAAAAGTCGTACTTTCACCTTCATGGTACTCTTATTAAACGAAAGACGCTCCCAATTGACTTATTTTCGCATAGTTGCAGCATAGCGAGCTTGGCTTGTCCAAGTGTCTTTAGTAACAACACAACCTTTTTTTTTCGTTTTTGTAATCTAATTTTTTTTTATAATTTAACAATTTAAATAGGCATATTGTCAATTTGTTACGTTTTCTGTCTTATTCTGAAAATTATTATCCTTGATTGCCATTGGTAATCAAGGCAATGCATTAATTTAACAAAAAATGCTGAGAAAAAGATAAAATAGTTTATATTTCTTCTTAAATTCCTTTTTAATTTAAAAATTTAAAAATATACTGCATATACAATTTTTATCTAATAACATTCAGAAATTATTAAAGTAAATATCATTTGAGTAATTTTTATCTATAATTTTTTGGGATTAAATGAGTAAAATCTTTTGGTAAGTGAAAAAAAATTATTAATTCAAATTCAGTCTGCGGAAAAATTTTTATGTAACTGTGTCTTAATTATAAACCCTTCTGGGGATTTATCTTTAGGTAAACACGCTCGGTTGTTACAATCCCGTGGTTCCAGCGGTGCTCTGTCCTCCTCTTCTTTTCTTCTCTTCTGCTTTTTCTTCCTCTTCTCCCTCGCTGTGGTGGCCGCGCAAGAAGTTGAGAATTGCTCTTGAGTAGCTATCGCCGTTCTGTTACTATTAGATTATTTTGGGAACTAAATTACCCTCGTGCTTTCCGTTCGTGGAAACCCATGTCCCTGGAAATGAGGATCCTAGTAACTCAGGCTCCAGTGACCAACACCACTTTGGCTTTTTCTTCATATAAACGGGAGATGTGTTGCGGTGCTCCACACATCAATCGGCTTTACAGATCAAGCGATCTGTACTTTTACTAGATGACTTATTAAGGGTAGAAGTCATCTCAGCGATGTACTGTGAACTTATAGAACCTGTCTAGCATTGGTACAACTAGTCTACATTGCTTTGTTGGACTCGATGGTGGATGGTGTAGTCGGGTACCGAAATATTTGACACAATGTTCATGGAGAAAAAATTCAATTCTCCCAGGGTAGCATCTTTTGGAAAAAATTAATACTAAATGTTTTGTTATTCATAGAAAGTAAACTTCCTGATGCAGCAAATTTAATGGTAAATATTGCGGGTACTAATATCTTACACATTGACTTTCCAGTGAATTAAAGCTTCATAGCTTGAACTAGTAGAATTGTTAGTACTTGGCTTTATATTCAATTCTCAGATTGAATTTAAATCTTGATAGTCAAGGATTAAAGTGATTTGGAATCCACTTTAAACGATAAATACCCATTTAATTGGTCCTTGTTTGCAAAGATCCGTGTAATAAAACAACAGAAAAAATTAATTAAATTCTAGAATTATTAATTTATATACTTCATAAGATGTGTTTATATAAGCCAATCACAATTCTTCAATTTCCATTTAAAAATTCTCTTTGTAAATGTTTGGCAAACTTGACGAGCTTTCTATTTAAAAAAATAGTTAAATATTAACCCTCCCTGATATACAAAATATCTAAAAATTCCTGGACCAAGAAAAGCCATTTGCAACAGTTGGATTTCGCCTATCAATTGCAAATGGAATCTCTTTCCTCGCTCCACAGAAAACCGAGATGACAGTCAGACAGTTAGCATTCTCGCCTTCGTTTCAACGGTTCGTGAGATAGAGTTGCAAAATAATTTTGGGAAATGACTGATGTGCATATGTGAACTTTTAAAATCAGCAACAGAAACAAAATATTCAGTGCAAAATATTACAGAGAAATCTTATTTTCCTCTATTACAGTGATATCGTAACCAGGTCAAATGATGGAATTTTGTCTCTCAATGTTCAATTGTGGTGCGGTCTTGCTGCGCATCCGTAATTCTGATTAAAGTTTGAATGTAGCAATATCATTTAGAGTAGATGGTAGAAATATTGCTTAATATTTCAAATCACTATTTTTATGCTATAAGGAAAATAATGTGTACATAAAAGGTGCTCTTTGAAGCCTTGTTTCTACCGTCATTGGCCACTCTGTTTCCAATAAAATTCAACAAAAAAATGACTTGAAAATTATTCTTAGTTTTTTTACTACATGCGTATTAAATTAATAGTGCACAATTAACGTCACACGACATGTGCACTTAATTAATAAGTTGGTCATGAGAATTTTTTATTACATGATTGGTGATTCTGAGTAGTTATTATTAATATGCCCTACCATACGAAAAAAAGGTGTACCTTAATAACTCTTTCCGATTTCATGAGGCGGAATAATTTATATTTCATCAGACGAGTTAAGGTCAAAACGATTCAAGTGACTGCGTAACATTGCACTCCACTTCTTTTATGAAGAAAAGAAATTTACCAACGTTATATGATAAATAAAAAGCGAGAGTATTACACAATTGTGCTTCCTTTTATTTTCAACAGACGTTTTTGAAATGGGTTGCTAAGTGCAAAAGAGCACTGTTCAAGGATCCCGAACCACTGTTGATGACCCTTCTGCTTTCATTCGAGTCCGGTGCCGATAAGTTGCACATTTTTTAATTTATCTGAACGAAATGCATGAAAAAATTCGGGGTGCAGAAAGCAACTGATTTTTTTTCAATAGATTCTCGTTTATCGAAAGTATAATAATTCAGAAAATATTTTATTACTTATTTTTCCTGCATATTGTACATAAGAAAAGCTGCGTAATGGAGAATATATATGTACATATATACATACATACATACATACATACATACATACATACATACATACATATATATATATATATATATATATATATATATATATATATATATATATATATACATATATATATATATATATATATATATATATATATATATATATATATATATATATATATATATATATATATATATATATATATATATATATATATATATATATATATATATATATATATATATATATATATATATATATATATATATATATATATATATATATATATATATATATATATATATATATATATATATATATATATTAATTAGGAATTGTAATATCAGACCTTACATTTAATAGCGATATTTTTTCGATCTTAATTCCCGAATACCTGTTTTAATACCGTTATAGGAATTTTAGAAAAGAAGGAAAACACATGTTTCTTTGGTTTATTTTTCAGTTTCATTGGAGCAGAGTAAATATCACAAAAAATCATTTGTGTAGCTTATAATTTATAATAATTTACAAAAAATCACAGAAAAATAAAGGAACAAAAAACATCTTATGTATTTAAATTACAAAAAAATTTAAATATCATTATTTATTCTGTATAGAAACATAATGCTGCAATTGTACTGTTATGAAACCTGGAACATAATTTTGTGCAAAAATTACAACAGCTGTCAAAAACTAAACTAGTTGGTTGTATTGTTAGCAATACGCGATGTACTTTTTCTAAGAATTTAAAATGCCACAGCTTTAAATGAATCGATTGTCATCAAATGGTTTTGGATATAACTAATTTCGGTATTGTAATTGGTTTGTTGAAATTTTGATACAGTTCTGGATATTAAGTCGAACTCACTATTGAAAAAATTCATTTGCACGTTTAAACCGATTTTTGCTTTTTCGAGTGGAATTTTCAGTTTCAAAAATCCTTCCAATATTTGGACATCAGAATCTAATATTATTATATTTTCTGCTTTATTTTAAATTATATATATATTTTTAATTACGCATTTTTGTAGAGGAATGTTTAAATATCTTAACAATATTTTGAATTTTATTCGTTTTAGAAAGCAATTTTTCATGAGTTAATATTTAATTCTCTCATTAGGAATATCTTCTTCAACAATTACATTATCATTAGCTTCATTGTCAGTATCACTCTCACTCTCTTCAAAGTCGGAATCAGAAGTTTCTATATCAACAGTACTTCTGTCCTTCTATTCTTTATGATTTTTGATATAATACATCTTTTACTCCCATTTGAATTCCATGGCCATAGCATAATTGCTGATTTGCAAAAATCAACTTACCAACCTTTTCATGAATATATTTTATGGATACAATACTTTCTTTCAAGTTTAACCCATATTTCCCTAATTTAAATTTAAGTACTTTCAAATATTTTTCGGCTGTGATGTTTTGCAAGATATATGTAAGACTTATATTTCAATTATTTTTTCTGAATGTATATTTATATTTAAATAGCGTCTATTATACTTGCCCATTCATTAAATCTAAGACTAAATTTTTTACCATTTACTTTTAACATCTTTTTTTTAAACTTTTATTTATCTTATTGACTTTTATATCTTATTTTTAAATATTTATTTATCTTAATTTAACTAATTTTATTTATCTTATTTAACTTTTATTTTAAAGAATTCCAAGCACCCTTACTATAGTTTATAACATACTTCTTATAATATTAATCGATGTTGGTACATTTTTAAATCCTTTCCCAAATTATGATTTTTTTAAAAAAAATTTCAGTAAAGTGCAAAACACCCGAAATGCCATTATTTACTTTTTATTTATTTTTTTTTAAATCTAAACTCCCTCAGGACTTAGAAACTGTGCTTAGATTTGTATCTTCTTCTCAATTATAGTTTTCATTGTTTAATAATGCCAGGGCTGTTTTCGACAGCTTTGGAGACATTTACGGTTTTTGCATTTATTCCATGGACACGACATCATCATTTTTAATCATTCTTATTTATTATAAATATTGAAAAAAATGATATTTTAAATATGTGAATAAAAGTGTGAATAAAAATTCACATTTCCAAACACAAGATCCCATCTGTCATTCAGTAGAACTTCATAAAATTGTTTTCAAGCAATTTTTCAGCTATTTTAGCCTGATGATATAGAATTCCTCGGCATCTAGTTTGTCCTTAAATTTCTACCGACATTTTCTTTCAGTCGTACATGCTATATAAAATGGATCTGCTCGGGAACTATACTGGGCCTTTCATCGCGACACCATTCAAAACTATATATTATTGATATAAGACTTTTTTCTCCATAAGAGAGGTTCAATTCAATTAAATGTGTTTGCTTTCGAGATGATTTTATAGCCCACAATAAAACCGAATGCCGCTATAAGAAAAAAGTCTATTTCTTTTGCGCATGCTCGTTATTAGCTATCCAGTTTATGCGCGAGAGTCTAGCAAATCTCGCAAAGATAGTTTCTTATGTGTTGTAAAAAAAATGTCAGAGCCATTTTCGCAGGCAGAGTCACTGCAATTTTCGTTTTTCTATCTCCGTTATTTGCGACATATAGTAAGAGGCAAAACAACACATCGTACTATATTTTTTTCTAACAACAGGAATCTTCAACGTTTAGTAACAATGCAGGCGAATATGTTCATAGTTCACAAGTCGTTACTTAATATGTCCACATCCCGATCATGCGAAAATATTACAAAATTGTATGCAGTTACCGACATCATTGTACTGCATGCGATAGATTCGTGATGTATTTCGCTATTTGTGTCGGATACAAAACTTTCGCTTCTTGGATAGTAATCCAACCTAAGAATTATCAAATACTTGTAAGAGTTAATGGGTTCCGGAATGACTCTCCATAATTCCACACCCTATCGAAATTCACAATGCAAGTGGCATTCATCTTCTGCCGAATGGAAATGGAGCAGATACCTAATATAGCTAACGTGCCAGACGTAAATAATATCTTATTACGCAACTGAGGTGACTTATACTATGATAGAAGCAAAAAGTCTTCTTAATTCCAATTTTTGCCACAAATAATTATTATGAACTGCGCTTAAATAGTTTAAATATTGTACAACCTAAGCCATCTACATGTCATGCACTATAACGCTGCTCTAATTTCTAGATACCTCCACTTCCTAATGCTCTAAGGAGCATTATTAATTAATTTAGTTTCTATTTAGACGACAATCGATACCTACCTTCTCCATTGTTAGTGATGATTTGATACCTGACCCTTCTCTAGTGCCAAGAGCTAAAGTACCTATTAACAACAAACTACGAGAATTTTTAAATTTTGTATTGATGTCATTTACTACATTCTCCCAGTGGATGATTCACTAAAACCCTTGCCTCCTTGTGCTTAAGCTATTTTAAGTATTTTTGTAATCCTTTTGTTGAATTTTTGTAAATATTGTCTAATGTCCCTCCTTGCTATTCTCATTTGCTTGCACCCATACTCTGTCACGTACCTTTTAATTGTTCTGTTTGTTTTGTTCTAATGATTGTCTGTAAATTTTGTCTTTGTCCCAACTTGATCTTACCATCAGTGTAAACTCACACACAATTACGCACCTTGTACTTGTGCTGTCTAGTAATGTTATTTTTTATTTTGCTCGCACAATAGACTAGTCCAATGGTTACAGCTAGAGGCAGCTGACTGGTACCCTCCACTAGCGTGTGAAGTTGTTGCGTTTTGGAGCTTGGCTCCGTTGCAGCGGCGGTGCCACTTTTTTTTTCTTCTTTCCAGCAAGTCCCATCTAAACTGGTAGAACCCTACTTGGGTTAGGTACAGGGGACTTTGATGGTGTATACTATACAAAACAAAATATATTTTTATAATACTTTGGTAGGTAGTTGAGAAATTTTCTTCATTGGGATATTTATTTGATGTTTCCATTCCATGGACAGGGTACAAATCAGCGAATTCGTGGATCCACCTTTCAAGCAAAGTATATCTTTTTTTTTACAAAATCATCATCATCGAATGTAATAACCTCCATAAATATGTCTCTCCATTGCATGGGACATGATAATGCAAATACACACACACACACACATAACATATATATATATATATATATATATATATATATATATATATATATATATATATATATATATATATATATATATATATATATATATATATATATATATATATATATATATATATATATATATATATTTAAAGGGAAATGGAATTATAAACTTAAATTCTTTTCAACTTAGCCGGGAAAACAATTAGCATCTTTCTGAAAGGCATTTTTTTATTTTATTTATTTATTTATTTATTTTTTTTTTTGAAAAGTGAAATCCATTTCCAGTAAAATTCAAAGGTGATACCAATGCTTATAATTTTTTTACTATTATTTTTTAATAAATATTGGGATTTTGATTGACAGAAATAGGAAGCTTTAAACATGCCACAATATGTTTTTCTTTTTATTCGAATGGTCTTCACTACTTCCAAATAATCTTCTGAAAAAATATATTTCTAATCAAACAAATAAATTAATTCAGTATAAATTTATTCGAGAATAAATTATTTTCTTAAACATCGCTGAGAAGAGTAGAACTCTTTCAGAATTCACTATTGAATCGAGAAAATGACTATTTTCACTGTTAAATATTATTAAAACTAACTTCGGGTGAATGTGTTTTATTTTAGTTTTTTAACATTACTCATTTATTTATACTAGATTCATTAGTTTCATTTTCTTTTCAATCGGTAAATTATAATGTCAGTTCAATGTTCTATATAATATTATGTTATCCAAAATTTTCATATTATTTAATTTCATTAATCAAACATCGCTTATAATTTTTGAAACAACGATTAAAGTGCAAGAGATAAATTTACTTTCTCAAACAAAAAATGAAATTAGAAAAAAATTTTTTAATGAAATTAATTTTTGTTTAATAAATCACATATTTATGCATTAAGTCAAATAATTAAAAATTCTCCTTTATATAGCCCTAAATATTAAAAACGAATTATTAAAAATTACGTTCCAGTATATCAAAACAAGATACCCTGTGTATGCATATCAAATGAGATGATTGGTAACAGATATCACCACGTATATATGCAAACATTACGAAACCATATCACGTGATTTCTTTATAGTTTGACCTTTGATACTCACGTGTAGTTTACATTCAGACGAGTTTCAGCGTGCATTGTGTTTTTTTTTTTTTTACTGTGCTGAAAATGCCAAATTTTATGTCTTCCGACCACGATTTGTTGACAGCATTAATTTTTTGTTACCATCTGAAGAAAAATGCTGTCGAATCGCCTCAAATGCTTGTAGAAGCATACGGTGGTAATGCTCTGAGCCGAGCGCAGTGTTACAGGTGGTTTGAAAAGTTTCAAAATGGTGATTACTATGTGAGAAACGAAGAGCGTGGCAGACCAGCAAAAAAAAAAAAATTTAGATGCTGAATTGCAAGCATCACTCGATGAAGATGATGGCCAAACACAAGAACGTCTTGCAAAACATTTGAATGTTGACCAGAGCACTGTTTCCCATCGTCTCAAATCAACGGGAAAGATAATAAAGGTCGGTAGATAGGTACCACACGAGCTAACGGACCGTCAGCAGGAAAACCGAAAAATCGTGTGCGAAGTGTTGCTTGCCCGTTACAAACGCAAGTCATATCTTCATCGTATTGTGACTGGCGATGAAAAATGGATTTATTTTGAAAATCCCAAGAGTAATCAATCATATGTTGACCCCAGACAGCCATCCAAATCTACCGCAAGACCGAATCGTTTCGGTCGCAAGACAATGCTATATATATATATATATATATATATATATATATATATATATATATATATATATATATATATATATATATATATACCGGGTGATTCAAAAGTCAGGACGAACTTAAAAAATGAATAATTCGAAAACGAATCACGATACAAAGATGCGGTTAGCAACAAACGGATGGAAAAAAAACCGGGTTTTTTTGTGGCAATGAAAAAAATAGTTCTGTTGGCGACCAACAGATGGCGCTATAGTGTTTTATTGTAACAAAAGATGTTTTACAAATGAAACAATGATTAATGAAGTCAGATTAATTACAGTTAATTAGTACTTACTACAGTAAATGTTCAATGTGCTGTCCATCATTCAGAAGTAAAGCTGTGAGACGAGTCACCACACCATTCACAATATTTAGTAGCATTTCTTGCGTTATGGCAGGCACATTTTGGGGGTTGGCATCTTTCAGTGCCGCTAGTGATGCCGGTTGGTCACTGTACACTTTTGACTTCAAGAAGCCCCACAGCCAAAAGTCACAGGGTGTGAGATCGGGAGATCTTGGAGGCCATGCGTGATTAAAGTAGCGACTGATAATACGATCCTCCCCAAATGTTGAGCGTAGCAGGGATTGCACAGGCAGAGCAATATGAGGTGGTGCTCCATTTTGCATAGAGGTGACTGTTTGGAGTGCCTGTCGCGCTTGCAGTTCAGGAATAATGCTGTTCTGTAACAGTGCTAGATATCGCTCATCGGTGACAGAAACTGTTTGGAAACCTGTCTGTGTGACTTCCTCGAAAAAAAAATGGACTAATTATGAAATCAGCAGTGAATCCACACCAGACTGTCACTTTAGGCTGTTGCAAGGGTACCTCAACAAATGCATGTGGATTTTCTGTGGTCCACACTCGACAGTTGTGGGTGTTAACAGCGCCAGAGAGTGTGAAATGTGCTTCATCTGTCCAAAGCACAGTGTGAAGCCAGTCGTGCTGCTCTTCCATCTTATTGAAGATCAAATTCGCAAAATGTCGGCGAGAGTCGAAGTCAGGAGGTTTCAGTTTTTAGTTATGTTGCAACTTGTAGGGATACCGTTGCAAAGTTACTCGCAGCGCTCTCCAGACACTTCCGTACGACACTCCTGTCTGCCTCGAAACTTCTCGAGTACTGCACTCCCCATGTGCAGCAACCGCCGACATGGCTTGCACCGTCTGCTCCCCTGTCCACAACAGCAGCTGCAGTTGAGGAACGTCAACTTCTTTGACGTGATGCCAAAGAACCTGTAGCTTCAAATTTTTACACAATTTTGTTCAATGCAGAAGACGTTATTGGTCCTTTGCTATCTCGCATACCCTTCATGTAGCGATATACTCACAATGCCGCAATGGCACTTTCCAAATTCTTATAAAACAGTTTAACTAAGAGGGCTTTCTCAACTATGGACAGCATTGCGATGCATACCAGTTTCGACTACCATTACCTGCTGCAGTTGCTTCTTTTTATATCGTTTGTTGCTTTGCATAATCCTACATCAGAAATCCGACAGCGCCATCTGTTGGTCGCCAACAGAACTATTTTTTTTTCTTTGCCACACAAAACCCGATTTCTTTTCCATCCGTTTGGTGCAAACCGCATCTTTGTATCGTTATTCGTTTTCGAATTATTCATTTTTAAAGTTCGTCCTGACTTTTGGATCACCCTGTATATACATATAATATATATATATATATATATATATATATATATATATATATATATATATATATATATATATATATATATATATATATATATATATATATATATTTTTTTTGAGATCAGAAGGGGCCAATCTATTATGAGCATTTCAAACCCGGGGAAACTGTTAATACTGTTCACTACAAGCAACAATTATTTAAACTTTAAAAAAAAACGCGCAACTCAAAAACGCGAGCAATACAAGAAACGGCAGCACAGTGATTTTCCTTGATGACAACGCACCTAGCCACCGTGCAAAACCGACCAAGGACATCGTTAAGGAGTTTGGCTGGAAGCCCTTATTCTCCAGACTTGGCTCTTTCCGATGACCACCTATTTGCATCATTGGGGCACGCATTGGCTGACCAGTGCTTCACTTTACGAAAACGTCAAATCTTGGCTTGATGACTGGCTGGCCTCAAAAGACCGATTATGTTTTAGGCGAGGTATTCACCAATAGCCCTAAAGATGAAGAAAATGTGTAGCTAGAGATGGATATTATTTTAAATAAATAAATATTAATAGTTTTTGCAAATTTATTATTTTTTAAAAACAATCGTCTCATTATATTTGCATACAACTGATATTAAGATTACAATGTGAATAATGATGATTTCATTTCCTTATAATAAATGATTTGTGAACACTTATCACCCTAATTTTAGATAATTAGTATAACATTCAAATTGCTGTAGGTTAAATTATTGCCAACAACCATGTATAACTTCAAAACCTTTTTCTACATGAAGAGCTAAGTCACTCGTTCCTCCTTTAATCTTTGCCTGGATTGTTCAGGCATCCTGACTGTAATTCATACAGAATTCATTCAAATAAGCACCAAAATGACAACCAAATATTTGGCGTCTTCGGTTCAATAGTTCTTAAATTCAGTTCAAATTCGAGTGTGGATATTTCTAGTAGTTCGGAATCCAAACTATTGGTCCCGATTGTATAATTAGCTCTTATGCTAAAAATGATTGATTAGCGACAGCCAAATCAATCCTTCAAAGCAAAACGATTGTGATCATCTAAACAATTTTAATTTTTAGAAATATAAGAAAAATCCTCTCAGCCTCAATATTTGAAGTAGAATTAATTTGAATAATTTATTTTAGATTTTAATTCAGATACATATTCAAAGGAAAAATAGTTTTTTAATCAACAAACTTACCAAAAAATTCTGTGCTAAAAAATTAATTTATATAGACTACAGTTCTCGTATGAACCCCAAAATTTAGTTTCCTGCTATTAAAAAAAGAAAATATTAGATGAGCTTCAATCAGAATAAAATGCTTATAAATAAATACATGAACGAGCTGTTCTTATGTTGACGAGACGTGTGGAAGCCTAGACTGTATAGTAAAAATTGAAGAATACGACGTATCAGGAAATCACTGTTTATCATATTTTTAAATAATCTGAAAAATAATCTCCTCTGAGATTTCATACGATCCATCTCGAATACCCAAAGTCATTTCTTATTTATTATTGTGTAACATAATAAGTTCGTTAAAAAATCGAGGGGGATGTTTTTGTATGTTTCCCTAGCAATTTTTCAAAGGTTTTTGAAAAGATTTTGGATTATCATTTTTTGTTTAAATCTTTATAAGACTCAACAAATTGACATGAATAACAAATTAATAGCTGTTGAAAATAATGGTTGACTTGAACTATTGAAAACGTCTTGTTCCAGAAGCATGCTCTGAAGATACATTTATCTTGCTCTGCTGCACGCACAAAGAATTTGAAAAAATACAGAGTATAGACTAATAATTTTTGTCAGCGCTAACTGTATCCAAACTATTTTGTTTATCGCATACATAATATTAAAATTATTGCACATACGTAATTATAACAAACATTCTCAAAAGTAATGATCGGAATATATTCAAGTTACAATCATTGATTGCAGAGTGCAATCAATAACTGAAATTTGTAATAATTTAGAAACAAGTATGAATTATAAAATATTGGAAAATCATTTGCAATGGAAATAATGTGTAATCCTGTTGAGTGAAGAAGGTATAATTGTGTTAAGACAGCTTCTACAACTTGATAGTATGTATTAACTTGATCTGGTAAATGTAGTTTTCTCCACAACTTAAGAAGATGTGTAAGAAATTTTGTACCATCTTTTGGTTTAAACAAATGACTGCTTCCTTCTAGTCATTCCAAATTTGTAACTTCAGACAGCTGAAAATTTGACCATAAATACGTAGTTGTAAGATGGCTCTTTAAATTTGAAAATCTTTATACTTTTAAAACTAGGCCAAAATAATTTACTATTTTTGTGACCTCACTTCTCCATTTAAAATTATTCAATTGCTGTCCCTACCCTTTATTGACTTGTCTATCAGATTTCTCATTTGTCTGTAAATATCTTTTGGGATAAGTTGCTGCACCAACATGTTTTCCTCTACCTAGCCCAGAGTTGAGTTCCACTAGTTGGGTAGATGCTGTCGGGTTGGAGTTTTCATAACTTAGAAACAGGGATCCAGTATAAGACTCTACAGCAATCTGCCACTCCCAGATACCGTTTCACTTAGAAAACATTGTGACCGCATCTTATTCAACACGATCCAATCACTTTTAGTGAACACGAATGCTGTTAGGTTATGTCAGAATTCGAACTTAATACCTTTTGACAATGAAAACGATTTTGAAACCAACCAGGCCACAAAGGCATTCTTGGGATATGTGCATTTTTTTTCTTGGTTTCCATCTTCGATTCATGCATCATACATCATTTTTTTAAAATTCTATTGGCTACCTATATGCATAAGCTTTTCAAAGATTAAGTTTCAGATAATTCATTAAGGAGTGTCAATACGACATCAAGCATCATACAGCATAGCTAAAAATAAAAATATAAGGTTAAGATTTTTATTATGATATAACAGATAAAATATCCGAATTGTTTCGTGGCTTTGATTGGAAGTTGAACAGCATAGTCATGTTGAACTTAATACACTGATGTAACAGACAAATGTATCAGTAGTTCCTATGGTAACGTTGTAAAGTGAATTTGTGGAAGCATAACGATAAATGCGTTTAATATAAATGGCCCTATAGTAATATCAGTGTAAATACTGAAGCTCTGTGTCAGATGAATTGCCAACACCATTATATTTAATTATTGCGATAATTTCCTTTTATTATCTGTGCTTTTCAATTCTGGTATTCATATAATCATGATAAGAGAATAGCGAATATCGGTTTCGACACATAAACATATATTCATACTATTTCATTTAAATTTCTTCATCATTACCTTCGTTAAACTTGCCTTTTATTAAAAAAATGTTAAAAAGAACTTATTTTATTACCAGCATACTTCCCTTCTTACCAATTAGTGGAAGCATTCGGATGGAAACTGTATTAAGTTAGAAATAGGGATAAAGCAGAAGACCCCCTAATACTTGTCATACTCCCGTCAAAGGTATCATCTCATTTACAGGATATTGTGGCCATGACCAATTCAACGTGCACAAACTGTATTTGACGAACACGACGAATCTTCGGTTAGGCCAGGTTTCGAAGCAGGTCTTTGCAGCAAAGCATTTTGGTTGGAGAACTGTTTATCCCAAAGAACATGTAATTAGTCTGAGCCAAATCTAGTGAATAAGAGTGGTGAGGAAGAAGCTCATACCCCAACAACTGGATTTTTGTCGGCTATAAATGATTGCGGTCCTTTTGCAAGAGTATGGAATCTAACCTTTTAACTAGTGGTGGATGTTTCTTGTTAAATTTCTGGTGACATAAATCTAATTGATGACGGTACTCGTCTGTGTAAATGTTACGGCCACGCGGGAGAAAATCTTGAGGGAACACAGTCTTAACGGTCTACCAGACGGAGACTAAAATCTTCTGTGGAGAAAGGCTTGGTTTTTCGATTTTGCTGGAATGCCGATGCTAATCTTTGCGCTTGCTATTGTCGTACAGAACTCTCCAAACAGTGTTGATGTTGCTCTTCCGTTAGGTCATGCGGTACTCATGTTTTGACCACTTCAACCATGCTCATTGCAGCTAAATGTCTAGCGATTGTCTTTGGTGCTATGGAGAGTTCGTCTTCGATTTGTCGTTCCATTGATGTTAGGTGAGTCTTTTCTTTCATCTTTTAAATATTTAACATCAGAATGTACTCAGAACAACCAGCTCTGGTTTATACTCGATCACCTTATCACTGGTAAGGAACTGTAAGAATCAATCGTCCGCTCACTTGTGTTACCAGCACCATATGCTATGTTAATGATACACATTGTTGCTGCCACCTGATGTCCAATCCAGAACTCATGCTATATCACGATGTGCACGTCTTGTTGTTTCATCCCGCCCTTCAGCTGATCAAGGGAGTAGAAACGCTAACGATACCAGTACCGAAAAAAGCAGAATCTTGGAATATATTTTTCGATTCCATAGGAAGAAAATTTAAACACAAGAAAGTTCAGGAAGAATTTAAGGCAGAAATATTATTGAAATTAATCGGGGAGAAAGCGGTAAACGTTCTTGTCTACATTAAAGAAGACGATTTGCAGGATTATGAAAAAGTAAAAACTTTAATTTTTAAAGAATATCAACCTACTCCTCAAGCATGCCTAGAAAATTTTAGAAAAGCAAAACGTTATTCTGGAGAATCACATATTCAATTTGCTTCGAGATTAACATCGACATGGGACTATTATTGTAAATTAAGAGCAGTAACTGATTTTGAAACATTAAAAGAATTAATCATCTCCGATAAACTGTTCCAAACACTAGATGGAGAAACAGCTAGGCACATCGCTATACGCCAAGGAAATCAATGGTTGAAACCAAAAGAACTAGCTAGAGAATGTGGTATTTATTTTGAAGCAAGAAGAAAATCATTTGACGAAATTCGAAACGAAACGAAATATCCAAAGTTTATGGATTCAGCATAGGTGCAAGATAAATATATTCCACCACCCAAAAGAAGAGAATACACGAAACAAAGTTTTACCCCAAAACGTAAGGAATGCTATATTTGAGGTAGTTATCCACACCTAGCAAGAGAGTGCTCAAAAAAAAAAAAAACAGAAACGGAGATGGATATATTAAAAAGAATGAAAAGTTGTATTCTACAACATCGAGGAATACAAATAGAATATTGAAAGAAGATGCTGTAGTAGCTAAAGTTGACTCGACTCACATACGAACTGAATCGAAAGAAACTATTACTCAACCATTACAGAAAATTGATGTCTTCATTAACTCTCTAAAAACGGAAGCTATTATAGATTTTGGAACTCAAATCAGCATAGTTCACTCATCACTAATTCCAGATTTAGAAGATCGAGAAGGAGGGAAAGTTATATTAACACCTGCATTTGGAAACCCAATTGAAGCGAAAGTTTGTCGTAAGCCTATTTACTATAAGAACACTGGAAATAATTTATTTAATTGTGTAGATACTTTAATTCCAGTAACGGATAAATTAAATGTGCCTTGTTTAATAACTCCAGAAACATATGAGTTATTAATTAATTCAACAGCCGATCTGTCAAAAGAAAACTGTTCGACCACAATTCTTCCGGAGACATCAGACGTTCCGAAGGAGAAAATTTGCTCAGTTTAGCCACCAAAATAGAAACAGCTATAGAAGGAGAATTCCCCCCTTTAGAATTGCCTGAGGCGAAAAATGAAGAGGAGGGAGGAAGGGAGACGCCGACTCTCACTCTGCGGAGAGGAGCGATAAGACAACCTTTCTATCGGAAGCGCAGAAACTTCGGTTGGAGCAAAAGAGTTGCCCAACCTTAAAAGAAGCTTGGAATTATGGAGAGCAGAAAAAGGGAAATTATTTATTCATTGATGATTTGTTACACCATCAAGAAAAAATATTGGGACAGAATGGTTAGTATTACCTCTTAATGGAAGACAAAAAGGTTCTTGAATTATCACATAACTCAATCTTTGGAGCACATCTGGGAATAAAGAAAACAAAAGAAAGGATAAGATATTCATTTTATCGGCCCAATTAATCAACAGATAGGTAGAATCTTTTTGCAAAGCATGTAAGAACTGTCAGCTGAGAAGCCCTGAGAAGAGAACTGGTAAAATTCCAATAACTTCTGTCAGAAGGCCAGAACTACCATTTGAAATTGTAAATGTTGATATAATTGGCCCCATCGACCCTCCATCTGCAAGAAAACATAAATATGTACTATGCTTAGTAGATCAACATAGCCGTTGGCCTGAAGCAATACCATTAAGAAGTTTGACAGCCAAAGCCACTTGCGAAGCACTCTTAGAAATATTCATGAGAACAGGTATACCTCATGTAATTGCTAGTGACAATGGGAAAAATTTCATTTCCAAATTAATTCAAGAATTTGAGAAAAGACTTGGTTCTCATCCCAGATTCTCCACTCCTGCTTATAGTGTTTTGAATGGATTAGTAGAACGATGGAATAAAGTACTATAACAAATGCTGCATCACATCATTCGAACTGATCCTCACAACTGGGATAAACATATACCGTATTTACTTTTTGCCTACAGAGAAGCTCCAAACTGTACTACTGGTGTTTCACCTTTCCAACTGATGTATGGAAGACAACCAAGAGGTCCTCTAGCAGTGCTAAAGTCATCATGGTCTGGAAAAATTCCAATCCCAAATAATCTAAGTGAATCTGCTGTTGATTATCTTCAAGAATTAAAGATAAGGTTAGAGCAAGCTGCAGAGCAAGCCAACTTGATTGCAAATGACAAACAACAGAAATATGCTGAATACTTTAACCGAAGGTCAGTGATGAAAAATTTTAAAATAGGAGAAAAGATTTATTTACTTATTCCAGATTCAAACAACAAACTCTATGCCCGTTGGACAGGTCCAGGAAAGATTATAAACCACGGTCCACTTCATTCTTACAAAGTGAGATTATCAGATGGAAAGATTAAACATGTCCATTCAAATAAGATAAGAAAATTTCAAGCTAATGTTAATGCAGTTAGAGTAATATTTGAAAATGAAGAAGAAATTGGAGAAATTATGACTTTGCCAGGTAAAGAATTCTCAAATCCATTACAAATATTAGAAGTAGTAGAAAATCTGAATTTTGAAAATTTAAGTTCATTACAGAGGAAGAAATTAATTTCTCTTATCAAGCAACATGAAGGACTATTTACTGGAAAATTAAAAATAGCAAAAGTAGAACCACACAAGATAAGATTAGTACCAAATTTAGAGAGGAAGAAACCGTACATCTATAGAATTCCTGAAGCCTTGAAAGAAAAGGTAGATAAAAAAATCGAAGATTTGATGAAGTCAAGACTGATAGAAAAAAGCAATGCTGACATAGCTCACCCTGTAGTGTGTGTAAGCAAGAAGGATGGCAATATTCGATTGTGTGTGGACTATAGATCTTTGAATGCTGTAACCAAACCAGATGATTTTCCTATGGAAAATGCAATTGACTTGATGTACAGTATCGAAAAAGCAAATGTTATTACAACATAAGATTTACTCAAAGGATACTGGGCTATACTTCTGGAAGAACAGAGTAAAGAATTTACATGTTTTAAAACTCATCGAGGACAGTACCAATTCAAAGTAATGCCATTTGGATTAAGAAATGCTACTGCAACATTTCAGAGAGTAATGAATAATGCACTAAAAGAATAAAAAGAATTTGCAAGAGCATACATTGATGACATTGCCATATTTTCACCAGATTTTGACACCCATCTCCAAGATTTAAATAAAGTTTTTACGAAACTGGAATCAATTGGTTTCACTGTCAATTTGAAAAAGTGTTCTTTTGCAAAACCACAAATAAAATATTTAGGACATATCATTGGATCAGGAAAACACAGACCTGACCCCGAAAAGATTAAAGCAATTGAGAAATTAGAAACACCAAAGACAAAATCTCATCTTAGGAGCTTATTAGGATTATGCAATTATTATCGAAATTACATTCCTAATTATGCTGAAATCACCTACCCCTTAACAGAGCTCACTAAAAAGAAACGACCAGAAGTGCTGGAATGGAAAAAACATAATTTATCATTCCAAAAGCTGAAAGAACAACTTATGAAAGCAACAGATTTAATAACCCCAACAATACAGGATCCCTTTATCATTCACTCTGGTGCATTGCAAATTGGAATTGGTGCATGTCTGTCTCAAGTGAGAGAAAATAAACATTTTCCTGTGTGTTATGCAAGCAAGAAATTGTCCAAACCCCAACAAAATTGGCCTACTATAGAACGTGAAGCATACGCTATAGTATGGGCATTAAAAAAGTTTGAAACATGGATTTTTGGATCAACAGTAAAGATTGTGACAGACCACAATCCTCTACCATTTGTTGTGAAAAATGCCCCACAATCATCAAAGCTTCAATGATGGGCCTTACCTTTATAAAAATACAACATAGAAATCATTCATTGCCCAGTAAGAAATCTTTCTAACGCAGATGCTCTATCTAGATTACCAACTAGTGACTTTAGAACATTTATTTGTGTTTAATAATTTTTTTTTCTGCCATAATTTTTTTGATGTATAAAATTTTGGTTAT
The DNA here is from genome assembly GCA_037975125.1 of Latrodectus hesperus. Classification (NCBI taxonomy): domain Eukaryota; kingdom Metazoa; phylum Arthropoda; class Arachnida; order Araneae; family Theridiidae; genus Latrodectus; species Latrodectus hesperus. Next base: position 6,232,960 of record CM075856.1, read on the forward strand.
CTTATACGTTTATTAGAAGTGAAGTGGTAAGTAAAAGTAAATATTAGTAATATTTGAAACATAATAGCAATATATAGTAAATTTAAATTTTGTAATTAAATGTTTGAAATATTTACTGTTCATTAGATAATTAATTAACATTGAAAGTACTAATGTTTCTTTATCATATGTTTATATTTCTTAGTTTCTTTTGTTGTAATGTGATAAAATATGTTCATGAAAACAAATGTTTCTTTTTATATACTTTAATAATAATAATGTACATGTATAGTATTTCTTTTAAACATTATATTAATTGGAATTCGTGAATTTCTATTTATGTGCATTATGTGTAAATTGTTGTATATGTGTTGATCACAAATAGTCGCTTGATTCGTTTTCAGATTGATGATTAATTCGGGAATGTAACATCAATCTTGCGGGGGAGGTGTAGTATCTGGCGACTGTTTGGCGATCAACAAACCACGCTTGGCGTGGTTTGATCTCTTTCGAGAGGTTGCCATAATTTAGAACAGTTTCGGCGGAGCGAGGTCCGCGATAGGTTGTAATATTCTGGTAGGAGTTGAAGACTCCGAGTTAATTTGTATTTTGTTTTTAAAATTAAATGTTTGTTGTCCAGGAAATGGTGATCGTTTAACTTTCTCGGCCATTCGACACATCACACCTGGTTTATGTAAAACAATTTCACCAATAAAACTTATCTTTTTCGGTTATCTTGACATCCAATATAATATTATTATTTTATGTTTGGAATGGATCTTGGATCCACCCAAACTTCTCTCGATTTTGTTTTCTGGGAAATACACTGGCCTCTAAAAGTTAAGACACAACCGGATTTTTCCGCCTAATTTGTAAAAAGACTGTAAAAACACCGAATTTGAATAACATATGCATGAAACAGGTAAATATGAATTGCAATATAGAAGTTTACATAAGAAAAATGCATAAATATTTTTCAACCAAAAAGGTAATTTGGAAAAGAGAGAGTCTATTCTTAGAAAAATAATAATGAGAGTTATGTGTGATAAAATATCATAGAAACATAAACAAAAAGAGATTTAATACGGGGTATATGCCTACTTCTTTCTTGAATGCATAGCTGATATCGACTTCCATGCTGTCAATTAAGTTGTTAGCTGCCGAAAGCGAAGAAAAAAATGTAGTAAACTGTTCTTCAGCTCTCACACAAACCTTGAAGGAGTCCTTTATGAAGCAATATAGGCTAAGGATCTCATCTGGATATCTCACACCAATCACTGTTCATTTCCTGGAACACATGCAACTCAACGTGACCACCGAATGATATCCCTGTCCAAACCATTATTCAATCCCCGATCTGTCCACAGTGTTGGATGGATGACACATGGTGCTTTTTTTCCTCCCAATCCACACATCGCTATTCAATGTAAATCTTTACTCGTCTGTAAAAACAACAGAAGCCCGTCATTGTTTAATCCAGGAAACGTGTTCCCTTGTAAAAGATCAGCCAACTTTTCTTTGTCTTCCAGTGAGGGGGGACACTCAAAACTGATTGTCTTGCATAGAGATCTGCATGGTAAAGACACCTTCAAACTGTACTATTGGATTTTCTTCTCATTAGTGGTACAGAGTGTCTGCAACAAGTTGCGACCCAGAACTGTTTATTTTTCTTTGAGTCAAAAGAGCTATAAAGCAGTCTTCTACAGGTTCCGGATTCTTCTCTTCAAGTTTCAGTATGTGAATGTTTTTGGCCCTGAATAGGACCATTCAAAGCATTTAGTTTTTCGAATGTATCTTACAAGTATGCCAGTTCAACCAGAAAGTCGGAATCTGTGAAATTGTTTGCATTTACTTGATCATTTTCCTACAAGAAATTATAAATTTCTTGTCAAAATTCAAAAGTTCGAAGTAGTACGTTGCCACATGAAAACCAAGGTGAGTTACAGTACATAAGAGACGTGCGATCGGCTCCCAATTCTCACATAGGTTTTTGAAAAATCTGACTTTAAATGGCCTAGTTTTTATGTTGTTTACCACGTTTATTACACATGCTACAATGAGATTCAGTGGAAGACTCAATGATTTCGAAGTAAGCTCTTCTCATTGAATAATGCAATTAGTCCATAAACAATCCAGGGATTTGAGACGAATCAGTGCCCTTAGTCCTCTGTATTAACCAGACATTAATCGAACACCATCAGTGCCCACAACGATGCACTTTGTCCAACCCAAATCATTTTCTGTTATAAATGTGCCAAGGATATGAAATATATCTCCAATTGTTGCGCTTCTAGCAAAAATTTTACAAAATAGAAGGATGTACAGACATCAATGAAATGTATATACCTAATGAGATGTGCATCCTTATTTCTGTCTATGACCTCATCCAGTTAAATTCACTTTTTTTTCATTTTTTCTATTAATTGATCCTTGAGAACCTAAATTATGTCCTTACTTTTTTATGTTTCGACTGATGGTAGTCTTCACCAAAAGCATATAGGCCAGAGATTTTCCCGCATTTTCTCCTATCATTATATTAGCCATATCCACAACAGCCAGTAAAATTAATTCATTAATAGAGTGGTTTTTTTTGCACTTCGCTACTCAGTATGTCAACTTGAATGACACCAACAAGGCATTTTTGAACACTGATGCTTGTTTAGCGAAAATATTCTTTTTGCTGCAAATCGTCCATTCTGCTGCAAAAATATTCACGTGTTTTGTCTATCATTTTGGGTTGCATTTTTTAAATGCAACCTCAACTTACCTGGATTTATATTCTAGGATAATAGAACATTAGAACAGATCACACGCTACGTTCGTTCTTCACTGTTGACTTCCAATCCAATGAATTTAAAATCCCAGTAGGTGTCTTCGTATTCGTGGAATTTTCTCTTTCTTTCACTCATTCCTTATGTTGATACATGATTTTTACCAGCCCTTTCATTAAGTTTTTTTCATAGAAATTATATCCATTCTTATGTAATCTACAGTTTTATAAAACGCAATATGCATAGCGACCAATAGCGACTCAGACAATCTGTACCATTGAAAGAAAGGCTAGATGGAATGTCATTACTCTTGTCTACGCGTGTTATTGGTCATTTGTAACTGTAAAACATCTGCAGCCGAGAAGGTTGGTGCAAAGAAGTGGTGAAAATTCTTTGAGCCCTTTGATCGTTGGTGAGTAAACCGATTTTTTGCTAACTACCTTGACACATATTTCCCTTGTTTAAACTGGTTCTGCGTCACATACTGTGGAAACCACTGGTCTAAGATAAAAAAATTCGGCAATTTTTGGCTTTGTTGTATCCTATAATTTTTTAGGGTTTTGTGGTACAAACGTCTAACTAGCATTGCTGTAACTTGTTTGCTAGCTAGAAATAAAAAAATATTGGCGACAAAATATTACTAAAATAATTATTATTTCCTGGTAACTTATGATTGAAATTATTTAATTCTATTCATGTATCATGCTATTTGTTTTCATAGAAGCACTTCTAGAATGCTTTGGTGAGTCACTACCACTGAAGGAGTTAACCATTTCCCAAGTTCTAAAAGCTATGTCTCCAACACAGAAGCAAGATCTGGCAAAGAAAGTGGAACACATCATGTTAGTCTTAAAAGATTCAAACTTAGAGGAAATGAAAAGTAAAAATATTGAAGAATATTTCTTCGATTGCGTGGCGATTTATTTGGATGGAAAAAAAGTTCAGTTGTAATCAGTTTATAGCTTCATACACAGTATTAAACATCTTGAACTTAAAAATGTTTTCCATGTTGCATACTAAATTTTAAGATTACCAATAGTTGTCGATAGTCATATGCAGTTTTTGAGATACTTATTTTTTTAACTAATTGTTATTTTTTTATTAATTTTTTGAATAATCATTTCTTTTTATGAACTACTTGATGTTAAAAAAATTTTTGACCACCTCAAAAATTATCCCTAATGTTCGATACTTTTTTATTTGAAAATTATATTTGTAAGTGAATTAATAATAATTCTATTATGTGTTTTTTCATGTGAAATTATATAATATTTATATAATTTCTTTGTAATATGAATGCTGTGAATAGGAAAACCTTAAGGCTCAAGTTTGTTGTAAGACATTTTCAAAATTCACAATATTAAAAATTATTTTTTAAGACTTTACATAAATAAACCATAAATAAATTTATGTGCACATAATCAAATCCAAGGAAATTTGTCAGCAGATTTTTCCAATACCCATTTTCTATGACATAAAGTGGTCTACGAGAAAAAAAAGTTTGGGAACCCATGGTCTACTGTATGGTGCACACGTACAGATATATATATATATATATATATATATATATATATATATATATATATATATATATATATATATATGTATGTATATATATATATATGTAAAAGGCTCAACAAAACAATTGGTGAAGGATTATTTAGATACGGAGAGGTAACAAATCAACTTCAATGGGAAATGAAAAAAATTGATTCTAATAAGCTGATAAACTATAGCCAAGTAATGGGTTGTCTGACAAGACCAATACAAATCATAAAATCTGGAAAAGAATCAAAATTCATGAACATATTTCATCACATTACAACAAAAGAAACAAAGAAATATAAACATATGATAAAGAAACATTAGTACTTTCAATGTTAATTAATTATCTAATAAACAGTAAATATTTCAAACATTTAAAAGTAATTTATTTAATGCTTAAATACTTTTGTTTGGGGAAATAATTTTTACTTGACTCGTAATTTTGTTGGCTTTACATGAGCCCCATATATTGAAAAATTCTTTTTTCAAATGGTAGAAATTAAAAATCTATGAATGTTTTTTTCCTTTTTAAATGTTTTTTTTTTCTTCTCTGTGTGCTTATAAATATACAGAATCTTCTTCAATGGGGTAACAACCTATTACAGGTCTTAGCTGCCTCTACAGCACGCCTTAAACATACGGGATATATTTCTTAATTAATTAGTTCAATTAATATAAAAAAACAAATCTTTTAACTTGAAAAAATCGTTCAAGAAATTTATAAAGAAATCGTACACATTTCTTATTCTGCATTGTAAAATTTAAAAATAAGATCGTCTTTAAATGATATAAATTTATTGAAAGAAAAAAAAATCATGCCAGTGCATGAACAGCACTTCCAAAATGATTCTTAATGGAAATAAATATTTTATTTAAAATTTGTCCTTATTTTAATAATAAAATACATTTTAATATCATAAAAACAGTTTTATTAAATCCCTTAAAATTACGAAGAAAATTTACACTACTATGATAAGAGAAAATTTCCTTAAATAAAATTAAGCGATATAACAGTTAAAATATATTTTTTTTATCTCAGCTCTTGTAATTGTTGATAATATTTTGAATTAATGAAAAACTTAATAGAACAAAATACAGTGCATCACAGTTTTGAGAATAAAATTATTTTTATAATATAATATATATTTTTTGGCTGAAAATTTCTTATTATATTAACTATTCATAATTTTACTTGAATTTATTTTACCTTATTCTTTTTTTTTAATTTTTTTTATTTAAGAAATTTGCAAAATATTTTTGTTGTTTGTTTAGCGTTCCGTTAATTATCAGATATTTGCATTGATAATGTTATGGCATAACCTAGTTATCTAAACTGAAATTAGGTAAAGACTTATTAACAAAAGTCTTCTCATTTTGGAATCAGAAAATTGGCTTTATGGTATAAAAATGAAATATAATAAACTATCAATATTACGTTTTGCGATTTAAATTTTTTACAATAAAAATAAGTTTGGTTTATATTAATGGTCTGAATGATATAATTTAAAATATTTTAAATGCGAAATTTTCCATAAAGTTAAAATTGTTTTTGACAGGAATTTTTCTGAAATAAGAAAAATGAAATAAAATTTTTTGTTTAATCTGTGGTCAATGAAATGTTTAAAAAGATATCATTGTGAAAAATCAGGTGAGTTGATCCTAAATTAAGAGTGCTAAGTCTTACCCAATTATTATTTTGCAAAAAATTGCTAAAGTTTTTAAAGTTAGTAATATTACAGAATTTTTGAATATCTGTGTTAAGATAAGTTATAGCATGCGTTCAATACCAAATGATCAACAATTTATAGAATCTTTCATAAATAAGCTAATGCACAGATAATAAGGAGTAAAAATGTTTAATTGTTTCAGTTGGTTAACAAGTTAGAAAAAAAATTTTTAAGACATTGTTACAAAAATGTTAAATGATTAAAATAAATTTTCGTAAAAGTTAAAAATTAATTGATAAATAAATAAATATCCCGACTTCAAAATTATAATATCCGGATCAAGGCCTACAGTGCCCGTTTCCCTAAACGAGGGCCCTGGGGTGCGAAGGATATATCCCGGTTTGGTAGTCAGCTGAAAGCGAAATCCCCGGTGTTTAGCTCCCAAGGATGATTGGTCTTCAGTTAATCAACCCATTGGAAGGATGAAAGGTTGAGTTGACCTAGCGTGAGAATCGAACCTCTGCCTTGGGAGAGCTGAGTCACCGTGTTTAACAAATGCAAAAGTTTGGAGTAAATTTTATCATACAGATTTCCATAGAACAGAAGTCTATAGAGAATTGTGGGACTGAAAGATGTAACTCAACAGTAGAAAAGAAATTAAACCAAAAACTCTCTTAGAACTTCCAACATGCCTTATCTCAAACAGTGAAGATAGAGGGAAGAAGAGGTTGCCATTCAAATACTACTTTTATTTCTGCATCAATTGCAAGCTGTGAACGCTCATTTAGCAAAATAAATTTAATTTTGGCTTACTTATGATCCAAAATGAGTCAAAACCGTCTAAGTGATTTAATAATTTTAAGTATAGAAAAAGAAAAATTTGAAATGATCAACTTTGATAAAGTAATTGATCAATTCTCTTCAGTCAAGGCAAGAAAAATGTGAACAGTGTAGTATATTAGATTGCGAATATTTACATCTGCTAATATCTATGATACGTAACGAATTATTTCCCGTTTTAAAAAATATTTTATGTTTTTTAAAAATAATTGTATGAGTATGTAAATTCAATTATATCTTTTTATAATTAATTCTTTATTACATAAATCCGCTTATTCTAACGACACTTTTCCGAATTCAAAATAAGCGTTTTTTTCATTAGAATTGAATTTTGTTTAAATTTAAAACTGAGCTTAATACTTTAAATTAATATATTTCCGATTAATTTATATAGTCGGTACAAGATTCTGTTATTATTTATATTCTATTCTTATTACAATTATACTCTATTTATTATAATGTATTATGTATCGTTATATTATATTTCTTTTATTATTTAATACATTTTATGCCCATATTTATATTGTAGTATTATTTTCTTTTCAAGGGGGTGCCAAAAAAGGTATTGTACCCGGGAGCTAATTATGCTCCCTACGCCATTGTTCGTTTTTGCCTTTATTCACTTAGGGATGTATAATACTAATATTTTATAAAATGTTATCAAATCTAATAACATAAAGCATATTCCAAAAAAATCAAAAGTGATTTAAAAAAAATTTGATAAAAATTTACATTATTGAAGAAGACACCTCCTACTTTAAACTAAACTTCATACTAAAGCAGGGAAAATTAATTTTTTATTTATTATGTTTAAATTTAAGAGTATAACTTTGAGTAAAAATTGACAAAGGTGAAAACTTTCTTTCTGACGAAAACGTCTATCAATAATAAAATCAAACTAGCCATTTGTGTTTATACATGTATTTGTATTTGATTATGTTTTTGTATTGACATAAAATCCTGGAATTTTATATAATTCTGTTTTAAGACATGAAAATGCGATACTTTTAAATTAATCTTATGCTGAAATATTATTGATAAAAGATAACTAATAGTATTTTAATTAATGTAAATGCAATATAGGATTAATATTTAAATTTCATTTTCTTAAAATTATTTTTCATTTTATGTTAATTTTTCTAGTAGCCAGAGAAATTCTTATATTGTTTAAAGAAAGCGAGAAATAATTGTATAAGCAGACATTTAATGAATATTTTGAAAAAAAAAATACATTTTTGCAAATGTTTTAATCACTTCTATTTTAATTTCCTTTTTGTTTATATGTGTTATCCTGCTTAGACGGACTTTATGTTCCAATTAATAACATAAAAAAGATTTATATAAATTACTGTCAAAATATTAAGAAATGAGAATAGTTCTTTAATAATTTTTGAAAGTAATTTATATAATAAAACTTTATATAATAATAATTGTATTTTTTTAAGATTATATATACACTCACTTCCAAAAATTAAGCACAAAGATGTAAAATGCAAACAAATCAACAAATACTGCTTTGATTGACAGAAAATTCGTCAGGAAAGTAGCATATATATTTATGCGTAAAATAAAATCAATAATTATATACAGAAATGAATACAATATTAAACTTTTGTAAATTATTAGATAATGACAGACTGGATATTTAAACCGAATTATGTATAAAGGGAAAATAAACAGCATTAAATGAAAAAAAATCACATTAATTGAATATTTGATCCCCCCTCATCTGTATACAAAGTTTACACCTTGTGACCATGCTTTCAATTAGGTGGTCAATCATCGCAGAATTGAGCAATAGCCATTCTTCTTGTAGAATAGTTTCCAGCTCAATAAGAGCGGCTGGAGGTGGGAAACGTGAAGATACAGCACAGGCGAGAATATCCCAAAGATTTTCAATGAGATTAAGGTCGGGCGAATATGCTGGTCATGCCATACGCGCAATCCCTTCACTCTCCAGGTAGTCATCGACGATGTCAGCTCTATGGGGATGTGCGTTATTGTTCATTAAACAAAAGTAGGGCTAACTGCGGCAGCTTGCAATATCACAATGGGTTCTAGGACTTCATCTCGATACCGGACATCCGTCACAGAACCCCGTTTAAAGATGTGCAGGTCGGTGCGGTATCCTAATGAAATCCCTGCCCACACCATAATGCTTCCGCCTTGGAATGCGTGATGTTCGGTGATGTTTTGGAGCTGATTGCGTGTTCCTTGTTGTCGCCATATCCTTATGCGCTTATCATCTGGCTCCAGAGCAAATCTTGACTCATCAGCAAACATGACATTGTCCAAGGCAGACACAGTCCAATTGACATGTTCTCGGTACCACTTTAATCGTTACCGTCTTGATTGGATGGATAGGCAAACACAAACTCGTGGAACCCGGAGGTAACTCATATGTAATTTTCGGCTAACAGTAGCTGCAGATATCACCTTACCAATGGACACTGTAAGCATAGATGTCACATGTGTGGAGGTCGCTCTGCGATTCCGCTTGGCTAAAACAGCAATATATAGATCTTCCGCGGAGTTTGTAACCCTTGGGCGACTGGCTACGGGCCTTCGGACAACTGTCTGTGCGGTTTGGAATTGTTTCCATAAACGTGAAATTACAGAATGATGAACGCGGAAGAAAAGAGAAACATCTGAGACCGACTGTCCAGCTTCAATGCGTCCCACAGCACGCCAGCGCTCAGAATCTTCCATTCGTCTTCTGGAAGTCATCGAAACACGTATGTCTTGAAAACAAATAGTACAAAGTTTTAAACACCTTCTATCAGCACTTACACAGTCAACTTCTATAACCCTTCATAAAGTTGGTATTTTATAAGACTGCCCTTTTTGCATATTTCTTGACATGAAAGCGCGATTGGCTGTTATCTAACAACATATTTGCATACTTCCATCTACATCTGCAGCGATTTGCATCCACATCAATTCTGATTGGCTTCCGGAAATTAGCAGTTTCCTCTCCGTGCTTATCTTTTGGAAATGAGTATACGCATAGCATTTTCAGTGAAAACAGATATTTAGTTGATATTGAAGTACTAAATTCTTCAAAAAAATATTTTTGAAATAATTCAAAATATTAAGGAATCTCATATTCCTAGTATTGTATTGCTTGTTTCTTAATCATTGATTAATATATATATTCTATCTTAATTTTTACTCGAAAGCTTTCAGCTGACCACTGACTGTCTTCTTTTGTGAGACTTAATTTTGCGCAACTGTAGTTACATATATTTATATTGTATAGTAAATAATTTTACTGTGGAAATACGTGATGCGTATTGATGAAACCTCTAAAAAATGTAACAAATTTTCAAAAAGTGTGTACTTACTAATATCTTATTATAGTTGAACTCAGCCACAAACTCAAATTTCAGAATTTTTTGTACAGACTGATCGATCGCCTTTTGTAAATCCATGTAATTTAATCCTGTTCAGAAATACAAGACGAGAAAGTGATGAAATTTACACCGTTTGCCATCCAGTGGGTATACCATCTTCACTCAGAAACCGCAAGAAAACACTCACAAAGAGAAAGGAACGTCAATGCCGTAACCAGGATTCGAACCCGGGACCTACTGCTTTAAAGTTAGGGACGCTAACCCGTCTTTTATCATTTGACACAAAGGAAATATATAATGATCAATTTTAAGTCACCAAGGATACAGATGAAGACAAAACTACATCATTTACTACTACTTGTATCAAATAACGAAATCATTATCTGATTTGAAATAATTTATAACAAGTTTAACAATATTGCAGTGGGGGGGGGGAGAAATACTAAGTGCATGACAATTTTTTTTGCATTAATCGCATCCACTCAAACATAAGATATATATATATATATATATATATATATATATATATATATATATATATATATATATATATATATATATATATATAAATGCTAAGTTAGATATAGAACTAAAAGCACAAGAATATATAAAATATTTAAGTTTAGCAATACATTTAGCGCAAAAGCAGTTTTCAAGTATTTTCAATGTATTTCTTTCAAGCATTTTCAATGTAATTCTTTTCAATGTATTTTTTTCAATGTATTATTTTCTATGTAATATTTTCAATATATTGTTTTCCATTTAATATTCTACATTTGGCATTTAATATTTTCAATGTACTATACTCCATTTGGCATTTTTCATTGTATTTTATTTCATTATATTCATTGTATTTTATAAAATATACTATTAACTATATATATATATATATATATATATATATATATATATATATATATATATATATATATATATATATATATATATATATATATATATATATATATATATATATATATATATATATATATATATTATTTATATATATATTTATATAATTTGAAACAGAAAAGGAATGAATTTTTATAAAAAAATACTTAAGTTCGAATGAATATTTATTGAATACTGAGCAGTTGAAAAACATGATTGTAAATAAAATTCTTTTTATATTTTAATAATCTAAAATTGCATTACCAATCACTTTTTAACTTAAAATAATCATTTAACAAGTGCAATAGTGATTCCTGTATAAGACTATAAATTGATATGCTTTCTTATGAATTACCAGTCTCACTGAAAAATTAGAAAAAGGTGTTTCTTAAATCAGTTTAAATAGATAGGTTCAATTATTATATAACAGTTATTAAACTTAACTATTATTTGCCTTTTTTGAGTAATATAATGTCAAAATTTTGTTGCACTCAATTAAAAACCTTTCAAACTTTAAAGAATTAATTTTAAAAATACTTATAGTTATAAAGTCTAAGCTTTTATGCTTTTATAAATTTTAACTTTTACATACTTTTTAATTAAATTTATATTGATATATGAATTTTTTAGATTTTTATTATATTATTATGTAAAGCAATTATTGTTGATAAGGATAAGTCTATAAACTTTATGAAGCAGCACAAGCGTCAATAAAATCATTTCTCTGTAACGTTTTAAAATGTCTGTAAATAATTGTTTCGCGCCTTAAAGCCTGGTTTAAAAAAACTTAAAATTTATATGGGAAAATAAATTTTTATTTTTGAATTGAAACACTGGTTTAATTAAAACAATTTATGGAAGTGAATTCCTTTTCAAATATTAAAGAATTATTCAATTTCTCTAGGCATCTCTTATAATAATTTCGAAAGAATTTACACATAAAAACGATATTCAATTGAATAAAACTTGAAAATATCTATGAGAAAATTTATAAACAACTATATTGCTTAACACATCTGCTGGAACAGGTGACAGAGAATTTTGATATTTCTGAAAAAGTATCATAATTTATCACATGCTTTTCTGATAATCCAATCATCATTTGTACAAAAAGTATCATATAAGATATTTGTACACACACAACACACATTGAAAGAATACAATTTACCTCAGTATCCTACAGATTACAGATATATGTAGGCTTATTTTCAATTCATTATATAAAAACCCAATTTCTACAAATATAATAACTAATCTTCTTTTTAGCTACTAGGTTTCCGCTTTGCCGAATTAAAAGGAAGTTTATGAAAAATGGTTTTATCGGTAATCATTATTTACATTTTTATTCGCGATATAATTACATTCACTTACATTAATTAAAGATTTTGTCAGTAATAATCCTTTTTGCAAGCAAGTATGGACATACGACAGCAAAGCATTTTTTTAAAAACATTATTAAGTGAAAGATTAATATTCTTCAAAGCTCACATACACTTTCTTTTTTTATATTCAAAAATTCACCAAATTTGGAGCACAAAGTTTTTTGTAAAAATATAATCAGTAACAAATGAAACATACAATTATAAATTTTCAAAATAATTTCCAAAATTAAAAAAAAAAAAACATTAATCAGCATTCATGATGTATTCGATCTTCACTGTGTTCTAATTTTTATAGCTATATTATTTTACATTTTGATGTAATCAAGGATTAAAATAATAAATCTATATAATGTAATCCTTCAAGAGCCTGTGCACGTTAACATTTTCGCAGACTTCAGTGTCTAATAGAATTCTAGCTCAGATGTCGGTGACGTCATTTAATTGAAGTTCAGAATTACGAGGTTTACGAAAGAGTGTAAGCTTAAATTGGTAGAAATAAGCAGCCGGAATCGTAGTGCAATAAATAAATATCTGGTGTGTCAGGACGGCCGAGTGGTCTAAGGCGCCAGACTCAACGTTCATCCTTTCTCTCTCAAATATCTGGTGTATATAAAAAGAATTGTCAGTATTATATATATATTGAAAATATTTTGTTTCCATATTTTCAAATAACTTCTTTATTTTTGGTGTATCTGTTCACACGTTTTGCATTAACTTCAAAAATTGATATTTGTAAATACATTCTAAATTTTACACTTATGAAATGATATAAATATGTAATTATTTCAAAATATACCTCTCATAACAGAAAAGGAATTTAATCTACATGAATTTAAACACTCAAAATGTACTCATTTTATTTAAAATACCAAATGGAAATTACATTTATTGGAAATAAAAATCAGAAATGTTTGAATCAATCATTCGCATTGAATGAAATCATTCGCATTAAAATGATTTATGATAAAAAAATTTCTTTTTCATTTCATAAATACTTTAATTTCTGAGGTGAATCCTACCAATTTGTTTTTAACAAGTTTTCCCAATTTTGCTGAAAGTGTGAAATACACTCTAGCAAATGTTGTAGGGGACCGTGCAGATATTTTCCGCTTGGATACGATCCCAATAAATCACCAATGGATAAAAATAGTTAAATTTCTGCATTCAAATGCAAAAGTTGTACGAAATATTATATGAAAAAAACCAAAATAGTTTACATATCAAATTTTAATAAGTTCTTCCATCATTAATCATACTAAAAATTATTAAATCGTGAAAAGTGTAAATTATACATTATCAACCGAATTTTATTTTGACAATTATTAGTATTTACAAAACTATTCGACTACTGAAAGGGCAACATAGATGGATATATGGTATTGTCTGTTATTTTTCAAGAAACAACTTCTATTTGTAGTTGATAATGAATGATAAAAGTGCACGCATAGCATTTATTCCACAATTCTGCTGTTTTAAAGTTTAAAATTTATATGGATTATTGAATGAATATATATAAAAGATAAATTGAATTATCAGGCATATTTGATATCGGAAAACTGAACGGTGTTTTTCCCAGAAAGTTTTCTATGATGATGGCTAGTTTGTTTTCTAGCTTGATGGGTTTGGGACTTAATTAGTTTAGGATAAACTGCAGAAACATGCATTTTTAATTTCCTTTTTTACTATAAATTAATTAAAAATCCACTATTACACAACTCTTATTTACTATCTATTTCAATTATACTTTTATTAAAAATCTAATTCCATTTGTAAATAAATTATAGATCATTCATAATTCACTGTTGTCAATGTCATAATGAACTTATAAACTAGAGGTACTAATATTAAAAATTAAATGGAAGCTCATAATTTTTTTAAAAGTGTGCAATGCATCTTTGTCCAAAGATTTGAGATAAGCCAGCACAACCTATTATCATTATATTATATCAATTTAATTTTTACTCTAAAAGGCACAATATTTTAACTAAGACTATATTTGAAACCAGTTTTAGTACATAACTAGACATAGTTGACCAAAAACGCATGATTTTTTATGGAATAGGAAGCCACATTTTTAAATACATGAATAAAATTTATGAGATGGGAATTTGATAAATTTCTTGTAAGCACTGGAAGTGTTAATTTTCAGCAAGATTAAAAATATTAAATAAAATTCATAATTTGAATTTAATGTTAGTTATTTTAAAGAAGAAATGAGCATGGCAAGTTTGAATTATTTCTGATTTAATGTATATTTTAAAAAAAATATATCCAATAGGACAACTCATTATATTCTTTGTCTCATAGTTAATTAGTTTCAGTTTTTAGTTTTTATTTTTTGAATCTTAGGAAGAATTAATGCTTTTCTTTGTACGCGAATTCAATCAAATGTCACGCTATAAACGCAATTTTAAATGGTTAGCAATATGATAGGTATTATGGTGATGTTTTCAGAATAGTTTAGAAAATACAAGAAGTGGAAAAAAATTCTATATACTTTTGAATTACAATAAAATGTATTTTCAATTACATAAAAAGGGAAATGCAATAACAGTTTTTATTAATATTAGATAAATAGCACTAACTTAAAAAAATAATTTTCAAAAATAAAATAAAGTATGATAAAATATATATAAAGAGAAAATTATAAATCCCCTAAAATAAAGTTAATAATTCCACTTAATTTTACAGGAAATATAAGAAGTATATTAAGTTTTAAAGTAACGAAATGCTTACGATGTAATCATTCTAATTTTCTACTTAACATTACAGATATTTTGATAGTTTACGAAATAAAGGAGAACGTACACAGTACTGTAATATTCTCAAAAATGTACTCAATCTGTACAAAATTCAATTATTTCATTTCATTAATAAATCTTAAATTTCCACCACATTTTAATTGGTTAGTTCAGTTCATTAACATTTTAGAAGCCAATTTTTAATCTTCGGATTGCAATTGAATCCGAAACTTCCATTTAAAATGTCTTTGTTTCAATACATTGTATCAGCACCCGAGTTTGAATTGTACACAAGAATTATTTAACCAGAAACCAAATCTACTTCGGCAGTAACACTGGTGGTTTTAACAATCATTGAGATATGCTTCATGTTGGCATTTTAATGATATAGTTTAATAAACTTTAAAAAAAACAGAGTAGAATGAATAAATTAGCATCGATTTTTGCCAAATAAAGAAACTAATTATTTTTAGTTTTTTAAATTAATAAATGCTAACGGTTTCTATAAATCCCCTTTAACAACATTGAAAAGATGCTGAAATTTTGTTTTATATATTTTCCTTGAATTAACTTATTTCTGATTGTTGTGGTCTCAGATAAAATTCCTTGGTTCAAATCGAACTCCTTATAAATTCTAAAATCAGATACAATGTCTAATCATCGATTATTTAATGATATAAGACGTTTCTGCAGAAACCAAATCAATTAATAGAAAAATGTCTTTTTTCTAAATATGTATTTATGATGTTGTTTTTATGTAACTAATTAAATAAAGTACTATTAACGATCATTTAATAAATGTACATATTGGATTGAAATCAATATTACTTTAATATAATACTATAAATATAATTAAAGTGATTATAAGTATAATTAAATCCATAACTATTATGTGATTATTTTGAGATTTACTATTCAATAAATCAAATTACTGTTCGTTAAATCAAAAATCATTACTCTGCAAATTGAAATGAAATCACTTTTTGTGAACTGCTATTTCAAACTATCATGTTGGTTAAATCTCAGATTTATGCATATTCTATGTAAATTATGTTTTGTTTCTCATTCACAAAACTCAAAATTTAGATCTGAAAGGTGGAATGCATATTTTTGATATGTTATTTTGAGTTATTAAAATATTTTGAAATATGTTATTTTATTCCTCTGGAACATTTTTTTAAAACATTCACCAATAAAAAAAATTAAGAATTTCATGAACTCCTTTAAATTAAAATTTTTTGTTATCAATGAGAGGATACGCATTTCGTTGTTAACACATGAAATTAACTTTGTCAGTTCCTCTATAAGTCCAAATACTTTCTTCAAATACTTTCATGGTACAAATACTTTCTTCCAAGACATGATATGGAATTGTATCCCCCAGACTTAACACAGGAATTGTCGGATTGACACTCTACCTGATTATTATCCTTTTTGTTAAAATTATATATCATCTTGCGAATGGCAACAGTTTTTCTAATGCTCAATTTCTTATGCAGTAAGAAATGTTTTTTTTATTTTCTTTTTCTTTTTTATTATTGGGGTTACTTTTAATAAATATTATTTACGCCATTCTGTACAGTACTTTGGGATTTAAAGCAGAGAATGCGCTTTTTAAAACGATAAATAAACAGTTCTGTGTTACTGTAACTTAAAGAGTTTTTCATTGAAATATTCATTACAACAGCAAGAATTATAATATTTTCTGATGTTCAAGATTAAACAAGAGACAAAAATCACGGTTTCACCATTATTTTTAGCGATTAGAATCGTTTTCGTATAATAATTTGAAAAATAATATGTACAAATAAAATATGCTTCTTTTTCTATTACTTAATTTTTATGCTCCGTTTTGAGATTTGCGTTTCATATTACTAATGTATTTTCAATATATAGATTGTAACAAATACTACCAACAGCTTGCACTAGTATTTTTGAATTTGTAAATGAAATTTTTGTTTTATTACCAAATGAATCAAAACATGTCAAAACAGATTCAATAATATCAATATTTGTTATCTGTGGCTTATAAATATTAATACTGAATTCTGGTTTTAGTTAGATTTGATAATGTGAAAGCATTTTGTGTTAGTTTTACTATAGAAAATTAAATTTAAAAATTAATCTTGCATTCAAAGCAAAATATCTTTATTTAAAATATGTGGTTTTTCTATGTTTATATTTGAGTTACATTATTATCATATTAAATATGAGACACACTTTTATTCACTGTGTTTTATGACGTACACAATTTAATAATGTCAATAATGTAACACATTTGTTATAAGCTGTCCGTCGCTTCATCTATATTAGCCAATTTATGATTAATAAACGTGTATGATTTTCATACATACGTTTGATAGGTTTCTTTTTCTAACGTATTGTGCTCTAAAAATATAGAATTAATAATTCATGAAGCCGGTAATAATGTTTTGATCCCTTCTTTATGAGGATAAGCCAGAATTTTTTATCCTTTTCAATAAGAATAAGTGGAAAATTAATTGCATTTAAAAACAGTATATTGCTTACAGATTACATTTTGGCTTTATAAGTTATTCTATCCAACTAATAAATATTTTAAACTGCTTACCACATTCACCTCAGTCATACCCAAACAAACCATTTAAGACTACCCGAAACAAGCTTTCACAGAATATAAAAGATATTGCTTGGAACCAAAAATCATGTTATTTACATACATAAAAAAGTTCTAGATGTATTTTTGGACAATGAAATCAATGGATTCTTCTATTAAAGATGCCATAAAATTGATCCAAAAGATGTATAGAGTTATTTTTATAAATAAATTCTGATATGGTTTTAGCTTTATCTTATTACTAAAATTCATACTTTGTCTCGAATTATAAAATTCATTATTAGCTTTAATATAATGTAAATAATACGTGTTTGTGCATGAATTTTCAAAGTCGTTTGCGAAATGTTACCGATATTTAAAACTTTTGAAAATTCTTATTCTTGTTCACAAAGAAAAATAGTTAAATATCTGAGAAAATGTGAATGTGTGTTAACGATATTTTTCATTTCTTAACACATTCGGCGAAAATTATAATTTTTTCAAACGCACACAAAAAAACAGGATATTATATATTATAGTTGGTTAACTGAGTTAAGATAACAACTAAATTTAAATAATTTGCTCCACATAACTAACATAAAATATAGTTAAATGTGAATCTATATGTGTACTTGTCTATATGTTAAAATGAAATATATATTTTAGATATACTAGAAATAGTAATTATAATTTAAAATAATGAAATTAAATTTTAAGCAATTTTAATGTTTTTAGGATATTTTAAAAGAATAAGTTAAATTATTGCACATAAGTCATCATTGTCTTAAAAAATTATTGCTCACTCTATATGAAATTCCACCAGAAAAGCAAATATGCAGTGGATGAGTAAAAAAAATTTAATGTTGCCGTTTGTTTACAAATATTGCAATTATTAATTTAGAATTCTATTATTGAAATTTTTAAAAATTTAAATTATCCTTGCCGATTTAAACTAACCATATAGTGGATGTTTGTCTAATCTTTTTCATTTTGCTATTTCTTCTATTCTATTGACATGTTAAAGGTTTTATTCAATGGAAAATGGTTTCTTAAACCGATGCTTTGGTCTTTATACAAGAAATCATTTTGTTAACAAAATGAACTTCAACACTATTATCAGGCATTCGATGGTGAACTTCGCCTTGTTTGCTGCACTGAAGACGAACGCGTTTTCTCAATACGACGTGACTCAGATTAAACGTTATTTGACTCCATAAACTCAATAAGAATTTTAATAACGTGGCGTAGTCATTATCTCATCTGCAACGAAAGAAATAACCACTGGAACTAGTAGGATATTGACAATCCCCCATTGATGGATTTTGTAACTTTCTTTCCTCGCCAACCAATTCTAACCCTGTTACTACTTAAAAAAAAATCGTATATATTTCACAAAAATGGCGTAAAACACAAAAAAAAAAAATCAAATCTGGCAAAAAATAAAAAAAGAATCAAAAAAAAATTCAAATTGTTAACAACAAAAACAAAGGACGGCAGATTTGGTGAGCAATCTCTTGGGTATTTGTGGTTGGGTATAAGTATATCATACTTAGACCCAATCACTTTATGTTATATATATATATATATATATATATATATATATATATATATATATATATATATATATATATATATATATATATATATATATATATATATATATATATATATATATATATATATATATATATATATATATATATATATATATATATATATATATATATATATATATATATATATATATAATATAATGTAATATAATATAAACTTTTTTTTCCAACGGCGGGCACCTGAGGGTTGAACCCTATGCCACAACAAAGCCAGAAACTGCTACTCATTTGTCGTTACCCAGCGGGCACCTGTGAACCAAGTCACGGAGGCGATTAGCGTAACCCGCGTCATACCACCACAAACCCGTTTATAGGGTGGGCTACACTCATACATCATCACAGAAGAAAGTATAGAGAAATGCATAGAAAACAGAGAAAGAAAGTAACATCCATGCCCGCACCGGGATTCGAACCCAGGACCCGCAGCTCAGGAGTCAGGAGAGCCGAGCTGGCAGCCGAATGGTTAGCGCTCTTGCCTTCGGTTCAACAGTTCGTGGGTTCGAATCCCATCTTGGGTTTGGATGTTTGTAGTGGTTCGGAATCCACTTTAAACCGTAAGTCCCGGTCTAATTAGCCCACGTGTGCAAAAAATGACCGTTGAGCGACAAACAAACCAAATCAAACCAATCAGGAGTCAGGATCGTTAACCACTCGGCCATCGATCGGCTTATATATAATATAAACTTAACAACAGCTTTTAGCTGCTCTGCTACCTATTATGGGGGGTATCTAAATAATAATAATAAACAAATAATAAATCAAAGATAATACGATCATAAGGACAAAATTGGATATTATTCTAATATATTTTAATTCATTATTTTCTGTTTACGTAGGCTTATCTTTTCCTACAAAAATTCATGATATTGCGGGAAGATAAATGAAAAATATAATTTTCTTTCTTTTAGTACGTACTTTTGTATGGTAATAATCACGTTTATATTGAACTTCACTGAATTTTTCCATATATTCACCACGATATCTTATGTCTTGTTATTTCATTTTTAGATTTTAAATCAACGTGAACATATTTCTCGTATGTATGCTGCATATGTGAACAAAAATGAGAAGCATTGGACAACTATCATTAATAGTAATACATAGTTCTTGATTGAATTAAGAAAAGCATTTATAAGTTGTGCAATCAAAATTCGAATTATTAATTATAAATTGCTCTTTATCAAGAAATACAGTTTCTTCTGTTTTAGGTAAAATGTTTTAATTGATTTATAATTCAAAATATTTTCCGTAGAAATATTTTTTTTTCATTTTTAAATCGAAACATTAATTAATCTATTGCATCTTGAAATATCAATGCTAATTTTGTGATTTACATAGTAGTAAAATATTTTATCAGAATTGTGTGTTGTTTGTAACTTATAAGAAATATAGCAAGTTTAGGAATTTTCTTTAAAAAAGTCAGTTGGTTTGGAAATAGCTCAACATTTTTGTTGTTGTCAGTGTTTACTGATGACACTTGGACACCTTATGCTATGCGAATTAAGTCGATTGGGAGCATCCTTCGTTTTAATCAGAGCACCATGAAGGTGAAAGTACGACTTTGCTCTACACACATGCCATAGGGACCCGTTTATAGGGTAGGCAACCATTCACACCTCATTCATACAAGGAAAGGACAAAGACAGGATAGATAGAGAGAGAGAGAGAGAAAGAAAGTACATCCATGCCGGAACCGGGATTCGAACCCAGGACCTCCTTATCCGCAGTCAGGCACGCTGACCACTAGACAAGTTGGTCGGCTCAACATTTTTAATGTATCTAATAAATGCAACTATACATTTTGTATATCGCCAAGAAAAATATCTTTAACAGCTTCACTGTTATTGTTTAACGTTGCATATTACAGGTTATAATTTTCCTTTCTTGTGAATAATCCTGTAATACAATGCTCTGACATAATCAAATAAAGAGAAAAAAGGGAATAATGAAAAAAGTGCGTGCATCGTGTGTGTTAATATTGCAATTTCAATATTAAAGTGATGAATGTACTAGGTTTTTGCATCCGCTACTAATGCTGACTAGTTTTTTTCTTTTGAATCAATTGAAATATATACACTTACTTTCCAGACACAATTATTTCAATAAGCATAGGAGTTCTCTCTAAATGATTCTTTTAATATTTGCTAGTCCTCCCCAAAATACTTCCATT
Source organism: Latrodectus hesperus (assembly GCA_037975125.1). Taxonomy (NCBI): domain Eukaryota; kingdom Metazoa; phylum Arthropoda; class Arachnida; order Araneae; family Theridiidae; genus Latrodectus; species Latrodectus hesperus. The sequence goes on from CM075856.1 coordinate 6,254,487, forward strand.
CATGTAATACACAAACATATCTTGACAATTGCAACTTTTAAGTTTAAAAATGATTAAGTTTTCATTTTTCTGAAACGAATGAAAAAAATCTAAATGTTCATTCCATGTTTCAACACCAGTTCAAATGAAAGGAAATAATACTTCAAACCGACTGTTACCATTTATATAAAACGTAATCAGAAACTCGATAATTTTATATTTAATTTTCAACTGGCATTAGGGTTATAATAAAACTCATAATCTTCATATTTTATTTTTATTTTTTAAAGGGCAACTTTATATTTGCAATTTAACTATTTTATCGTGCGTTTTTCTCCTATGTTCAGTGTGAAACTAACACTCTCTAATTTTTTGTTAGGTGAAAATATTACTTCTTTGTTAATAATGCATTATAATAATATATAATAATAGTATCCCTTTTTGAGTAGATATTTCATACCTTAAAAGAAGAACTACTTTGAAAAATTTTACTTTCTAATGTTAATTGATATTTATTTTCATCTGTTTTAAATATATTTATAAATTGAAATCCAGAGCAAAAGTTGCCTGCAGTTATTAAATGGTTACAATTTTAAGAGAGAAAATGGATAACTGATGCATTATATATATATATATATATATATATATATATATATATATATATATACGTTTATACCGTAATCCAGAATATTGCAATTATGAACGTTAGTTAAATAATTGGCGTTGTTTTATTCAGCGATTATTGAGCCTGCCTTTAAATTTGAAATGGTTATTTTCAGTGGTTAGGACACACTTTTACCTGTAGGTTCATATGGCTTATCACATGATTCAATTTATAAATATAGATATTTATATGAGCGAAAAAGGATTAAATTTATGAATTCACATTGTAGTTACTAGCAAGAATGTATGCATTTATATTTATCCAGTTTTTTTAATAACTCTAAATTTTTTAATGTTAATTTCTTTCGGGGTTATAGCATATGGTTCAAATTTGGAAACAAAAAAAGGGAATAACGAAATTTTTGCGACTAAGATGTAGTCAGATTGTGAAAAGTATGCCTTGTTATTTTTTGTATCAGTGTTCTTTAATGTATCTCTATTTGAGAACAATTTAGCCTTAGCTTTGGATTCAACTTTGCCAAGTATTTACTAATAAAAAAAATCTCTTTCTTTGCCAACTAACACTTAGCAAAGAAAATTATTTTTCTACAAACAATTTGGAAATTTGTAAACAATTTATAATATAATAAATTATAAAATTAAAAATATATTTTTTGTCGAAAGACTGCTTAAATCATTTTTATGTTTCCATAACTTTTGCGCTAAAGAAATATATTATTAAATTGATCAAATTATGTTGCACATCATTTTTAAGTTACTATTATTTTCACATCAATGTCATCACTGTTTATATAAACTTTCATGATCAGCTTTTGTTGTGTTGGAAAATCAACATTGAGCTATTGATTGCTTCTGGATGTATATCTACTGACTGTTATATCGTCATAAGCATTTTACTGAGCAACACTAATTTACCATGACTGGAAAAATTAAAGATTTATATTGATAGACACTGTAAGAATTTAAGAAAAAAAATTGCTTTAAATCCAAATTCCATTTCATATAAAAACGATGCATTTTAAATTATTTTTAAGAATTAGTTTTCCAAATGACTATTTTTTTTCTTTAAAAAATATCATTGAAATGCATTGGAAATTTACAAAAATGAGGTCAATACAAACGTGATGACCTAAATCTATGAACCATTTATTTAAATGCTTTTATAAAAAAAAAATTTACTCTAACTTTACCACAAATTACATAGAATCCAGATAATATTCAGTTTAATTTAAAAATTGAAGCACCTCAAAAATGAGAAAATATTACTATCCTGTCATAAGAATGAAATAACTTTTTATTCTTAAGAATTTCCTCCATAATTGTTGCAGTGAGACCTATTAAATGTAAAATATCCTTTATGCAATGTATAATATGATAAATCCTTAATATGATAAAATGCAACAAAATATTGGTATGAATGCCATCCTGCAATTTTTAAAGCAGCGTTTATTGTAAAAAAAGAAGAAATTTAAATGTTAAAGTAAAATATTGAATATTTTTTTCTAATATTGTAATGTTTCTTATTGTTCATTATTGTAAAATATCCTGTGTTGCATTATTTATTACGAAATATATGTCCTTTTTTTCATTTATTGTCTGACCTAATATTTTAACACGAAAAACGGTTCCCCTTTGTTTTCACTTTCAAATTAGTATAAAAATTGTTATGCCTGAAGACAACGTTTTATCATCCAAACATTGAATACAAAGCTAATGACAAAATCAGCATTTTTTACAGCTTTTCATTGGCTGTTGTGAAGAATGAAGGAGAAACAGCACGTATTTGCCGTCTGATAGTTTCCTCCATTTCTTCCGTGGACGCTGTTCAGCTGAGTTTGAGGTGTTTAAGTGACTGTTGTTTCGTCTGACTAAATTTCGTAAGTAAGAATTCTGTTCCCTCTACTTAGAAATTAAATATTTTTTTCTAAATCTTTTCCAGTTAATTGCAAAATCTTTGTGTATTGCTTTCTTTATTAATTGTTGTACTCTTAAATACTAATAATTGAGTTTTATTTATTGATAATGCTAAATTTACAACACATCTACTAAAGCTCTTTTCTTAACTTTTAGAAAAGATAACCCTTTTTATTTTAGTGATAATTATTGTATAATAAAGTATGTACAATGTTAAAAGTTTTTAAAGCTTTTTACTACTTTCGTATACTACATAATGGTATCCTATTTACATTTTTTATTGTTTTGTTTATTTTGTTATCATTCCATTATTTTAGTTGATAGAATTCAAATATAAAATACCGTAATTAACGAAAATAATAATAGACATAAAAATAAGATGAATCAATTATTAATTTGAAATATTATTTTCTAGTTAGCAACATATTTAATTCTTTATTATAATTAACAATTTTATTAAATTCTAGGACCTAAATAAGTTTAATGGAAATTTTGAGAATTATATATTAAGTTGATAGTTAAAATTATGATATTAACTCATCGCAAACAATTTTTCATATTAATTTAATTAGATGCATAAAAATCGAATTAAAAATGAAATTAAATATTCCAATCATTAAACATCTCCTTAAATAACGATTTTTTTTTTTGCTCACCAAACTTATTTCTTTAATAATCGGTATGGAGTTATAAAATAATAATAAACCTGTCATTAACACTAATTCGATATAGTTGTTTGATGTGGACTAAGAAATAAATTAGCGGTCCTATAATTTTATTTACGGTTTTTATTAATTATTAAATACTAAATCAATTTTAATTAAATGGCTTATACAAATGCAAAACATAAAAATTTAAACGAATAAAAAATACATAAAAAATAACTTTTTGGCTGTTTGCATTTATCAATAAGGGTTATTTCTCAGTAAATATTTCATCGTTCTTATGAACAATCTGCTTAAAATGTTTTAAAAATTAATTTTAAGTTACATTTTGAAATTTAGTGAAAATTTCATTGTACAGTTTAAAAGACAACATTCATTAAAAGACAACAAGTATTATTCTTGTTTCAAAATTAAAATTTTAAAATTAGTTTGCATGCTTTTTTTATTAGATTTATGTATTCCTCTGAAAATAGTAAGATTGCTGTTAATATATATTTATAAATTAATGTGTTGAATATCTTTGAGCTTTTGTCATAAAAACATCATGGAATGGCTTAATTTTTTATGATCGGAATACATCTGAAGGATCACAATCTACATTTTTATGATGCTTAATTATAAAAAAAATAGTTTAAATTAAAGCGTGGTTGAAGCAATCAATTTTAATTAAATTTGTATTAAATATAAAGCATTGTATAGTTAAGAATTAACTATTTGGTTTGAATATCATTCTTTTTAGTGAAAAATTAATTTGAAAAATAATGAAAATGTTTTAAAAATGAATATAAATTTGCTTTAATTATTTGCTCAAGTATGTGACGTTAAAAATTTAAAACTTTTTGAAACCAAAAATAAAGTTATTTTTAAAATTTTATTTTGCCTAAAAATAGTAGGAAATAGGCAATTTTAATACAACTTCATTGTTTTTTGGTCATTTTCCCCAAGTGAACATACAAGTGCAATCCTCTGAGTTAATTGCGCAATAATAATTTAGTTAAGTAATTGTTTCATTTTATCATAATAATAATAAGAAATATGCAGTTATAAATAGAAACTTTTTAAATATGTCCAAGATTCTTATTCTGAACATTTATTCTGAAAAGCATTAAATATGTTTGAATAGCCAATTATATTGTAAAAAAATGCGTGTCTTAAAGCAACGTATATATATATATATATATATATATATATATATATATATATATATATATATATATATATATATATATATATATATATAACATTATTTTTATACTAGTGTTCAAATGCAATTTCAATCACTAATTTTATTTCCGCTTGTAATATTGTAAAAAAAAAAATTGCTGCGTACATACACAACTAAAGACAGATGGGGACCGAAAGGATAGCGCTCTTGCCTTCGGTTCAACTGTTCGTGGTTTCGAATCCCACCTGGGCTTATATATTTGTAGTGGTTCACAGAATCCACTTTAAATTGACACAGATTAATTAATCATTGTGTGTATGAAATGGCCATCATGAAGCGACAAACAAATATAACCAAATTCTTGTAAAAACTTACATTGAATTTTTTTTGTCTTAGAGAAACTCATTTATTTAAAATTTAAATCCAAACTTTAATAAAAATAGTCATTAATGAAAAGGTAAATTAAATGCTTAATCTAGAAAATTTGAAATTGGAAATTTCTGATCATGATATAAATGATTAAGATGGAAATGATAATAGTTTTAGTGAAATAATGATTCTTCTATGGTTACAACATTATTCAGGTAATTTGTGGTTTTTCTAAGGGTTTAAATTTCGATTAAATTTAGATGTTTCTATATCAGTTAGTGATAAACATTTTGTTAGTAAATTTTGTTATAATTTGTTAAAATAGTTAATAAACAATTGCAATTTATAGTTTTAAATTTTATTTCATAACTATTTAAGTTAAAATAATTAGTGTAATTGTCATTCTTCGTATCATTGGTGAAATATTCCCATATATGAGAGAGTTAATAATGAAATTTTTTGAAGTACTCACTGTAAAAATATTTTTATTAAAAAATTGTAACTTTTCAATGATCTAGAAGTTAGAAGTTTGTTGTATTTGAGATTTTTCTGAGAAAAATCACTCAGAAATAATTGGCATTATAACATGTTGTCTTTATTGATTGTAGCTGATGGAGTAAATATTGAGATCTTTTTATGTATCTGCATTTCTATTTGTATTAAAAATAAGTGTTTCCATTTTTCTCAAATTTTTACCGGTTTCCAAAGTGATACCTTTAATATTCAGATTTGCATTACCCTGTATAGATTAAGAATCTAATATTTTCAAATTTTAGCTTATTGAATTTACCTTAAATTTAGAAATTTAAGTTTTGCAATCATGTTTGGAAATGATGTGTGTTTTCTTTATTCTATATTATATTATTAACTGTGTGTGTGTGTTCATATATATTAAATAAGCATTTCTGAGTAACTATTAAATCAAATATAAGAGGAATTTACTGAATGAAAAATCTCCTCATGTGTTTAGTTTCGATGTGAAATTAAAAATAAATATTTTACGAAGTTATTTATGTTGAGATTTTGTACTCGCTTACAAACTGTGTTAATTTTCAGCTTAGAAAAATTATGTAATTGGTATAAAACTTTTTGAGAAAAACAATATTTCTAATTTGCAATAGAATTTTTTTTAGAAATGATTTTTTTTAAAGACGTGGTTTGATCTTTTTAATAAAGTAATTCATATGCTTAAATGGGAATTTCGCCAAATTTCATTCAAAGATAGTTTATTAATTATATATATTTATTAACTTTTGCTGTAATAAGTGGTTAATAATTTATTCATAAATCAACTATTTTGGCAAATTCTTTTCTAAATGGCTTTGTCATGACTTTTGCAGATATTTTTCTCATACTTAGTATCTAGGTAAAATAGAAATAATTTCTACCGTTAGCTTGTCTAGGTTGCTGCTCCATGTCTCTACGGACTGCAGAAGCTGTAACTCTTTCCCAGTACCATGAATTCAGATCGAGCTTGTATTTCACGCTACGCCAGGGGCCTCAAATGTGTGCAGGGTCAAAAGACTTTTAGTTTGTGCACAAAATGCAAAGCTGAATAGGCATCGCCTGAGCATATCTTGAGTTGCTTTAATTTTGACTTGGAAGAGTTTTTTCAAAGCCCCTTGTGTTCTTGGATTTCCTGACTTTTGGAGTTGGTCTAGTATTGGAAATGGATCATCTGGGATTAGCAACAACAACACTATTTGTTGTCATTTATTGATAGTAGCTGATGGAGTAAATATTAAGATCGTTTTATGTATCTGCACTTCTTTATTTATGCTAAAAATGAGTTTTGCCTATTTCACAAATTTTTATCGGTCTAAAAACTAATATCTTTAATATTCAGATTTGCATTACCATTTATAGGTTTACAATCTAATATATATATTTTCAATTTTTAACTTATTTAATTTACCTTAAATTAAAAAACTTAAGAATGTATTTCAATCATGTTTGGAGATGATGTGTGTGTGCTTTATTCTCTAAATTGTTCATATATATTAAATAAGCACTTTTCTTGGTAGTTATTAAATAAAACATAAGAGGAATTTTTTGAGCGAAAAATCTACACGTGTTCAATTTTGATTCGAAATTAATATTTAATTACGAATATTAATATAAAGTAAATGTTTTCCTAAGTCAAATATGTTGACTTTTCGAACTCGCTTTCAAAATGTGTTACTTTTCAGCTTCGGAAAATAATGTAATGAGTGTAACATTTTTCGAGAGAGAGAAAGAGATAAAAGCAAGATTGCTAATTGACAGATAAAATTTCTTTTAAAACTGAATTTTTATTTTGGAGACGTGTTTTGATCATCAATAATGGGAGTTTCAATAATTATTTAATAATAATTTTAATATTTTATAATGGTATACATTATTAAATACCCTTATTATGTTATAATAAAGGTATATATTATTATAACATATAATAAGGGTATTTAATAACGGTACATATTACTATACAATATTATTTAATAATAATAATAAATGGAAATTTTCTACTAATAAAAGATAATTTATTAATTGCATACTTTAATAAACTTTAACTGTAATAAATGGTTTGTAATTTATTCAAAGATCAATTATTTTTGCTTATTTTTTTCTAAATTATTTTATTATTCTTGCAGATATTTTTCTCATACTTAGTATCTGAGTAAAATATAATTGATCAATTTATTAAATTGAAAACATGCTTAACTTTTCTGTTTTATTGCTTATAAGCAAGGTTTTTTCGAGAGACGAATAATATAATTTCTTACATCTTAAACTTTAATTTTTAATTTCAATCTGCTTTCGGAAATTAGAAGTAACTGAATTTATTTAAAATGAAAAACTAAAGTATTGTATTTAGATTTCTGGAGCATGTAAACAAAAATTTATGTATTTATTATTTTATGTAAAATTTACTATATTTCAATTACTTTAAACGTTTCAAAAACTATCTAAATTAATAATATTTAAACTAATAATTTTATTATTAAGATTATATACTTCATATGTCCCTGATGTGCAATCAAACCCTAGAGCTCATGCAACAACACTTGAGCTTCACTCCACGGGGTCCCTGATCTGGAATCAAACCCGTGAGCTCATGCAACGACACTTGAGCTTCACTCCACGGGGTCCCTGATGTGAAATCAAACCCGTGAGCTCATGCAACGACACTTGAGCTTTACTCCACAGGGTCCCTGATGTGAAATCAAACCCGTGAGCTCATGCAACGACACTTGAGCTTCACTCCACGGGGTCCCTGATGTGAAATCAAACCCGTGAGCTCATGCAACGACACTTGAGCTTCACTCCACGGGGTCCCTGATGTGAAATCAAACCCGTGAGCTCATGCAACGACACTTGAGCTTCACTCCACGGGGTCCCTGATGTGAAATCAAACCCATGAGCTCATGCAACGACACTTGAGCTTCACTCAACGGGGTCCCTGATGTGAAATCAAACCCGTGATCTCATGCAACGACACTTGAGCTTCACTCCACGGGGTCCCTGATGTGAAATCAAACCCGTGAACTCATGCAACGACACTTGAGCTTCACTCCACGGGATCCCTGATATGGAATCAAACCCGTGAGCTCATGCAACGAAAATTGAGTGACGTACAACGAAACTTGAACTTCACTCTAAGTGGTTCCTGGTGTAAAAGCCAAACCTGTGAGCTCATGTAACGATACAGCTGATCTTCACTCAATAAAGTTTCGGAGTAGTTCAGACCTTTACTTAAGAAAAGCTGTGATCCCTATAAACTTTTATTTGGGTTTTGATTTTTGTTTGTGTATTTGGTAGTTCGCTATTTTCTTATGTGTTTTTGTGAGCATTTGTAATTCTTATAAATCTACTTCACTTAATAGTCTTTAAATATGTCTCTATTTTTGGTTTAATAATAAGATATAAAATTAATTAAAATTCCAAAGTACTAATTTTCTGAAGTCTGAGTATTTTATTTTAAGAATAAAATATAATTAAACTACACCTTCACGAAATTTGTTTAAAATCAGATTATTGATTAAATATGATGGAACCACTTAACTGGAAATCTTAAACTTTTCCATTAAAATAAATGAATTCAGCAAAACTCAGATTCTGTAATTCTTGATTTCAAACTGATGTGAGAATTTTATTGTGTAGTTGAGGAACATTGATTTCGTACTTCAAAAAATTATTTTTTTTTTACTTTGAAATCAATGAAGTAATGCTTAAAAGTTTATTGTAATTATCATAAAAAATTGTTTTTTAAATTTATTATAGGACAATACGTGCATCATGTATCTAAATATTTGTTAATTTTTGTTTTAAAATGCTGAAGATTATTCAAAAGAAAGTTTTTATACAAATAATACTTTTCCAAAAATTTAAGTTTTTTCGATATTTTGAATAAAAAAATTTATATATATAATTATAAACACATTTGCATTTCTATCTAATTCAATTTTACTTCGATATTACATAATATAATGTACAGTTTTGTTTTCTATCACTAAAGAAAAAAAATTTACACGTAAAAATTTTGCTGTTAAAATTTTTTTACGGAATTCAGATTAATGTAAATAAATGTATATAAATAAGATAATTATGGGAAAACACTTGTGAAGATGGCTTTATTAATTCTTATGCAGTAAAAAATTTAGTTCATGTGCATTTGTTAAAAACTTTAATCTTGACCTCTGATCTTTTAAATAAAAGTTGAGAGTGATTGACAATTTTCAGTTTGATAATTAGCATCTCAATCAATGCAACAAAAATTTTGAACAAAGAATTTGAAAGAGAAGAACTGAATAATCATTTGTCATTACTTTAATTTGATTTATCAAGTGTGTTATATAAAAATTAAATATCAATATGATTAATTTATGCATTCTACTTAAGTTAACTAATAATTTTATAAAATAAGATAAACTGAAATATTTATTAATGAAATAATTGATAAAATAGAATGAACTGCATATTATATTGGTTTTGTTAATCAACATTTTTACTGTTATTGTTGCAATTTTATTTTTACTTATAAATTGACTTTTAACTGTAGCTATAAACTATACTATTTTCCGAAAACAGCCTTTGGTAAAATGCAAAACATTTTACTATAGCATGTTCTTTATTTTGTCTCAATAAATTCATTATCATAGTTTTAATCCTATCATCATATTGTCATACTTTTAATTTAATAGGAATATTTATAATGAATATTAGTATTATTATGTGTGTGTGAGATTTGAACCGGTAGTTATTGTTAACAGTTCAACATGTCTGCTTTGTCAGAGCACTTTTTATGCGAAATACCCCTACATCCAATGTTATTTCGTTTATATTTCTTTATGTCCTCTATTTTATTTAAAGTGTTTAACGACTCTTTAATGAAGCTCAAGTATGTATTTTCATCACCAGCACAGACATTTTGATATTGCAATTGGAAGTTTTGAACAAATATATGTAATTCACATAATTTCACAATAGTTATACCCAATGGAAAAAAAAACGAAATAAGTTACTGCGATTTTTTGTGATAAAACAACGTGCTTTAGATGGGAAGGTTCCGGATTCGATCCCAGCTACCGTCGAGCAACGGGAGAATGGTGTTTTGACGCCGCGTAGTAGACATTATAATACTACACTAATGCATTTTATCACCGCTTAAATTGATTCCTCCCCCATAAAATATTTTTGTAACTAGTAGCCAGAGAGAGTATTAACACCTGTTGCATGGAGAAAACAAGAAAACTCAAGTATCCACCTCGACAGACTTGCATACAGAGGGTAGGAACTTAAAATCCATCTCTTGATGTTCCATCGTAACTGGGTTCAGAACCAAGAACTTTCTCTCTAAAAAAGCACTGTCCTGCAATTTGACCACGGTGCGGCCGTATATATACTTCATTTCCCTATATCTCATCTACTTTATCATATAGCTAACTACTTAAATCTACAAAAATAGCATGTATCCCTTCATAAGGCATAATGAATAGCATCCTCCTCCTGATAGATCAGCACTCTGAAGCGCTACAGCCTAGGTTCGATTAGTGTCACTGTTAACAGTTTGAGATGAATGTTGCGCTTCTCCCTTTTGCATGCTCATCTGTCGGGTTACAGTTTTCATGGTTTCCTCCCTTGCGAATCTGAAATGCGATCCACTTCCATTGAAAAGTCAGTCCTTCCTGAAGGCAATTTATGTGGTAGATATTAAAATGCTTAACAATATTCTTCAGCCACTAAGCTGCAAACTAAACAGTGTTATATATATTTTTAACAGTTTAGTGTTAACAATATTTTTTTAAATGTATTTAAATGGATGATTACACAATTTATGACCCTCGAAACTGCACTGCATCTGAAATGCATGTATAAAAATCATGTATCGAAATAAGTACTGTAAATTCAACTGATTATTGTGATATGCGCAATAACACTACTACATTCTTGTTAAAAAAATAAATTGTTATAAAATTCCGGGTCACATATTGTTTTACGTACACTGATTTGTTTTGCTTTTGTCTTGACATAAATGAAAGTTGTTTTAAATTAGTCTGCCTAGAAACAAATGACTAAAATACATCCATTCAACTGATTAAAAAATTTTGATGTAAAACTGTAAAGAGTTAAATTACTGATAAAAGTAGTATAAATTAGTCATTAAATACAACCTTAAAAGTGTACAAAATTGCGCGTTTTTTTTTCTGATTAAATATGATGTGTATTTAGTTATCCATTTATCAAGTGCTCGTATAATTTGATGAATGGGCAATTAATATTGAATATATGTAATTATGTTTATAGGCAAAATGTCCAGAATTCACTTTCCATTAAAAATACTGATTGGATAAAATAATAAGCCTTAAATTTTTCCTTATCTACGCAATTGGATTTTAAGTAAAAAATGAACTGATCACTTTTATTGAAAATATAATTAAAAGTTCAAAGGAGAAAAATCATTGAAATGTGTAATATCTAAGAATCCAGATTGATAAGATATTCAATGAAATTTCAATAGTTTTCATTAGTCTGGATTTTCTATGGTTTGAGCCTGTTAACTAGTTTTTTCCTACGAAAACATTTTAGGGGAAAAGGGTGAAAAACCTCTAGTGGGTTCTAAATCTAAAACAAATTTCACTCTGAATAAGAGAATGTTGTGTTCCAGCCCAAGAAAAGAGGCCAGCAATGTTCTAAGAAAGATGCCAAGAAAAGAGTTCGTCAAACAATTGAAGAACTAGGTTGGGAAATTCTGACCCATACATTATATTCTTGGGCTTATCATCCTCCAACTACCACTTGTTTTTGTCCTTACAGAATTTTTTGAAGGGGGGAAAAATTCAAAAATGAAGAAACTAATCAAGCACTGTTTCAATATTCCGCATGTAAAGATGAAACTTTTTTTAAAAATTAGCTACACAAATTGCCCTTACTGTGCCAAGAAGTCATTAATAATAACGTCAATTATATTTAATAAAATTGTTTATTTAATAAAGTTTGCAAAAATGGACAGAACTTTCCGGTACACCTAATGCTATCGAAATTAATCAATTTTGATATTTTTTCATTGTGATTAAAAAAAAAGCTGAACTCTAAAAGTAGACAAAATAATTATTTCTTCACAGTCTCGAAACTTCTCATTCTCTCTCAATGCTTGATAATGTCACCCACGGGCATTTACTGTGTCAGATTTCAGAAGCCTTTGAGCTTGCCTTTCCTTTTCCCTAGCCCTGAGATTTGCTGCCGTACAGTTTCCGGAAGGCAAACTGACCGCTTGTGTGGAGAACATCTGTGTAAAAAGAAATTAGGAAGTGGGGGGGGATATTGTCGACCTTATCCCTTTTGCGGTTAAATAATTTCCGTTACATAACCCACTTAAAATTCAACTCCATTGACTTGGGAAATATTTTTCGTTACAAAATGCTTTAGTGTGGCTTACTCATAGACATCTGCTCTAGATGACGCTGAATCTAGTTTCTAGATTTATTTTGAGCGGCAGAAGAAATTATGCATGAAGAAAAATGTAGATTTTATATATATATATATATATATATATATATATATATATATACTATGCATTTTTATTTATAAATAAATTTAAATATTTTTCTATAAAAAATAAATACGCCATAAACTAAGTTTTGTTGAAATTTTCAAATTTATTCTGCATCCAAACTCAACATACGAAAGCTTATAATTAAACATAAAATAAAAAAATCAATAAATTTTAAGAATTTTTTTCATAAAATTTATTGATTTTTTCTTAAAATTTATTGATTTTCTCTTTTTTATAAAATTTATTGAATTCATTTTGTCATATTAAATCAAAATAAATTTTAAGAATTTTTTATAAAACAAAGATTTAAAATTATGGAATTGGAGAACTATGAAATATATATTTATCTACAGATATATATTAAAATATATAGCTATACTTCTAGAAAAATAAAAAATATAGATAAAAAAAGTTCTCTACATAAGAAGTGTGTGTATATATATATATATATATATATATATATATATATATATATATATATATATAGTGTGTGTGTGTGTGTGTGTGTGTGTGTGTGTGTGTGTGTGTGTGTGTGTGTGTGTGTGTGTGTGTGAGGAAGGTTTCACACTTAAAGTTTTCTCAGGTAAACTGCATTTAAAAGTCATTTACACGGGAAAAGTCTATTGCTTCAGTTCAGCACATCTTGTAAACCCATTTACTTTTTCTTGAAAATTACATCAGAATTTGTTCGGGACCACTTTGGAAAAATTTAGCTTCTTGGCGATATCCTCTCAGTGGCGTAGTGAGCTTAATTGGTACCCGGGTACGATACCTTTTTTGGCGCCCCCTTGAAAATAAAATAATAATACAATATAAATATGGGAATAAAATGTATTAAGTAATACAAGATAGATAATAATGAAACGATATATAATGCATTACAATAAATATATATAGAGAGTATAATTATAATAAGAATACGATACAAATAATAACAGAATGTTGTACCTACTATAAAATAATCGAAAATAAATAAATTATCAAGCTCAGCTTTAAATTTAAACAAAATTCAATTCTAACTTAAAAAAAAAAAACACTTATATTGAATTTGGGAAAGTGTCATTAGAAACCGGAATGTCAAATAACCGGACTTCTGTAATTTAGAATTAATTATAAAAAGATACATTATTGATTTTTTTTATATTCCAATACAATTATTTTAAAAAACAAAAAAATTTTAAACGAGAAATAATTCTTACATATCATAGATATAAGCAGATGTTATTATTCGCCATCTAATGTACTGCACTATTCACATATTCACATTTTTCTTGCCTTTGCTGAAGCGAATTGATCAATTACTTAATCAAAGTTGATCATTTCAAATGTTTCTTTTTCTATACTTAAGATTGCTAAATCATTTAGACTTAGAGGGTTTTGACTCATGGTGGATCATAAATAAGTCAAAATAAATTTTATTTTGCTGAATGAACGTTCACAATTGATGCAGAAATAGTAAAAAGTATTTGGATGGCAACCTCCTCTCTATCTTCACCGTTTAAGATGTTGGAAGTTCTAATAGAGCTTTTGGTTTAAATTCTTTTTTCTACTGTTGAGTAACATCTCTTTCAGTCCCATATTTCTCTTTCCTTAGAAATCTGTATGACAAAATTCCTCCTAACTTTTAATTTGTTAAGCACCGTGACTTAGAAATCCCAAAGTACAGGTCCGTTGAGTTGACGTTCGATTCTCATGCTTACGTCAACTCAACCGTTCATCCTTTCAGTGCATCAATTAACTTAGTACCAATCATGTTTGGGATATAAACACCGGGGATTTTGCTTTGGGCTGACCATCTAACCGGGACTTATGTTTCGCACCCCAGTGACCTCAGTTTGGAAAACAGGTATGGGCACTGTAGGCCTTGATCCGGATATGATAGTTTTGAAAAGTCGGGATATTTATTTATCAATTAATTTTTATCATTTAAAAAAATTGATTTCAATAATTTAACATTTCCATAACAACGTTTAAAAAAATTTTTAATTAACTTTTTCTAGCTTGATAACCAATTGCAGAAATTAAGCATTTTTACTCCCTATTAATTGTGCATTATCTTATTTATGAAAGATTCTACTAATTGTTGATCATTAAGTGTTGAACGTATGATATAACTTATCTTAACAAATTTTCAAAATTTCTATAATATTACTAACATTACAAACTTTAGCTATTTTTTGAAAAATTATAATTGAATAACACTTTATACTCCTAATTTAGGATCAACTCACCAGATTTTTCCCAATGATATCTTTTTTAACATTTCATTTACCACAGATTAAACAGAAAATTTTACTTCATTTTTTTTATTTCAGAAAAACTCCTGTGAAAACAACTTTAACTTTATGTGAAATTTTGCATTAAAAATAGCTTTTTAAATTATATCATTAAGACCATTAATATAAACCAAAATTATTTTTATTGTAAAAAATTTAAATCGCAAAACGTAATATTTATAGTTTATAATATTTCATTTAAAGACGACCTTATTTTGAAATTTTACAATGCAGAATAAGAAATGTGTACGATTTCTTTATAAATTTCTTGAACGATTTTTTCAAGTTAAAAGATTTGTTTTTTATATAAATTGAACTAATTAATTAAGAAATATATTTTGTATTTTTAAGGAGTATTGTAGAGGCAGCTAAGACCTGTAATAGGTTGTTACCCTATTAAAGAAGATTCTGTATGTTTATAAGCACGCAGAAAAGAAAAAAAAAACATTTAAAAAGGAAAAAACATTCATAGATTTTTAATTTCTACCATTTGAAAAAAGAATTTTTCAATATATGGGGCTCATGTAAAGCCAACAAAATTACGAGTTAAGTAAAAATTATTTCCCCAAATAAAAACATTTAAGCATTAAATAAATTACTTTTAAATGAAGAATTTGAACTAATAAGTAATTTAATATTTAATTTTCAAAACGCAGCAAACATATGTTAGTAAATATTTATACCAGCAAAAATAGGAAATAAATATTCAAATTGAAAGAATACATAGTAGACAGAAAATACAACTCACAGCAATACTGTTTTAAATGTCAAAACTCCAGATTTTCATATGTTTACATTTTTATTTTCGATAAAGCGATGCTGGAAGAAACGAAATACTAACCGTGTGAACAATAAAAAAGGAAAGAAAGTTTGTGTTTTTCTAGAATTTGGAGGTAATTAGTTCTCGATCCCCTCCATTTCCATTCCAAGAAGACAATTCCCTACGCTGCATACTGTAGTGTTATTTTAGGAAAAATTTCCCCCTTTCTTTGAAGGTCAGTCTGGTGCAGGACACAATATTTTTGACAAAGCGAATCGCTAATATGAAACACGTTTCAGCTGGAATTTTCTCACGAGTGTAACGCGACACTAGACTGAAAGACTACAGTAAAAACAGAGATAAAAAAATACAGGGTTTTATTTTTATTTTGGGACAATGAATAATACAATTTCACTAAGTCTCAATAACTACTAAAACTGATCTTTCTATATTGTTTCTTAATAACTTAAATAAAATCTGACTTTTCTGTTATTAGCACATTTAAATTCTTACAAGTTTCCATTAATAATATTTTAGTTACAAGACATTTTCTTTTTTTGCGAATCATTATTTATTACGTTATTATAATCAAAATAGGATTAAATTTTCACATTTTTTTGTAACATCCAGAAGGGTCCAGTGGAAATAATATTCTCTCTCTCTCTCTCTCTCTCTCTCATTGAATTTTTTTTATTTTGAGTAAAACAAACTTATTTGTTTTGTTAATATTATTGTTATGATATTTTTAGTATATGACTTGACTTAGATAACTTGTATAACAATTAGGAGTCATAAAAAACACTGTGAATCTTGCCGTATTCACAAAATTAAATAGGTGTCTTTCATGAGCTCACTCTTCTGTAACCTCCCTAAGTTAATAGATACAAAAATTTCCCTGTATATAACATTAACACAAATAATTTGGTTAATAACTTTATACTAAAATGGAAACCTCTCATATGCATAAAAATGGAACAGGCCAATCTAATATTCCATAAATTTTATGTGAAAAAAAATTAAGATATTTTCGTTATTTACACATTTACAAGATTTGTAGTCCAAAACAATAATATCACAAACTTTGAGCAAAGTATGAACTTAATATGGAAAGGATTAAAAGAATGAAAACCGTTAATCTAAAATATATTAAGAAATGAAAATCGCGAAAGCATGGTTAAATAAACACAATTTTTAAAGGGAACTAAGTTAAGCAAAATTATTGAAATATAAGAATAAGAGTTTCGTTTATGAGAAGCTCCTGCAGCTCTTCATTTTACACCAACAACTTTTTCTATTTCCAAATATGATTCTTTTCTGGGGCTTCTTTTTATTTTTCCCTGGACATGACACAATAAATATAAAATGCAAAATTTAATTCTCCGAATAAAATTGATATTACGATAAAACTAAGATTAAAATTTTCTGAAAAATTTTTCTTAGCTTTGAAATGATTTGGCGCCCCTCTGCAAGCTGCGCCTGGGGCATGATAGCCCCCCTTGCCCCCCCCGTCACTACGCCTCTGGATCCCTATGCGTGTAGGTCTTGAGGTACCAAGAAGGTTAATGCAGCCGCTAAGTCAGCGTCTACTCCACTTTCACCTTTGTTCCATTCTCTGGAGCGAGAAAAAACAAGAAAAGCTTTATTCATTCACATGTGCAGGAATCGTGGAGTATGCAAATCAGCAACAAACTAAATACCATAACTTCCTCTCTCATTTCATTTTCAGTTTTACCGCTACGAAGTGTGAAAGTAAAATTAATCCACTTTCGTATCGGACACACACGTTTCACACATGAGTATCTGATTTTAAATTATATTGAAATCTTTGTGTGAATTCTGTGATGAACCATATACTGTTTTTCTCGTTTTAATTTCACGTTTTGATTTTAAACATCATTGTTTTAAGTTTCTTAAGACAGATCATTTAACGATGCAGCATTTGCTGGATGAACCTCTACATATAAACATTTTTGCAATATTGAAGAAGCATCGGTATTATAGACTTTTATATAATTTTAAATCCAAAATGTTTTTAATTATGTTATATTATTTTTTCTGGTTTAGCTTTTTCTTTTAACTGTTTAAATATAATTTCTGTTGTATGTTGGGTGTTTACCTGTATATATTTAAATTTTTATATTATAGAGGTATATACACAAACGTATCTCGTATATTTTAAATGGTTTTTAATAAGTTCATTGAGTTTTGAAAAACATAGAAATAAATCATTATGAATATATTTAGTTTTGGCACAGCTTGTCCATATTTGGACCTTACGCCGCAAAATCCAACCAACTATAAATACCTTGCTCTGTAAAATATAATCTGAATTTTAAAAGTTCTTAAAGCACTTATTTTCTCCGCTTTTAACTTCTTAAATATATGTTTATATAAAGCCATGGAAAATATTTTTTACTTTTAAATATTATTTTAAAGGAACAAAAAATCGACAAATGTAGGCATACTTTTATGCATAATTATCAATGATAAACATTCACTGTCATTGACATTTATTGAATATATTGAGTCTTTAAAATAGTTTACACATGGGCACATAAATGTTTAATGTGAAAAAGGCTGAAAAAGATAATATCTGTAATTAAAATTGACGTTTTGACATTTAGTTCGTGAGTTAAATGTTTATCTCAGATATGCACTTTTTTCTAATGATTCATTCATTATTCATTTTAAGCAGTAATTTACACTTGAATTTATTATGTAGGCCAAGATTGCTGCTATATACTTCAGCATTTGTCCAGTTTTCTTTCTGTGAAACTCTCCATAGTAATCTGTAGTCATTCATGGCAACTACAAGAACTCTCAAGTGTCTACCTCATTAGAAATATATGAGAAAAGCAGAAGAGTGCAACATTTGTCTCTTGTTCTTATACTTGGAAAACCTTAATACCACATTGTAATTTTTTAACGGCGGCATAAAGATGAACGAAAAATTTACGTTTCTATGCTTTAAAAATATGAATATTCAGATAAATCAGACGTGTGAATACTGTCAATTATGTTCAGAAGTTCTTCTTTAAACCATAATCTGAAGAATTTCAAAATACTTTATTTTTAACAATTAACAGTTAGCTTATCCATTGCCTGTATCAAAAGTTTGCTTCATGTTGAATCACCATGACAACATGATAGGATACTTGTATCAAATTATACATGCTTTGAACTCAATTGTAAAAACATCATTTATTTTTAAATGCCAATAGATAATAGCTGAATATGAAATGAAAATTTCTGGGTTAAGATATACATGTCTCGCATCATTTCATGATTAAAAATACATTGCAATAGCTGTCATCTGTTAAATTCTTATTCTCTGAGAAAAGTTAAATACATAAAAAAATAAAATGTCATGTCCCCCCGTTGATTAGCGGATGATCTTTGTATTTTATGAGGGCAGCTGATTATTTTTATACATTTCTCTGTGTGGGGAAAGTTTTAATTTTTATCCGCCATTATAATTCGACTGAAGTCCTATTTATGAATATTCTCATGGAAAATAATTGTGACAGATGTTAAGCTATTTAAACTATTTTTCAGCTGTTGAGCTATCAGGACATGTGTGTGCTTTTACCTTTTTTTATTTCATGAAGAATTTTTGATTACAAGAATCGCAAATTATATTTGCCTCTAATTAATGTTACTTCAATAAATAAATGGTCAAGAATCATTGAACATTTTTTGTTAAATAATCCAAAATATGCATTGTAATTAATGTATTAATATTACATTTATATTTCTCTAGTGAATGTAATGAAATTGTTATAATTGTTTTTTTCTCTGCTAAATTCTTAAGTGTGATTCCAAAATTATATTATAATACTACTTAAAAATGATTTTATTTTTATTGACAATGGTATAAAAATTATTTTAATGAGAATGTACATTATAATCTTAAAATTAAATCAGCTTAAATTAATGGAAAATTTTATTTATTATTTTCTTTTGGTTGCTTAGTTTTCTCTCTATTTATTTTAAATATCTTCTTTTAAGAGAGAGAGTTAGCATATAAAATTCTAACCCAGAGCAAACCAATTTAATAACCTGTTATTTTTCCGTTACGTCAAAATACTGTTTGCTTCAAATATTATTTTAATGGATTGATATCTCTTCCTAAATATTTTAGGTAAATAAATTTATATTGTTCTGCATATTTAAATCACTTTTTTGTTTCAACGTAAAGTGTATAAATCCTTAATTTAGAAAATTATTTTAATGTTAGTTCAAATATTTGATTAAATTATATAGCTTTATTGCTTAAAAGTTTTGATAATTTTGGAAAAGAATGTGTGTTTTTAAAAGTGCATTTCAGTAAAAAAAGATTTATAATAAATTTTTTTTTCTCTAAGTTTTAAAGGATTATTTCTGGCATTTTGTTAGTGGATTATCAAAATTTTCAATAGATTTTGGACAAGTTTAATTCCTTAAACGAGTCACTGAATAATTTGGGTGCATTTTCACTATTATCCATTTCCTTTTAATATTCGACGATATTCAGCAAAACTACATGAATTCAGCTTTCCCTGCGTATTTGTATTCATTGACAACTGATCTGAATTGATGCTCTGGCTTTCAGTTAGAGAGTTCGTGTGTTCGAACCCTGTCTCGGGCGGGGTGGTTGTTGTGGTCCTCTTAAAAATGTAAGTCTCAATTGAATTTTAAAAATTAATAGTTGTTCGGCAAGCAACTGAAATCTGGCCTTTTGTTAAAATATATTCAGTTTGATTACCACCCCAAGCGGGAATTTTTCTAGTAATTCGGAATCCTCTTTAGGATCAAATAAAATTAGATCTAATGCAAAAATTTTAAACCCTTAAACTAAAAAGAAACCTAAATTCAATTGAATTTTCTCCATAATTTTTTAGTTTTTATTTAGGGAGATTCTGTTATGATAAAATCGTTAAAGCGCGTTTGTAATTTAATTTTTCTTTGAATTTTTACTGTCGAATTCTTTGGTTTCAACATCATTTAATAAACAAAGAAATGGGTGTGGAATAAGTTTAAAAGGTGTGGAATAGTCAAAATAAAAATTATCCATCATTTTAAAACAAAGATTTGCGGTATGCAGATGAAGATTGGCTGCATGTGTATTATCGAAATGAGTGTAACTGTTAATGTGAATGGGTTGGTTTACATTTCTGCAAAATTCCTTTTTCAAAACACTGACTTTCAATTCACAAATTCGTTTGTTTTAATAAACATTATTTTTCAGTCTGGAATAATATATATATATATATATATATATATATATATATATATATATATATATATATATATATATATATATATATATATATATATATATAAACTTCATGGCTTATATATAAACTTCATATATATATATAAACTTCATGGCACGACAGCCCATGAGCCAAGGCCTACAGTGCCCATAACTGTTTTCATGACCTAGGACCCTTGGGTGCGAAGCGTATGTCCCAGTTAGGTGGTCAGCCTAACAAATATATATATATATATAATGTGTGTGCGTGTATTTTATAAGATAGTTAATTTTACAGTTTCGTCATTTTCCTTGAAAGTGTGTTTTCATTTACGTTTATATAGCTGACATAACTATTAATATTAGAATGCTGATTTTCAATATTTTCTCATGCATTGTTGATTGATATCGAATTATTATTGCGATCCCATGCTAATTTATTACATTAATAATCTATTATTTTTATTTTATAATTATTTGTAGTGTTCCTATATAAAACGCGTTGAAAAATATTCGAATTTATTGGTAACCTGTTACCTCAAAGTTTCCTAAATACTTAACTTTTTTAAACACGTAGCATTTTCTACATAACTTATTCGTAATGAAATAAATTCGTTAATGAGTAATATTAATTTCAAAATATTTCTATTTTTTTTATTGCTGTAATAATATGTTTAAATGTTTAATACTACCATAAAACAATTCATGTATATTGCTACTTTTTATTTAAATTCGAAAGTTAGTTCATTTTCATGGTTTTGTGCATACGAGTATAATCGATTCTTTTTATTTTTGCTGCAGTTTCTATAATTTTTTAGCTAAGAGCATCATTTTATTTAACGCTCAGCAAACTTTCAATATTTGCGATAAAAACTAATTGAATAGCTAGACTCAATATTGTGCTAAATTCGTATAAAAAGAGTATTGAACATTGTTTCCTTATAATTAATTTTTTTCTTTAATCATTACTTTCATTTTTTTCTTATTTACAAATGTGTCTTTTGATTTATCTTCTCAATGTAAATGCTATCATAAAAACAAAAGTGAATGAAGCTTATACTATGAAAAATTACGAAACTGTAGGTTTTAAAAATGATAGTTGAAATACTCCGAGAAATATGAATTTCTAAGACTATTTCCCCTTTTGTTTGGCAATTATACTTTCTAACTAAAACACACAAAATTCCTTATAAGCTATATATTGCCGGAAAACATTAATATCAAATTTTAATTAAAGTTAAATCAAATGTTTGATAACTTTATATTTTCTTTCTTAAAAAACTTGATGTCTAATAACCAAAAGTATAACATAAATATTAATGATATCTTGTGGAAATTATTCGTTAAAAGAAGTTTGTCTTAAAGATATTCCTCAGAAACGCAGCGAAAAATAATTATTTTCCGAGGAATATCTCTGTGTATCTAGATTCGTTTCCTCGATATTCAGGTGGATTTTTTTTCAGTCTAGTAATAGATGTTTTGTGTAAATTATTTGCAAATAATTTTAAAATTTAATGAAATATAATAATATATTTCAGTTATTACCATTGGGCATACTGAAAATGTGTTACTAAAACTGCTAAAATGTTAAATATTGACTTTTGATTAAAGAAATTGTAACAATTAATTTTAGGTTATGTAGCTATCTAAGTATATATTAGTTTACATAACAATTTTAAAAATTCAATCGTTTGTTGCTAACTTTTTAATTTTCTGCATAAACATTTTTGACAAACAAAACAATGTTACCATAACTTAAACTCCAACAAGATATTAAATAATTCATTTAGAAATAAAGAAAAACGAATTCTTCGTATTTTATTATACATATGTATAAAAAAAATCGAAAATATTATAATTAGTATCATAGTACTGGCTATTTTTTTCTTAAAAAAGAGAAAATAGCTTATTAATATTTACATAAAAATCCTGCATCTTGCGCGCTCTAAAACTCCAGCATTAAAACCAGATTTTTATGTGAAGGGGAGGGAGCACTCCCCTCTCTAAAAGAAACATCTACACTTTGAGTTTTCTGCTGCGTGCTTTGTAATTTTTTTTCCGTCTGGAAGCTCAAATGCTGAAGTCAGAATTAATTTAATGTAAAAGAAAACCTTTTTTCAATAAAAAAAATTTTTTATCCATTTTTTTTTTGAATTTCCTGAATAAAGGAGAAATGATATAACATTTAATTTGTCGAAATATTTATGTAAGTTTAAAAACTATTTTTTAAAACTTATTTTCAGAATTATTTCATCATTTTCAAATTTGATTTTGAATTTCTATATCTTTTTTATATTTTTATTTTATATCTTTGTATATTGAGTTGTAAATAAAATTATTTTCTTGCCAAAATTTTGTGCGGAATTGAAATCAGCACGGTACTTGGAATAAAGTGAATCTTATATACTAAGATATTGGCATTTAGCTAACTTAAAAAATACAAAATATGCTTCATTTCCATTCTTGATTTCAGTATCAGAAATGAATTTAAACCGTAAGTAATAGTGATTTGAACTTACTGTATTGTTACTTTTGCTGTGATTCACACCATTTTGGACTTTTGTTCACTTCAGGAACATAAATAATTTTACCTTCTTTTCGAAACTCATCTCTGCTCAATTAAGGGAAGAAAAAATATGTATGGTATTGGATCTCTAATTCTGGACTTCGATATAAGCTCGTGAATTCCAATCCCAACTATTTTAGAGATGTTTTTAGTGGTTCACAGAATACTCTTTTAAATGTAGGTCATTATAAAATCAATCCTTAAGTGAAAAAAAGCTGTTCTTTAGCGACAAATATTCACGGGATTTCGCAGTGTGACAATTTTCATTCATTTTTAATTATATTCATTAGAAAAAATTTTCTTTCTGTATTTCGTTTTACACCATCAGTAATTTTATTGCAATATATAACTCTAATTTAAAACTTTATAAAAATTTTTGTTCAAAATAAATTTTATTTTAGAACTATTGATTTACAGGTATAAATATTTTAATAAATTATGAAACTTATTTTATTTATTTTGCTTAATTTAGTTTTTTGTTAAAAACATGACAATCAATTTTTCAAATCATTTTACCTTTAAATTTGCGATATTTCTTATACTTATTTTGCATTTATATCTATCGATCTTATTGTTTTTGTAAAAACAATTTGCAAATATTTCGTATTAAGCTTTCACTGTAAAAAAGTTAATTGCAAATTAATTCTTGAATATTTTCCCACAAATTTATATTTTAGTGCCAAGGAATCAGGCTTTTGTAGTCCACGTAAATTCGTTGAAAACAGTCATTGACGTTATCCATTAATTTTTCTCATGACGAAATCTATCATGCATTATTACTCAACGGTTTACCTTTTATAATTACAGCTTAATGTTTCATTTGGATCGATATCTAAATGTAACGACGTGGTTGTGCATCTCTTATTTCCTCCCATTAAAGCCAAAAATAATCTTAAATTCTTAGAATTGATCTTTTGTACATAAGTTCGAAGTAGATTGATGCTGCTGTTTTTCTTATTTAAAATATTGTATTTTACATTTTTTTTTTGTAAATGTAAGTATTTTTCGGTTGAAGTTAAGAAATAATTAAAATTACAATAAAAAAACTCAAAATTTAACTTAAAAATATTCTTGTTGTTGTGTTGTTGTTGTTGCTTATGACACTTGGACAAGCCAAGCTCGCTATGCCTTTGGCAGTGCGAATTAAGTCAATAGAGAGCGTCTTTCGTTTGGATCAGAGCACCACGAAGGTGAAAGTACGACTTTGCTCTTATTAAGGTGACTCGTAATTTTGAGCCACGGTCAGGTGACGAGGCCACACCTGAGATGGCACCCTCCTCTCCACATCCACGCCACACCAGCGGAAGGACTTTGGACATCACAGATGAACGTTGACACGTCCCCAACCCACGGAGCTCCAGCAACCCAGTGAAGGAGAGTACACCGTGGTCACCCTCCCAACCACTGCCCGCGGCAAATGATGCTTCCCTTTGCTGAGCTTACGGGAAACGGAAAATATTCTTTAAAATAGTTATTATATAATTAATATATATTAGAAATAAAAACACGACACAGGAATTATCATTTTATGCAAGTTTAAACTAAAAACTAATAATTGAACTTTTAATTTGTCATACGTGCACTTTCACACTGTATTATGAGTTTTAATACATGTGTATAGCTTTTTTCCTAAAAAACAAAATAAATTGGTTTACTTGTTGTCACTCACACATGTTTAAACACTCATAAAGTTCATTTTACAAAATTACATAATATATGAACGCATAAATTAATGCATTATTCTTTTTAATGTGTTAAAAACCTACTAATAGGACATTAAAATTTACACGTGATGTGAAAAACGCCACATACAAATTAAAAACATTGAGTTAATTTGCACATACAGATATTATGAATGTTACATAATACATGTTTCATTTCTTTCCAAAATTATTTACATAATTATGTACAGTTGCTTACAAATTGAAGTACGTCACATATATTTTTAACTGTGGCCGAACTATCATAAATAATTATTTAAGTGTACCACAGTCTACCATTAAATATGTGTATCATTGAAAATTACATTTCAGTGACGCGAATTCCATACGTTCAACATATTTATTGCGGTAAATATAACAGTATTTTCTAATCATTAGTAGCCGCATTTTTAGAAACGGATTTCAGAATGATTGAAGGATTGATCTACTAAATAGATATCCGAAATATGATTTGAGGCACCAGTAAAAAAATACTGCTTTAACATACCTACTTCCAATAAATTTATGTCACCGACCGATGGCTGAGTGGTTAGCGCTCCTGACTCCTGAGCTGTGGGTCCCGGGTTCGTATCCCGGTTCGGGAATGGATGTTTCTTTCCTTCTCTGTTCTCTCTGTGTTTCTCTGTCCTTTCTTATGTGATGATGTATGAATGTGGCCCACCCTATAAACGGGTTTGTGGTGGTATGGCGCGGGCAACGCGACTCGCCTCCGTGACTTGGTTCACAGGTGCCCGCTGGTTAACGACATATGAGTAGCAGTTTTCGTCCTTGTTGTAGCAAAGGGTTAGTTACCCAATGGTGTGCCCGCCGTTAAAAAAATGAAATTAATATAAATAGATATTGTCATCTATTTTTCTGCTCTGCTACGTTACAGTTCATATTCCATTGAACAATTCCATTTTTTAATATGAATTGTTCATATCAAACATTGGCTTTGCTACGGTAGAAATTGCTGCAAAAAAGAATCCATTCGAAAAAGAATTTAATTGGAGAATCCAAATTTTGCTTTTATGCTATACTTAGGCTTATTTATTGTTGGTGGAAAGAATAAACAACTACTGAATGGGTATAATGTTCTTCTTATATATTTTTTATAATAGCTTTTTTGTGTTATTAAATTATTAAATATAAAATATTTTTATATTTATTTATTTTTTGTAAATAAACTACCACTCGTAAATAAACTACTACTATGCTACTCACCTCCGTGACTTGGTTCACAGATGCCCGCTGGTTAACGACAAATGAGTAGCAGTTTCTGGCCTTGTTGTGGCATAGGGTTCAATCCTCAAGTGCCCGCCGTTGGAAAAGAAACATAATACACGTACGTGCAAGTTAATTCAATGAAAAATTTGGTAACTGTTTTGAGCATTTAAGTTGCTTATTATAAAAACATCTACAAAATCTTCATTTCTACACCGTTTACTTTACCTACACTGATGTATCGTGCCATCAATTCTTCAATGATTTTATCAGCATCGACATGAAAAATAGACTCTGTAGTTTTCATTAGTTTATCGCACTGTAGTCGAAGTTGATCCACATTGATGGCAACGCAGAGTTTTTCTTTTATCTCGGAATCCTTTTCTTTCTGCTTATCTTAAGATGTTTCAGGTTTTATTTCTGGAATTTATGTTTGGAATCTCTAGAATTTTCTTTAAGCTTGTGATTCCGATTTTGGTGTCGAAACTTGGGGGAATTTCTTCAAGGCACTTCTTTCTTCTTAAAACTTTCTCTTATGCTTTCCTAATTATCCAATTTTTCAGCCACTTCATAGGGAGTGATAAATATCAGCCACTTCATCGGGAATGATAAGTTTCAGCCACTTCATAGGGAGTGATAAATTTCAGCCACTTCATAGGGAGTGATAAGTTTCAGCCACTTCATAGGGAGTGATAAATTTCAGCCACTTCATAGGGAGTGATAAGTTTCAGCCACTTCATAGGGAGTGATAAGTTTCAGCCACTTCATAGGGAGTGATAAGTTTCAGCCACTTCATAGGAAGTGATAAATTTCAGCCACTTCAAAGGGAGTGATAAATTTCAGCCACTTCATAGGGAGTGATAAGTTTCAGCCACTTTATAGGGAGTGATAAATTTCAGCCACTTCAAAGGGAGTGATAAATTTCAGCCACTTCATAGGGAGTGATAAGTTTCAGCCACTTCATAGGGAGTGATAAATTTCAGCCACTTCAAAGGGAGTGATAAATTTCAGCCACTTCATAGGGAGTGATAAGTTTCAGCCACTTCATAGGGAGTGATAAATTTCAGCCACTTCAAAGGGAGTGATAAATTTCAGCCACTTCATAGGGAGTGATACATTTCAGCCAATCTTCTAGGAAATAATCCTTCACTCACCTCACTCGAAACTTCAACTGTTCGCTAACCATCAGATCTTTGAGTTCCTGAAAGGTCTCAATCTTTAATTCCGAAATCCTTTCAGTAAAATAACTTAGGCTTTATTTCTTGGGCTTTATTTCTCAAAGATTTGTCTGAAGACTTTTGATGTCTACAGGAACATTAAATTAATGCAACTATGAGCGTCATGGTTTAAATCCTTAGTAGCAAATTGTGTGAGGGAATTTTAATTAAAATAATGACAAAAATTTAATATTTTCAATTAAAATAAAACGAGATGTAAAATGTATTTATGTGCTTTTGTAAATTCACTATACAAATATTCTAAAAAATATTATTTAAAATATTTTTAGTTATAAAAAATATTTATTATACAATTAATTATTGTATATTAGAAATTAAAATAAAAGCAATTATCATTTTATGTAAGTTATACACAACTGCCAAATTATATCAATCAATTTTAAATAATTCTTCTTATAATTCCTTAAAATGAAGCTAATCTAAAGTGTTTCATACACTTTAGATTAGCTTCATTAACTACAAGAAAAAAACTACAAGAAAAAATATATATCTGTAAAAGTACCTAATTAATTAAATCATTAAAGTGATTCGCATTCATAAAATTATTATGCTACATGTTATTAAATCAAAAAACCAACATAAACTGAAACATGAGTGTGTTTATAAAAAAAATAAAACAAGCAATTATATGCATATTTATTAATATAACTATAGACACCATAATTGTAATAATATAGAAAATTTAATTGTAACATACATAGAGAGAGTTGCTTTCCATAATAAAACTATATTACAAGATTTACTAACTCTTCGAAAAAGAAACATTTAAGCATGTAAATAAAATATTCCTAACTTCCATTATACCTATAGATTTTCATGCGTTTATTAGAAATATTTTTAAACTTGATAGATTTTTTAACTTTAAATATTCGAGCATTAGATTGAAGATAGCAAAAATATTATAAGAAAACAGCGGCTTTGATTAATTTCCTTGACATTTGAGTTCCTCAATAATGTTAAATGTAATTAAACATATTGTAAACAATCTTTAACAGAAATCAGATTAATTCAACATTTTTTGTAATGTTATAGATTACATACTATTAAAACAATGCTAAGCGAAGTTAATTAAAAAGAAATTTGAATGCAGTATCAGAAATTTCCAAAAAATGTTTACATTGAATCGTCATTGGTTTTTGAAAAGTAGTGATTCTTCCTATATCTCTCACTTTGAAAATTTTTTTATTTGTTTGATGAATAAAAATTTACGGGTGTTTAGTTAAATTTTACGAATGTAAGCTTGTCGTAAAATTTTACGAAGATATTTTATTCTTAAAGCAGGAAAATAACTTTGAAATAAAATAGAAGAGATAGGAAAGAGGGAAACTTTTGAATGTTAGTACAAAGTGGAAAATAGTCAAAGCTACAGTGACGGCAAAAAGTATTGGCACATCTAGTTTTATGCAAATTTTGAATTTATTAAATAAAACAATTCATTCAATTTAGAATAAACAAAATGCTTATGATTAACTGAAACAATGTGTACTTCACAAAGTTTTTTTAATTTTAAATACTATATATAAATATAAAAAAGTACATAAATCTACTTGGAAAAAAATATTGGCACATTTTCATCATTTGACGGTAAACAACGTTTAATTTAAATGTAATACTTAGTAAAAAGTCCATTTGCATCAATAATGGCTTGGAGACGCCTGGGCATTGAGGGAACCAAGTTTTGGATAAACGCTAAGCTTATTTTGTCCCATTCTTCAGCCAAAAGTTGTTTCAAATGATTCCTTCCTGTAATGTGGTGTTTTCTCACCATCACATCTAGAGAATGCCATAAATTTTCGATTATATTCATATCTGGTTATTGGGGAGGAGTGTGAAGCTGTTTTGGTACATTGTACAGTAACCATTCTTTGGCTCTGAGTGCAGTATGTTTTGGGTCGTTGTCCTGCTGAAACATATAGTCACTTTGAAGTCCCATTTTTGTAACACTTGCTTTCAGATTATCACGCAAAATGTTCTCGTACCCTTCTGCATTAAAATTGTCTTCAATAAAAACAAGGCTTCCAACACCATTATATGAAACACATCTCCACACCATAACATTACCACCTCCGTGCTTTACATTAACAATCACATTTTTCTTCTTTACCTCTTCGTTTTTTCTTCGCCAAATTGTCCTTTTACCGTCAGAAACAAACACATTAAACTTGCTTTCGTCCGTGAAAACAACAGTTTTCCAAAAATCAAGAGGTTTGTTCATGTATTCTTTGGCAAAAGCGAGGCGTTTCTGACGATTTATTTCACTGATAAAAGGTTTTTTACTTGGTGTGTTCTGCCATGTAGACCAACAGAGTGCAGTACATTTCTTATTGTTCTTTCAGAGACCTGTACTCCAGAAAAAGACTCGACCCTATTAGCCAAATTTCTCGCGCTGGCACAATTATTTTTTTCGACTTCTTTCATAACTTTTCTTACCATTTAGCTTCTTTGGTCGTCCTGTGCGCTTTTGGTTTTCAACCGTAATACGTTTTTCATACCTTTTACACACATTTCTCACTGAGGAAAAACTTAAATTTAAATAAGCAGCAATTTCACGATATGTTTTTTCTTGATTTCGCAGCAAAATTACCTTTTTACGAGTGCCTATACTAAGTTCTTTTGTTATAGGCATAACTAGTTAATTTAAATATTTATATAAATTTATACACTTAGAAACTTGTTCACAATTTATGCTATGTATTATAGCTAAACAGTGAAACAAAACTAATTACAAAATTCAGTGACCACTATAATTGTGCCATTACTTATTTGCACTTGACTTACTTAAACAATTTATTTTTTAAAATAAAATTGGTAGTTAAAGAAAATTTTTTAAAACACATTTATATCAATGTAAATTTCTTTTTTGGTTGTGAAAAAATTATCAAAATTGTATTATTTTCTTAAGAGTTAACTTAAAAAACATTTTGTGCCAATACTTTTTGCCGCCACTGTATATTCCTGATATTTTGCGACTATTTTCATTCTCAATAATTTTCCTAAAATATTTTTAATTTATGAAACACTTTATTAATTACAGTCTTTGGTAAGAATATGAATATAATAGGGCATAAGTATTATATGAAAAAATTAATCTGTTATATGAAAAATTATGAAAAAATCAAATTGCTTTCACTT
This sequence comes from Latrodectus hesperus, assembly GCA_037975125.1. Lineage (NCBI taxonomy): Eukaryota > Metazoa > Arthropoda > Arachnida > Araneae > Theridiidae > Latrodectus > Latrodectus hesperus. Next base: position 6,285,364 of record CM075856.1, read on the forward strand.
TTGTTTTGACAAATTTTTAATTTACCAATGATAGAAAAAGATACTGTTTCATGTACTATTTCTCAACTGAATATGTGTAAATGTTGTACAAATTTAACCAATATGTAAATGAAAGTATGTGGTGAGGCGACATGTAAGTTGTGAAGAAAAAAGAGCTCTTCCAGCGAATCATCATTTAAAGCAGATCTTGTAGGAATTAATGTGACAAAAATCCTATGAAATAAGCAAGCGTCAAAGCATTATTAAAATTTGCGTGTAATTTTGAGTTGCATTGAAACAGCAAATGTTATTCCATTCCAATTAAAGATATCTTTATTTGTAGAAGAAAATTATCATCAATATTTATGAAAAAATTTTGAAACTTATTTTGAAAAAATTTTGAAGAATTTATGAAAAAATTTTATCTACAAATGTAATTATGAATACTTTTTCTTTTATTACATATGAAATATTTAAAAAACATTTCTTTTATATTTTAAGATTAATTAACACTTTTTTAAGTACAATATATAATGCAGAATTTAAACAAACCATTTTTACTTCTTTTGCAAGGATATGATACATTAATTTATACAATTACAATATATCTACAGTTGAGTAATTCATTGAGTTTTTCAAAACAATTTTTTACAACATTAAAAATGATTTCAAAACAGTAAGGTAGAATCAAAATCTTTTTAAACTATTGTTCATGATTTCTAAATGATAAGGTAGAAAATGTGGGTGAGTTAAAAAATTATTGATAATTTTTGTCACTGAAAATATTTGCATTTTTTCAGACTTTAGAAACAGAAATAATTTTATGATATGAAAAGAATTTATGAAAGCCAGGAAAATGAATTCTTAAAAAAAATGTTTTTGCTTTTTTAACATTTTGCACTCATGTAATCTTGTTATAAATTCAAATTATTTTTTAATTCAATGCATCTTGCTTTTCATAAGAAGGCTGAAATGTGTTATTCTTTTCAAAAGAAAATTTGGTTAAAATACTAGCTCTGAAAATATTAATGCCAGTTTGATATAAAAAATAGGTGTTATTATTTTTCTACACTCTTGTTATAAAAACTTGAAAACTTATATTTTTTAAGATTTAGTTCAACTTGAATTTTTACACACAAGATTAAAATTTGTACATAATACAAAAATTTTAGGACAATTGACAAATCTGTAATTTTGTGAATTATATATTTCCAATTCAAAAACTTGGAGTAACAATAAACAATTTGTTCAGAAATGATTTTAAAAATTGTACAGATGCACTTAGAAATCTGCACAATAAAAAGATCCCATCTAAATATGTTTATGCCTGTTACCTAGTGAAATAAAGTTAGGTAGTATTTCTTTGGTAGAAAATATCTAATATTTACAAATATAAAAATATTGTTTAATAAATACTGATTGATTTTTATGAGCATAGTTGTTCAACATGACAACTGAAGTGGATATAACAAAAATTGTTATTATAAATAATGTATAAAATTGATGCTACATATTTTACTGTAACACTAATACTATATTTAAAACAAGCAAATGGCACTAAATATCTTAAATAAAAGTTCAAAAATATTAGTTTTTCAATGTTTATACTACTACTTTCACGATGCATCACCAACTTGATGACCAATGATATAAATGTGTCGAAACTTAAGCCCTTTTAATGCTGAAAGGTATAAATTCTAGTAGCGAGGTATTATAAACAATATCCTACCTCCTTTCTGATCTTTGATCATTTTAAAATAGCAAGTTTCAAGAATTTTAAATGCATTGTAAATCAATGCATGTTGGTCATAGATATACTGTCAGAAGGAAGACTTGTGAACTTCAGCTTTCTTTAAAAAATTTCAAATACATAGATGAAAAGTTTGTTTTTTTCTGGAATAAATATAAAATACAATGAAATTTAGAATTTTTAAAAACTCTTATATGAAGTAACATTAAACATATAACACATCAACATTATTATTTACAATCTCATATAAGTTTGTCATTACCAACCATCAACATATTCTGTAATAGTTGATAATAATTAAAGTGAAAATACACAAGACACGTTTTTGAATTGAGAAACAATCTCGATTCACTAAGCCCCTGATTATGTTATGTGTGTATACATATTTAAAATTATGAAATGATGTAATCTGCATATATATATATATATATATATATATATATATATATATATATATATATATATATATATATATATATATATATATATATATATATATATTCCTCGGAGAAGTGGCTAATCTTCGGCGACTTCAATGCAAAGTCCTCAACTTGGAGCCCTAGACCGAGTGACCAAAGAGGTGAAATACTCATGGACTTCTGCGCAAGAAACAACCTGGTGGTTGAAAATGACGAAAACAGCAAACCAAGTTTCTCCAGCACCATAGGCAACAGCTGGATCGATTTGCTTCTTACTAGAAATCTGGATGACGATGAAATCAGAGACTGGACTATTAGTGACAACTTTACTGCAAGTGACCACAACCTCATGACTTGTTCCTTTAGACTTGAAAAAGTCCCATATAATTCAAACAAGAGATGGAACTCCCGAACTTTGGACTGGGAGAAATTTTCCTTGAACCTATCCAGTTTTACAGAAGAATTCCCAATCACTAAGAACACAGATGTTGATGATCTAATTCCAAGGGTTGAATCCAGACTCCTGGAAATTTGCAAACAGCATAAGAAGAAGCATGATACTAAGCGCCAGCGCAGCAACTATTGGTGGACTCAGGAACTGATGGTCGAGCGCAGTAAAGTCAGAGCACTTCGTAGAAGATTCCAGAATGAAGCTGATCCAGACATTCGAAAATCCAAGAAGATTGACTTCAAATTAGCTGCCTCAAAATACAGGAAAAATATACTTGACCACAAGCAGATGGCCTTTAGGGAGTTCCTTAGCTCCGTTTCCAACTCGAATGCTTTTGGCGGACATTATAAAGTTATTAGGGAAAAGCTCAAACGTCCGGCAGTCACTAACCTGGTTCTGCTCGACAACGGTGAAGAAGCCCCTGATGCCACTGCATCCATCAACGCTATTTTGAAGCACCACTTTCCCACAATTGATGAACGTATTGACGACGACAACGACTATGAATCAAATCTCAATGATCCTCCCTTCACTGAGTATGAGGTGGAAGCCGCCATCAAGGAAATGGATCCCAACAAGGCTCCTGGTTTCAACAATATTTGCTTAGATGTCTACACTGAACTTTTCCGAATCAACAAATCCTGGTTCTTGAATGTACTCAATGCCTGTCTAGAACTTAACACTTTCCCCAAGTTTTGGAAAATAGCCAAAGTTATTCTCATCCCAAAGGAGGGAAAGGATCTGAAATCCAGAGACTCCTACCGACCCATTTGCTTGTTGTCTGTGTGGGGCAAGATTCTGGATAAACTTGTGATGAGACGATTGAGCTACCACTTCTCCTCCAACCTGTTTCTTAATAGGTTCCAGTTCGGTTTCCAGAGGGGGAAAAGCACTAACGACGCACTCCGAGAAATAGTGAACAGGATCCAGGATCACAGACAGCGCAAAATCTTTTCTTGCATGGTCTCATTGGACATCAAAGGGGCATTTAACAGCGTCAGATGGAATGACATCCTTCGAATCCTCAGAAGGTATAATACCCCAGCAAATCTTTACAGATTAGTTTGCTCTTTCCTTAAGAACAGAGCCTATCTTGATGAATCAAATAAGCAAAACTCTTATAATATCGGTGTCCCTCAGGGCTCTAGTCTGGGACCCTTTTTATGGCTCCTTATTGCCAATGAACTGCTCATTCAGGACTTTGGAATGGATGTCCACTGTCAGGCATTTGCTGATGACGTGGCAATTCTCCTCCATTCAAAGTCCTACTTTAAGTTCTCTAAAATGGCTATAAAACCCATGAAAATAGTGGAAGACTGGACCAGAAAGTTTAAACTTCAACTTAGTCTCAATAAGTGCAAATATACTATATTTGTTCCACACAGGGACATCACCAGGAGACCTGGCATTACCATCTCTGGTCACAGAATCTCCTATACCTCTGAAATGAAATATCTAGGAATCCTCCTAGATCCCAAACTGAGCTGGTTTCCGCACTTGAACTGGATCAAGGAAAGAATAAACAATTTGCAAAACAAACTTGCCCGAGTCACTAGGGCCACATGGGGACTTAAACCAGATATTCTCAAACTGACTTATACCTGTGTTGTTGAGAGCATAATCCTGTATGGGTGCCAGGTGTGGTACCAGGACACAGTCCGCATCAATAGTAAGTTGCAACAAATACAGAGAATTGCTCTACTTAAGATCACCAAGTCTTATAGAACCACCTCTACTGATGCCCTTCAAGTCCTTGCTGGCTGCCCTCCTCTGCATCTGAAGGCAGATTCTTATAAGAAACGATTCGAGCTGTGGAATTATGGTTCGACTATTAGTGTTAGCGACAGAAACTGGTGTTCTAAGAATGCATGGACTCGTACTTTGAGGAATGATCCTCCCTGGACTCATAGGCAAGTGGAATGGTCGCCCATTCCTAACCATCTTGACCATTTTGCCTACACCGATGGCTCCAAGATTGTCAACAGAGTAGGATGTGCCTCCATTATTCTTTGCAACGAAGTTGTGATCTGGAGCACCAAAGTCCGACTGAATGATGACGCAACGGTATTCGAAGCAGAAGCTTCTGCCATTCTTCTTACCATGAAATACGTTCTGGAACATAATGTTCCGGTCTGCCACATCCACACAGACTCTAAATCCGTGCTTTCGGCTCTCTCTGCTACAGTCATCAATAGTGACGTCATCAGCGACATTAGGGAGATTCTCATGAACAACCCCCAAACTTTTACCTTTCACTGGGTAAAAGCACATGTGGGCATCCGTTTCAATGAGGAAGCGGATAAAGCCGCCAAAGACGCAACCACAAATGAGGATATTGGAATCACAGTCCGACTCAGCAGGCAACAGCTTATCACCCTTACCAATATAGACGAACTGCACAGATGGCAACATCTCTGGGAGTGCTCCACCAAGACCAGGAGACTCTACTCATTCTTTCCTAAAGTATCTAGAAAAAGAATCTCTGCAGACTTCTACTTCAACCAGTTCCTCACTGGTCATGGTTGCTTTGGAACCTACAGAAGACGATTCCATGGACAGGATGACATCTGCCCACATGATGGAGAGACTCAAGACGTCAATCACCTCATATTCGACTGTGAGCACTACACTGATGTCAGGACACGCCATTTCCCAAGTTCTGCCAGAGCTGATAGAGCCCCACAATTCCTCTCCAACAAAGGCTTCCGGAAGGGGATCCAGGAGATTCTACTGCAAGAGATGCACTACCAATTCACTAACTGACTCCACCTCTTCTGTTCTCTGTACATATGTAAAATTTCTTATCTGTATTTAATCTGGTATCATACACTATTGTAACCTTGTTTATATTTTATCTTGTATCATACTGTTTTGTAACCTTGTCTGTTTTTTAAGTTTGATAGGCCACATTGGCCCCCATCTTCCAGTCAGAGCGAGTTCCAATGAACGTCTCTCTCGCCCCATCACTTTGAGCCTTTATTTATAGTGGTTTGGGTCACCCCACCACTTGCTGGGAGTTCCTTCAGTCATTTGACCTTTGCGACCACCTGAACCTTGGCTTCGGCCTTGTGGTGCACCTCTTGACTGGATTACGCAACGACGTTCACTCACCGCATACCTTCGGGTGGGTCGGTGTTCCATTAAGTTTATATATATATATATATATATATATATATATATATATATATATATATATATATATATATATATATATATATATATATATATATATATATATAAACATCTCTATATGACATAATCCTTTAACTAAGCAGAACTTTTAAAAGCACTTTTCAGCTCACACAAATTAATCAACATGAAATTGTTTGAAATTAAGGTGAAAATCAAAAGTTTTATCTATTATCTAGTTCATTTTAAACTATAATGTAACAAACAGAAAAGCTATATCATGGAATAATTTAAATACGATTATAAATACTATCCAATCAAGTTAAATATTAACTTTTTCCAAATTATTGAAAAAATCATCAAATACCACCTAAAAGATGGGAAAGAGATATCTCAAGATGTTGAAAAAGAGGAAATGGCAAATGCTCACAGGAGACAGGTTCTGCTAGTTAGGACAAACAGGATTTAATGGTTATAATACTGGTAAAGAAGTTTATTATCGATGCAAACTGGACCAATTCACATTCATTTATTATAAGAAACACTCATCAAAATTTTAAGAATAACTTGAAATGCCACTATTTAACTCTTAATTTTCTCAGTAAAAGCAAAATGATGATATAAATCTCTACAAATCTAAAATTATTGGAACTAACTTGCAAATTCAAATTTTAAAAGGTCCATAGTAATGAATGAGATTTAATATTCTTGACATGTAGTCCAACAAAATTATTGATTTGTCTAATTCTTAATAAACAATTAAATTAACTAGCAATGAGATCCAACATGCTTAATTAAATCTAGTTTTTCTATTTAATTTCTTGCCAACATTTTGAATGATAATAGCTTCATTTTGATAAGGAATAATATCAAGAGCATTTTCCTGCTTCTTTATTACTAGCAAATAATTAGCAATTTCAAACACAACATTTTTTTATGTGATAGTATTAAAGTTCAGATAATTTCCAAGTCTTAAACACCAAATTTACAAACTTTAATAAGTATAACAGTAAAAAATTGGGAAAACGTTGCACTAAAATTAATAAGAATGAGTATTTATTATAATCTATGAACAATCAGTTTTGTTACAAAGGTTTTTGTACCAGTATTCTATAGAAAGTACACAACACTAAGTAATAAATCCTACAGCAATTATATAAACATTTATGAAGTATATCTATGTATAAAAAACTTGCAAAAGAAAAAAGTCTTGCCTGTTAAGAATGCCAAATAAAATTATCAGTATAATTCACATCATTACTTTTGCTGGCAAGAGAAAAAGATTTTCTTTTTGTATACAATACGTTCAAAATCTGAATCGATAAACAGATATTTAAACATGATTTAACCACAGAAAATAAAAGCACAATAGTTAAAAATTACTTTCTGAATGTTACAAACTATAGATGTACATCCTGGCTATTACTTGTATCTAAATTGATATATATATATATATATATATATATATATATATATATATATATATATATATATATATATATATATATATATATATATATATATATATATATATATATATATATATATATATATATATATATATATATATATATATATATATATATATATATATATATATATATATTGAAAGACAGCATATCTAAGCGATTTCTGTCCAAAAATTTAAAAAATACACATTTAAATAATAAACATTACGAATAAGAATTGCAATGAACACATCTAGAAATCTCTCCAATCTTTACAAATGGCTGTCATCCTTTTCAAAATGTTTTCAGAAATTTCTATTGACATAAATAAAAGTAGAAATTATTAAAATATATCTTTTTAAATATATTATGTGGTTTTAATAGTTATAAACTTACAAATTTTTAAGAAAATTCAAATTTTCCCCAATTTTAAAAATTTGGAAATTTTTAAATTTTCTGGGAATTTTCAAAATTTCTATGGGAAAAAAACCGGGCATCCTTGCAACAGATCCTCATTAGAAGGTTGAGAATATTATAAGATTAAACAATTAGAAGAATAAAATAGAAATAAAAAGGGGCTAACAACTGAGCTGAGAACTGCATGTCCGACACTTGGCTAAGGCACCTTAAATTAAAAAAAAATTGGAATAAAAACAAAAAAAAAGGTCTGATTATTAAGTTAACATATCGATATCAATGAGACACAGCCGAATCAAAGTTCGTTTGAGGTGAAAAACATAAAAATTTCAGGAATAATTTTGAGAATTAAATTATGGTTATTCCTTCCTTACTATCCCCAGCATTACCACTATAAGCGAATCCGAGACATTAATTTACAAACATTAGTTATAGAGTAAAAAGGAGAGAAGAGTAAGTATCCCAGAGTAATTAAAAGTAATTAAGCGTGGGAATTAAGTGATCAAAGGGTTAGGAGGGAATTGAACAGGGCAACGGGCTCAATTGCTAAAAGTTGGACTTTTAGAAGCTAACACAGTAGCAATACACATACATAGGGGAGGAATGAAGAACCATTGGGGGAAAAAGGAGAAAAATATCGTTTCTTTAAACAATAATTAGGCTGCATCTCTTAAACTAATAATTATTTTTTCAAGTGTAAAACATATTTTCAATCACAGAAATCTGCTCCGAGTAAGTATACAAGGATTGGAGTGATTGATTAAAATTTAAAAAGTTACGGCAGTTTTTTAAAGAAATCAGATATAATAGTATGGAAATATTCAAGAAAAAAGGCTTTAAAATACAAATTTTGAAAAATTATAGAAAAAGAACCATTGTACTTACAAATACAAAGTATATATTTTTGGAATCGTTAGAATATCCACTCATATTTAAAGCTTATTCCCGGTCGATAGGATAATTAGAGCAAAGGCGATTAATCATTCATTAAAAATGGAGGAGAAATTTTAGCGCAAAACTGCCGAAAAACATGGAATATTTACATTTATTAAAAGCTTAACAACCTTTGATCCAATCATCCCATAGACACAATCTATATGTCTAAATGCTCAGAATAAGGCACCTGGGCACTTACTTTGTGACTTAGACAGACATCTTGTTGTGGAAGTCAGCTATAGAGAGTAATTCCATCTGTAAAGTGTAGAAGTTTCAAAAAAAGTTTTCAGAAAGTTTTCTCAACTTCTATCAACAAATTTTTCAGAGTGGTGGCGGAAAAAAGTCCAAAAAATTATCTTTCTAATGACAAAGGTTTGTTTGTCGCTCAACGGTCATTTTTTGCACACGAGGGCTAATTAGACCGGGACCTACGGTTTAAAGTGGATTCCGAACAACTACAAACATCCATACCCGAGGTGGGATTCGAACCCACGAACTGTTGAGCCGAAGGCAATCTAATGACAAAGGTTACAGTCAGATCGGCGAGATAGATCTTGAGTTGGGGCTCCAGAAATTATATCCACAAGTTACCAAAACTGTCACTCTGAAGGGGGAACAACGTTTCTTATGACTGATTTGTCTGCCATATTTAGAAATTAATTAATATTCGTAGTTTTTCGCTGATAAAATAACTTAGAGTTCTTTGAAATTACATGAAATTTTCACACTAAATTTAAAATTAGATTCCACGTCGATTGGTATAAAAATTTCATTGTTTTGTCAAATATTTACACGTTTTAAGTGGCAAAATGCAGGAACAAGGGGAAAATGCGTCCCTCTGGATAGCCGGTGGGGTTCTCCCCTCACTGTTAAATAGCAGGAAACTAATTATTTACTTCAGTATCAATTATCTGAAACAAATTCATAAATACTTTTCAAACTAATTTTGTTCTTTTTGTTACGTCTTATTATTTCTTTTGACCGACTTATTATTTCTGTTTTCTAAGCAAGGCAAACCACTTTGAAATTTGAAAATACTATTTGAGCCGCTATATGCTGGTTTAGCGTCATTTTATTTTTACTAAGCATTTATAACCCAATAAATGATTCGCATTACAGGCCAAGATTATTTAACATGAAGCATACCCAGGAATATTCGACATAAGAAGAATGACTATTGTATATAAGATTACAATATACGATCTTTTCAACTAGCTTCTTTTAGAATTCTATTCATCTTTACTGAATAAATTACACTTTATGTTTATCAAATAATTGCCTGCCTTTTGTTAGTTTCATCGAAATTAAAGATATATTGAGTAAATTATTTCAGTACTGAAATTACAGTAAGTTTTTACCTTTCTATGAACAAGCATATAAATTTGATGTAATACAAAATCTCTTTTGGGGCTTTTGGGATATTCTGTATTTGAAAGACGTCACATGAGAAGTAAACGGAACTGTTTCGTGTAGCCATTTTTATCGGTCAATTGAATATCATTTATTTGGAAAAACAAACCTTTTGCGATTAGCAGAAGCTACAAATTCTTTTCAAGAAGTCAAATAAGTATTTATACACTAATGAAAAGTGCTTCCAAGATATTCTATTAATTAAAATAGTAAAAAAAAATTACTGTTATGTTGCCAAAGATGCGTTTAACCGATGGCAGTTGGATAGAAACCAGTCCTAACTTTACCTGCCGCTACTAAAGTTTAATAGTGTTTTTCCCTCAACTGAATGAGATAAATTAATTTACGACATTTTCTATTTTTTATTCTCTGTGAATAGGTTTTCGCTTATTTAAGGTGGTTTTAAATAGTACAAAACCAAACTTGCGAATTAAATCGCGATTAAAATAAGTCAAAAATGAAATTTATTGATATTGAACAGGTTTAAATACTCACGATGTTAATATAATTAAAAACAATAAATAACTGGTGATTTAGAATTTTAATTTCAAAAAATAGCACAAATAGAATATTTAGAAGGAATATATTCATTGCATCTACATCACAGAGCCAGTAACGTACAAAGTGGCTGCGGTCATTTGGTCAACTGGTATGTCCCTTCTTCCACCCGTAGAGAAAATAGGGGTCGGAAGTGCATCTCGAGTGAAAACGGGGCGAGTCCGGACATCAGGGTGTGGGAATTTATTTCATCCCTTCCAGATGGGCTGAGAAGGGGAAAGGCTCACATACGTTATAAAACGCGTGAGAAAGAATCACAATAGCTTCAGAGTTTAATTTCTTTAAAACAAAGTTTATATATATATATATACATATATATATATATATATATATATATATATATATATATATATATATATATATATATATATATATACTTTTAATAAAATCAGGAGTTTTCAGCTTATCAATGTAAATTTATATAATATTTTTAGTTTTTCCAAAATTATACACTGATTATAACTTTTTCAAGTTTTTCAGTGATATAGACTAAACCGTCCAATCAGACCACACGTGAGCTCCAGTGGCTCAGTAGCTTCACGCCGCTTCCCGTAAGCTCAGTAAAGTGAAGCATCATTTGCCGCGGGCAGTGGTTGGGAGGGTGACCACGGTGTACTCTCCTTCACTTGGCTGCTGAGCTCCGTGGGTTGGGGACGTGTCCACGTTAATCTATGACGTCCAAAGTCCTTCCGCTGGTGTGGCGTGGATGTGGAGAGGAGGGTGCCAGCTCAGGTGATTCCTCGTCACCTGACCGTGGTTCAAAATGACGAGGCACCTTACTAGAGCAAAGTCGTACTTTCACCTTCATGGTGCTCTGATCCAAAACGAAAGAGGCACCCTGCTGACATAAATTCGCATAGCCAACGGCATAGCGAGCTTGGCTTGCCCAAATGTCGTATGCAACAACAACAACAGACCACACGTGCATAAAATGAGCGTTGAGCATCAAACAAACCAGAAATTACTGCCATAAAGGTAAGACATTTTGCGATTCATATTTCATGATTTTACTGGGAAAAATTTTTTCAGTGGATTATTTAACCGAAGTGAAATTTTTTCTCATTTTTTATGTTTAATAACTCTATTTCTTAAGATTTTAAAATATTGCTTTATTAAACTTATACTTTATTAAACAAATACGAGAGTTGCACTTTAAATTATACTGCCTCAATATCAATTGTCCGCTACTTGTAAACGTTTGTTCAGTGCATTAAAATTAATTATAACATACTTAATTTCAAGCATAGCATGAGATCCCCTGAAAACTCTATTAAGTACAGAACAGGAAAAATTAGAAGTGATCGACGCACTCATTGAGTAACAGATTAATTTATTCCATCAAATTCAAGGAAAATATGACTATAATTAATATATATATATATATATATATATATATATATATATATATATATATATATATATATATATATATATATATATATATATATATATATTTCTTTTAAAACATGTAAAATAGTCTTTTTAACTTTATTGTAAATTACCACTACTACGTTTATTTTATTGACACACTTCCGAATTTCAATTTATGATTCCAATTTTTCCAAAATTAAGCTTCATATTCATTCCAGTTTGCTAACTAGATTTTTTCTAAATTTATAAGTGTAATCAGAGACTCTAAAATTATATATCTATATATTTTAGATTATTTTAAAGTAGATTTTTGATTACTTTGTTATTTGAATTGTATTCTTATAAGTTTGTTCTTTATATTATGCTATTTTTTTTATCGGAGGCGTCAAAACAGATATTTTACCCGTGCGCCAGTTATGCTCGCTGCATCACTGCTTGTAGATAAAGCTGGATGCTCCCCATGCAAATGTGCAGATGTGTGAAAATAGCAACTGTCCCTAGTGAATCCATAAGAGATATCTAGAAAATGTAAATAACCACTAAGTGAGTGTGAAGAACAGCCAAATATGCAGAGACCCCCCAATCCAATTTTTTTTCTTCCCCCATTCGATGCCTTAGCTTTTAGGGAATTGGACGATATGTCACTCTTCAATATTCTTCAACGTCTGAAGACAGATTGTTAATTCCACAATTTCCTTTTCACTGATCTTTTCTTCCACTCTGAGCTTACTCTCCCCCCTCGTCTAAGAATTTCCAAATTTTTCTTTTTCACTTTTTTCCCTTACACTGTTTTATAACTACAATAGCAAATAAATAAATAAATAAATAAATAAAAGATAAACTGCATTTTTTTCCCTTGAAAGCAAAATAATTATAGAGATGATTAGAGTGACACAATTAAGATAGTAATCGAAGAAATGCCTAGAAATATTAATAAGAAAGTGGAAAGTATAACTTTTTACACAATTATTTTGAAAAAGAAAAATGCATTTATCACACATTTTTTAAAATATTATATATAGATATATATGTCGTCGCTGTTTTGTACTAGCAATATTGGCTGTACTGCACCACTTTTCCAACTGAACCGTAATTTGGTGTGGAGTCCGACTTCCTCAATACACATGCTATAGATACCCGTTTATAGGGTTGGCAATCATTCACAACCCTTTCATATACGGAAGGACAAAGACAGCTGACAGAGAGAAAGAACATCCATGCCCGAACCGGGATTCGAACCCAGGACTTCCCAAACCACAGTCAGGCACACCGACCACTGGACAGGCTGGGCGGCAGATACATTTAGATGCAAACGTATTATAACTCAGTAAGCATAATATTGATACATCTTTACCAGAATAGTTTATACCGTTTAAATATAGGATACTAATAACCGAAAGTCGATTGACATCCGGGCTCTCTTGGCAAAGTTCAGTCTCAATTTTATTAGCACAGGCAGTAAATGAGGTACGAAACGATTTTCGTTGTCTTTTTAGTTGTGTCACATCCATTTTCAGGCTCAAACTAATCAACTAGCTGCCGAAAACGCCCCACGCTGGGCGCCAGAAATTATGTAACGTTACGCTCTATAACGAAACAACTCAAAAAAGTTTAAGCAGGGCTGACATCTACCCGATGTCGTATTTCGACAGATTAATTAATTTTACTGAATAAAACTCAGAATGTGAAACGAAACTAACATTTAATAAAGCACACAGAACATTACAAACTACATGGACAAAGTTAGAAGGTCTACTTAAGAGAGAAAAAATATCAACATATGACGTCAGCCCGTGCGGGATGCGCACGGCACATGATTGGTGGGTGAGGTGCTGCCATTCGCAACAGAAAGAATACATAGTATAAACAGAGAATATAATTATATCTTGTAAAGAAAGAACATATTGTACCGAGCTCCACGGGTTCGTGTCGATTGAGAGTTGAATAAAGCGACCACTTAATGAACACAAGACTTTTATTCGTAAAAACTTCACTAAATAAACGAAATTCCCACTGTAACAATCACAATTATACAGCTACAATTCGTCAGATACAATAAGAAACAGCTTCTAATCACAGGTCTCAAATACCTCAGACAGAGAACAACTAGCAGTCACAACTAATCGTCTTCTTTCACTAACTGTCTATACAAAACTAAAACTCTTCCATGTCGGGCTGCGGTATTTATACCTGACTTGGCGGAGAAATCTACCAATTTCGCCAAGATTCTGGAAGCTTCTTGGCTATCTCGAAAAATATTGGTCCTAGAGCTTAGGTGATGGATGTTTCCAGAAGTATCGATTTCTCTCCAAGTCGCCAAGAATCTCGCCAACCGTCGCCAAGAATCTCGCCAACTCTCGCCAAGTCGCCAAATTATTAGGAAATTAGCTTTTAAACTACAACACGTCTAAATACCGCAATTTTTGCCCAAAATGTGAGAATTTTCGATCTGTCCGAGATATTTTAAGACAAATATAATCATTATTTATAAATTTGTAACAATATAATAATATTTTAAATGTCAAAACTCTCTCTCCAGATTTCAAAAGCTTACATTTGTGTTTCCGATGAAGCGATGTTTGGAAAGTAATGAAATACTAAACATTTGGACAATAAAAGGGGTAGTAGAATTTGGAGGAATTAGTTCTCGATCCCTTCCATTTCTATGAAATATTTCCCCCCTTTCTTTGAAGGTCAGACACAATATTTTGGACAAAGGGAACCGCTAATAGGAAACATGTTTATGCAGGAATTTTCTCACGAGTATAACGAGACACTAGACTAAAAGGCTATAATAAAGCCTGAGATAAAAATACAAGGTGTTTTTTTTATTTTGTGATAATGGATAATATAATTTCAATAAGTCTGAGTAACAACAGAAACTGATTGTTCTATATCTCTTCTTGATAATTTAAATTTTTCTAATACTATTATAGCACATTTGAATTCTTACTAGTTTTCATTAATAATATTTAAGTTTTATGAAATTTTCTTTTTTGAGAATAATTTTTATTGCGTTATTATAGTCATAATAAGATTAAATTTTCACATTTTTTTTTATCATAAAAGGAAATTAAAAATATTAACGAAATATTGCTTGTTAAATAAAAGCATTTAATCTCTAATGAGAAATTAAATAGTACGTTAAGTCACTAAAACACTAAAATTTCGACAAAAAATTTTTATGTTTTGAATTTTTGGATAATTATTACATTCAGAGGGGTACAGTGGAAATAATATTCATAGAATGTTTTTTTTTTATCTTGTGTAAAACAAACTTATTTGCTTTGTTAATATTATTGTTATCACTTTCATTAATATATAACTTGACTTAGACAACCTGTATAACAATCGACTCATAAAGGGCATTGTCAATTTTGGTGTATTCACAAAATTAAATAGGTGTATTTTATGAACTTACTCTTCTGTAATCTTCCTGTGTGAGTTCATATAGATCCAAAAATTACCCTATAACATTAACACAAATAATTTAGCAAATAACTTTATACTAAAATGAAAACTTCTCTTATGCATAAAAATGGAATTGACAATCGAATATTCCAGAAATTTTATATGAAAAAATTAAGATATTTTCGTAATTTTTCACATTTACAAGATTTGTAGTCCAAAACAATTTCACAAGCCTTGAGCAAAGTATGAAACTTAAAAAGGAAAGGATTAAAAAAATGGAAAGCAATAACCTAACTAATTAAAAAATGAAAATTGATAGCATAGTTAAAATAACACAATTTTTAAAAGAAACAAAACTATGTAAAATTATTATTAATAAAGAAATTAAAGCAAGAGTTTCGTTTATGGCAACCTGCAGCAGCTCTTCCTCATTTTTCATCAACAACCTCTTCTCTTTTCCAAGTCTAATGTTTCCATGGCTTTTTTTTTTTCCTGAACATGACGCTATAATTATAAAATACAAAATTCGACGTATAAAATTGATATTATGATACTAAGGCAGAAATTTCTGAAAAAATTTGTTTATCTGTGCTATGATTTGGCGCCCCTCTGCAAGCTGTGCCTGGGGCATGATAGTCCCCCCAACCCCCGTCACGACGCCTCTTCTGCAGTCTGTTATTAAAATGTCCTGACATGGCTATGTTTGAAAGTAATTCTAATGGCAAATCAGCTAAGTCAATGCAGATAGTTTACATTACTTTAAACTGTAAGTGCCGGTCTAATTAAGCCCTCTGTCCAGCAACAAATGCACTTTTTCAGTCAATATTTTTATAATATTCAAACAGATATCTAGTTTTTAAT
The DNA here is from genome assembly GCA_037975125.1 of Latrodectus hesperus. Taxonomy (NCBI): domain Eukaryota; kingdom Metazoa; phylum Arthropoda; class Arachnida; order Araneae; family Theridiidae; genus Latrodectus; species Latrodectus hesperus. The sequence goes on from CM075856.1 coordinate 6,301,504, forward strand.
ATTTTACAGTGCAGAATAATGATTATGCCTGTGATTTCATTATATTTCTGTGGAGTTACATCTTTCAAACTAAAATATGCTCTTATACATAAAATGAAATAACTAGTAAAAAAATAATTAACAAACATTTAATGAGTACCTAAACAATACAAATAAATTATCATTCAATACATGACTCTTTTAATGTTCGAAGAATTTTTTTTAACAAAATGCCAATATAAAGGCAACAAAATCAAAAATTTAATAATAACTATTTCTGAAAATGCTTAAACTTTAAATTTGATTTTAAATAATTTTAAGAATAAGTAATTTGATTTTAAATATTAAACTGCAAGTTTTGTTAATAAATATTTACACTGGCTAAAAATCGGTATTTAATAAATAAATGTAAATAATTTGTGGTAGAGAGAAAATAAAACATTTCGTGGAAAAAGAAAATAAGTAAGCTTTGACTATAAAAAAAACGCTAAAATTTTTACAGTAAAAACTCCATATTTCGATAAGTTATAGAATTTTCGAACGAAGTCTATTATTTATTAACGAAACAATGTTATTTACTTAATAACAACATTATGTGAAAGTTAAACTAGAGAGTGAGGCATTGATATATTTACCACGCAAATGGTAACAAAAAAAAAGAATTTACGTAATTTCTTAGAATTCGGAAATAATTACTTTTGTATCCCATTTCGATTTCGGAAGGACAGTTCTCTTCCTTAGGAAGTTGCAGGTCTGTAAAGAGAATCCCCCTTTCTTCCCTTGGCTGTCTTCCCCTCACGAACGCAACTCAGACTACGCGAGGGGGGCTTCAAACACAGCCTTTCTTTATTCTGATTATAAATGCACAATAATTTCAGAGAGAAGTTTTCTTAGTTTAATAACTAATGTTTCTATTACGCTGATTGATATGAAAAATGAATTAATGATTTTTCTGATGATATCAACATGTTTAAATGAATTTTAAATAAAATTGAACTGAAAATTGAGATATTTTACTCAATTTTTTTGGCGACTTTCATTTTTTCCCCTTTAAAATGAAGGTTTCCAACGCTTACACAAGATAATCCATATTTAAATTGTTGAAACATTGCCAATAGAATGAAATTATATATATTTACACAACTACTTGTACCCTTATACTTTAATTTTTTTTTCTATGATGTTATTGAATATGTACTTTATGGTAGTCTAAGAAGCTAATAATTAAAATGTTTCTCAAGAAGTCAAATTCCAAGATACCGCTTATTAATCTGATGAAATCCATGATACTAAAATTCTGTTCTTTCATTTTTATGCTGTTTAGCCTAACTTATACATTCATAATAAAAGTAATTTATTAAGGAAGGGTTTATATGTGAAATGCTCTACACACATTTTTTCATTTTATTAGAAACGAAATTTTTTATAGGTTATAAGTATTTTCTTTTGATTATATATACAGTAAAGTTGCCTACATATATATTTAATTTTTGAGACTTTTTTGAAAGAATTTTTTTTATTTGTGTATTAATTATAGTTTAACGATTTTTCATTAAGGATATTTCAGTTTTACGCAATTTACTTTTTTGGAAACCATATTTTTAAAATATTACTTTAAGTAAAGTAAGATTAAAATTCCACTTATATTATTTATAAAAGAAAATATATATAATATTAACAATACATTGCTTATAAGAAAATAAATATCCTCTGTCAAATAATATTTCTGTACATTAAAACTTCTAAAAAATTTTTTATTTACTTAGAATTTCTAAATAAGAAGTAATCCCTTCTAGAGTGAAAGGGGTCCTATTAATGAATTTATCAACTGAAATACACAATATTCACTGTATATTATATATTTTGAATAGCTTAAGTTTATTGCTTAGTCAATAATATTATTTTCCATATGCATGTAACTTGACTGGGGCATTGCGTGAAAAAAATTTAGGATTCATAAGAACAATTATGAATATTGCTGCATTCATTAATTTAAATTTATGTCTCATAAGTTTACCTTTTTGGAATCTTCCTAAATTATCAATCCATAAATCAAGATATAAAAATATTAATTTGATAAATAACTTTAAACTAAAATGTAAACCATTTCAAATACATGAAAATGAAACTGACTAGTATAATATTTGAATAATTTTATCAGAAAGAAATTAAATATTTTTTTCATTTACATATGCACAAGATTTGTACAAAATAATGATATAACTCTACAAGTCTTGAGTTAAGCATATAACTTTTTTAAAAAATTACGATAATTGTAAGCAATTAAAAAACATTTTTAAATTTTACACCTAAATTGGGTAAAATTTTTAATAGGAAAATATGCAAGTAAAATTTTCGTTTATGGCAAGTTACTTCAGCTGTTTCCTCGCCTTTCTCAAATTTCGTTCTTCACCAATAATTATTTTTCTCCTCCACGTTTGTATCTCCCAAAGCTAAGCGGCTTACTTCTCAGCATAACGCAATAATTTTTTTGATTAAATTAAATTTTTTCGAATAAAATTCAAATTTTCAGGCAATTCATTCCAGCTATTTTCAAGGTTTTAAAATTAATAAAAAAAATAATTGAAAACTAAAACTGTGAGGTATGTACAAAAGAGCAATAATACTAAAACAATCCTGCTAAAATTCCTAAACGTTAAGTATACTGGACGTTTTTTCGAATTACAGGGGAGAAATCGGTGCCTTTGATGAGGTTCGCTATAAAAATTGCAGGAGAAACGAAAAATTGCGCGTCCCATCACTCAAGAAATCCGAAAAGAAACATTTAAAATCAAATTTTCTCTGCCTATAAAAGATTATTATCATATTTAATTGAATTTGCCTCAGTCTTAAATTTGAACTCTAATTTTATTCATCTGTTTTATTAGAGTTTAAGTAAATTTGCTGCATTTTTTTAGAGTTAAACATGTAAATATATTTTAATCGAGAATATAAACGTTTTATGACAGTGAATAGACATTTGTATTTGCTATTTTTTATATTTCTAATCATTTTCAAAATATGAGGATTTATGGCTTTTTTTTTACATTATATGAAATGTGATTCGAAACAAAATAAAATAAAATGTGTTAAATGATGTTTCAATTTGAATCATAAAATGTTTGCGAATTTGTAGGATGATATTACTGTTCCGATTGTAAAAAATTTCTCTAATTTAAAATATCGGATGAAAGATAAGGATCAATACTCTCTTATTCCATCTTTCATGAAAATTATTAAACTCAGACGATTCTAGAATCTGATGAACCGTTTTTATAAGAAAATTACAAGACAAAGAGTCATGAATAAAGTAAGTGCAAATATTTTAATGCACCAGAGTAAAAGAAATATTCAATAATTGTTGATTATGGTAAAAGAAGGAAATTCAGATGTTGCTATTAATGAACAACGGATGAACTTTAATATCATTTATTTCAGTCCAAATCGGCAATTCAGTTATCTTTAAAATTCCCAATTCTTTAATTGTGATAACAGGAAATTGAAAGGAAATATAAACTTCGTATCAAAACTTTTCTTTATTCATTATTTAAAGCATTTATCATTAAATGTTTACATTTTTATATTATGTTGCAATTGTTTGCTTTCCTATTTAGTTGACACTGTGTATCCTATAGTCGTATAGCCTTTGCCAATCGGAAATGGTTTTTCATCGACAGTGGGCCGTATTCATAATTCCCAGGGGAAATCACACTTATTCCGATAAATGTTCATGGAGGAAGAAGTACAGCATTTATTTCCGGTTGTTCAACAATACCTGAAATCAAACTCGTAACCTCCCATTCCAAAGAGCAGGTTAAAATGCATATAATTTCAATATCGTTTTGAAATCACGTAGAGGAGTTAGGCTGTCTTAAGACGATTGTGTTGCAGTTGCAGCAGCAGGCTTCCCTGTGCCAAGCCCTGAGTTAGGCTCTACCACTTAGATCGAAGGAGCCGGGTGGAGTCTTCGTGATTTATCAACAAGGACCAAGCAGAAGATCCCCAATACTTGGCCTGCCACCCCCAGAGGTATCATTTCACTTGGAGGACATTGCAACAGCACTCAGCTTCAACGTGCCCCAGCCAGTTATGTCGGGATTCGAGCTCACTGCCTGCCGATAATCAGAACGAGGCCTTAACCAATCAGGACATCGCGGCGCTGATGACGACCGTGTGAATTACATTCTTAAAGGACTTTTCATTGATAAAGACTCCCTTGTCACAAGGGTAGAAAACTCCCAAGCACTCACTCCGATGACATGCATGCAGAAAGGCGATATCTACCATTTCCCAGCAGTGGTTGTGATCGATCTTGGGATTCTTCCCTCAGGAGAGAGCTGTTTGACCACTGGGCAACGGTTGGCCAAACACTGTTTATTGAAATTATTTCATTTGCTTAACTTATCTTTCACTAAAGCTACACATGGAAACCTTGATAACAATTTAAATGAAATTCTAAGATTAACTAGTTTCATAGCTGCCAACTCTACTGATTTTATCCAGAAACTCTTGCCTTTTCATTTTTTTTCTCTATTTCCCGATAATCTGCTGATTTTTTTTTTTTTTTAATTTCAAAGAAAAACTTAAAAAATGCCAAAATTTTGCCGGAAAAATGTCTATTGAGTTTTTTAGTAGCTTAAATAATCAACAGATGGCGCATTATAATACAATTATCATTAATAATATGAAAATGTGTTCCTCTGAGTTTCGAACCCCATCTGTCCGCCGTGGTAGGATGACGCTTTAACCACTTGTGTGCCAAAAAGTCCTACATGTAATTAACATTCAGAACAGACACCAGGTGCCCGTTTACATAAACAGTTTAATTAGGATGAATATTACTAGACATCAGTAATTCAATAAGGAGAATATTTGTCACACACTGAATTAAATTTATCTAGTAATGCATTTTATGTAATTTTATAAGATTGGTGTTTATTTTTTTTACGTGTATTCTTTAATTTTTCATAGTCCTTTATGTGGTTGATGAATATTTTATTCAAATATTAAGACTAACACAATATTAAGACTAACTATGGGTGCTTAGCGTAAATCATTCTCAGAATGTATAATCTAAAAAGTAAAATTTTCTTTTCGCTTTACTATTGTTTTAAATATTCAAGTAAAAATGTCGCTAGTAAGTGTCTCCTGATTTTTTCCCTCAAATTCAGTAGAATGTACTGATTATTTTTCTTCAAAGTTGGCAGGTATGTAGTTGATAAATGAATGCAAATTTTAAAAGCTGTTTAAAAAATGGGGCAACTAAGTTAATTATAACCTAATTCTCATATTTTCATGCAATGATAACAGAAACGTTATCTACTTTGATTAATTCAGTGCTATCTTTTACTAGCGATATCCCATTAATAATTAAATTTCACTCAAGGGCTATGGTATCCCTTAATGAAATTTACCACCTTATTACTGATACAAGTGCTATATCTAATTTATGCATCACTGTAACAGTATAATGCTATAATTACAAATTGTGTAATTACATCGCATCCTCACAACTTATTTAAAAATCATTGATGCGTTATCAAAATGAAAATAAAAGAAAATTTTAAAGTTTAATATATTACAAGAACTTTTTAATATGTATCTAAAACTGCTCTTTTTTTGTTAATGCAGATTACATAAGTATTGGGCAAAATAGAAATGCCGAGGGCTTGATTTGTTGGTTAGTCAAAACAACAGCTAATAAACCAGTAATTACGAATTAAAGTTGTGATTCCGAGCTACTACAATCATTTGCAATGTATAAGGGATTCGAACCTACGAACTATTGAATACACATTACAAACAAGAGTGCAAAGAAAAAAAATTTAAATTACAGTTATAAACATAGTAACAGTATTGATATAACTATATAAAGACAAAATATTTTTTTATTCTATTATATATGCATATATATAAATACAATTATTTTCCTTTTCTGTATTTTCCTACTCGCAAGAAAAAATGTACAGAAAGATCCTTGCATATTCTTAATATTTATTAAGTGGTATATTTCTCAAGATTAAAATATTCATCAATATATATATTATTTACACGTATTTAAATACATTGTAGTTATTTAAAGAAATTTAATAATTTTTTTAATTATTCAAATTTTAAGCAAGGGACTGTTTTATCAAATATTCATAAAATCGCTGAAGAATTTTTTTTGGCAATTTATTTATAGAACATAGCGAACGAGAATCAATCCTAAATGATATTTAGTTCTTTAAGCCCCTATTACGCGAAATGAGCGTCATGATTTAAATTCTTATCTTCCGCATAGGAGCAATGTAAGGCAGTTTTAATTTAAATGACAGAAAAATCTCAATTTCCACTTAAAAAATTAAAATGTACTTACGTGTTTTCTTTTAAATAATACACACAGATGTGCCAAAATATATATATCAAACACTTTTAAATACATCTTCCGATTATTTTTTAAAACGTAAGGCTCTGAATGAGTATAAAAATAATAAAACACAACCAATTATATAAAGTTTATTAATATATATATATATATATATATATATATATATATATATATATATATATATATATATATATATATATATATATATATATATATATATACATAAATTACACAATTATTTTAATACATACAAATAATATATAAACATTTTTGAAACAAAAATTTTATTCGTAAGATTCTATGAAAACCACAGCAGCTTTTTTTAATTCCTTGGCATTTGAATTACACAAAAATCAGAATAATTTATTTTGCAATGTTATAGATTATACTTTACAAACGATGCTAAATGAAGTTAATAAAATAAAGATGAGATTTTTAGGCAGCATCAAAATTTTCAAAAAATATTTGCGGTGATTTTTTAAAAATAGAGCCTTTTTCCTCAAATTAATTGGAAAAATCTCTTATTTAATCATTTAATAGCATACACAGACTAAAAATGTAAACAACTTACGGATGTTTGTTGTGCTTTACGAGGTGTTTGTAAAACTTTTCTTATCTGCTGCATAGGATTAAACTTGTGAGGTGATTTAAATTAAAATAATGACAGGAAAATCTTAATTTTCACTTAAAAAAGATTAAAATGTATTTACGTGTTTTTTTTAATTCATTACAAATAATAAAACACATGCATTTATAAAAAGTTTTTAAAATTTATCAATATATAAATAATTACATACATTATTATTGTTAACACATACAAGTAATATACACACATAATTGAAGCAAAATTATTATTTATTCATAGGATTTTATTAAAATCACAGCAGCTTTTTTTAGTTCCTTGACATTTGAGTTACACAGAGCATTTTGTAATATGTTTTAGATTATATACTACTTAAACGATGCTAAATAAAATAAAGATGCTAAGAAGTTTTAATGCAGCATCATAAATTTTTAAAAAATATTTGCAGTAATTTTTGAAAAATAGTGCTTTTTCCTCAAATTGATTTGAAAAATCTTTTTAATCATTTATTAGCATACATAGACGAAAAATGTAAAAACAATTTATGGATAATTGTTGAGCTTTACGAATGTAAGGTGTTTGTATAACTTTACAACTAAGTTCAAGAAATCTTGTTTTTATGACAGGAAAAAAACTTTCAAATAAAAATAGAAAAGATAGGAAAGAAGGAAACTTTCGAATGTTAGTACAAAATGGAAGGTATTCCAAGCTATGTTCCTGACATTTTGTGATTATTTTGATTCTCAATTTATTATTAACTAAATTTTATTAATTTCATAGATAGAATCATGCTAAGAATATTAACTTAAATATGGTTTATGTATTATAAAAAAATAAATGAGTAAAATGTTAACTTTACACAATCAAATAAATAAATAATTAAATAAAGAAAAATTTTAGAATTTGATACCAAATATCACTGAATTATGATATCCTCCTATTATTACTGCATATCATCTTGCATGTACAACATTTTTATTATCTATGAGTATATGTATTCAATACATGAAATTTGATGGTTTAAAATACTACAATTTAAATTAATGCATGACATTCACATGTATTATAAAAATAAATATTATAATTTGAGCATGAGGTTTTTTTTTTAAACGCAAAAACTATAATGATTTAGTAATTGATACAAATTTTCACTATGCTAATAAAACACACAAAATCTTCCTTTCCTATTGTACATTACAATCTTTATAGTACAATATTTTCAAATACTTGTCTATCACATAACAATTTGCTGAGGTCCAAGTATGAACAATTAAAGAGATGGCAGAAACCTCACAATTACAGTAGTAGCACTTCTTTACAAAATGTCTGGCAGTCATTTTCAAAAAATATTCATATTAAAAAAATATTCAAAATTCTTTTTTTTTTAACATATTACTACTATTAAACAAATTCATAGTAATTATACATACAATTTTGGTTTTCCACCATTAAATGAAACTGATATATATTTTAAGAAAGTCCATTTCATGTTACCTATATCTAAGTATTTTTTTAACAAGTATCCAGGTACTTCAATCAAATTTTATTATTGTTATTTAAAGCACATTACTTGTAGACTACTCATTTATTGTCATTAACTATCCACTTCATGTGATTCTCATTAATTTCATTTTAAATTTATATTTTATTTTAAAGTTCAGACATTCTTGATGGTGGGCATTTGTTGTGAAAATGACTTTTATTAAACAAAGTTTGATCATTTATAGATTCTTTATCTTACAAAACCTTCTTAATAATTTGCAATTTCGAATACTATTAAAAAATTTATGTTTCTTGTGCAGTAAGATAAATATTACCAAATAAATTCAGAAAAGATATTTTCTTGTATTTAATTTCTACAATAAATTTGAATACACCATGGATTTCAATATTTTATATTTCTGCAGCTAATATAAAATATTTCCATGCAAAAGAAAAAAATTACTATTGGAGGAGGCAGGATTTGCTTAACCTAATACTATACTAAATCTATAGCTATATTACTAACCTAATCATAATTTAACTAATTCTAAACTTAATCTTTAAACCTAACTATGAATTAAAACTAATGAAAAACATATGTAAGCTCCTACCTCTTCCAATATTTAAAGAGGTATTCAAATAAGAACATTCACTATAATTTATATTAATTATGGTAAGTCAAACACACCTTAAAAGAAAGTTTTTCCGTTACTGCACAAAACGTTATATAGTCCAAAATTTATTCAAAAAGTAATACTTAATCGAATTTGTTCTTTCACTGATTCAACCATGAGAGCAGCAAAAAGAATCTTCATACAGAAAAAAAAATTTAAGCTATTTTTTAAAGTAATAGATTTACTTCTTCCTTTTTCATGAAGTTTTATATGATAACACACTTCATGATAACTTTTTGATGAAATCATTATATAATCTCAAATGATCAGATTCATTATAAAGATTATATTTATGGCATTATGTCACACTTTGTTCAAAAAACCATAAGTCAAAAAATTGATATTTTCTGAAGAAATAAAGTATCCTTTTCTTTTCAGTTTCTTTAAATCCAAATGTATTTTTAACCTCACTTGGTAAATTTAGTTCATTTTTTTTATGGTATACCGGCACTGTCTTGAATTGCAATTGGGATGCACCTTTCCTGGCTTGGCTAAAATCCAAAATTTTCTTTTCAAGCAATATACGAAATATTGCTTTGCTTTGCTTCTATATTTCAAAAATTTTCTTTGGCAATCAGTAAGGATTGGGCGAAATACTTGGTTGTCACTTTTCTTGTTTATTGCCTTAGTCTTTCTATAAGGTGATTATGTCAAATTTCAATGAAAGTATTTTTCTCCCTATAAGAAGACAAAAAGATTGTTCAGTATGAAACAAAGTCATGCACAGTCTAATAAGAATTTAAAAAAATTAGCTCAAAATAAAAAAAACATGCTATTTCCAAGAATCCATGCAGTATTTGGAAAATTGGAAACTATTTTTTCATTTCTACTTTAAGTTAACATTTCAAAATAATTAGTTTTTCCTAAGATTATCAACTCATAATTACAGCACACCAAATTAACTTTTTCAAAAATTCGCTCAAATATTCCAAATTTTATGTTTTAGAAATATTTCATTCTACAGCGTAAAATTTTTAAATACATTACACGTACATAAATAAATAATTGAATTGCTTCCAAAATATGATATTCAATTCAGAAAGACTAATTTTCATTTTGATTTGCATCACTCAAATTCATATTATTGCATCAACAACTTTTGTACTGCAAATCTTAATCTATCACAACATAGCTCTTAACGTCATCTCTATCTCTCCACATTTATCTAACATATTTATATTCATATATAACAAATTCCATAAGAATTTAAATTTGAAACAAAGAGATAAGCAATTTAGAAAAAATTTAATTTACAAAATAAACTAGAATCTGTTTTGATTAACATTAAGCTATGCTCAGATTTTTAAAATATAGTAACTGTATTAAAAATGTCTAAATAACGTCAAACTAGGGCAAAAAAAAATGCATGAACAGACTGTCACTTTCAAGAGGCAAATGACTATAAAATATTCCATTTAATCACTTTAAAATAAGGGTGTTTAATATTAGTTAGTTTGTAAGAGAATGCTGAGAAAAATGTAAAAATGATATTAGAGCTAAATAAATTTCAAAAATTTACACTTAAGTAATTCTCACACTTGGACAATAACCATAGCAAACATTAACATTTGAAATAAACCTAAGAATTTTTTTTTTCAAAATTGTATATGAAAAACATCTATGAATATTTTGGTTCATTATCTTCAACAAGTAGTTTTAAAATATTAAATTTTCATATATACTTCCTTAAGTAATTATTCCCAAATAAAAAATTTAGTATTTTAGACAATTTTCTTAACTCTCATGATGTATTGTATAGTCGTAGAAAAATTTGTAATTCACAGATTTATTTCTATAAATGTATAAAGCATTTTGCACAGCAAAATATTTAATTTTATATCTTAAAACATTTACAAAGTGATGCATTTGTCTTGTCCATGTGAAAAAAATTCAATATATTTTGGTCAGTACCAAAATAATTTGCAGAAATTTCACATGCATAATGAAATTAGGAAATAATGTGTGAAATTATTCCTGAAACCAGAGAGTACGTGTACGTTCCTGGGGCTTATGCAGCCACCAGGCGAGTCAGCAGGTGGTGGATCGCCGAATGTCCTGTAGGAATGACAGGATAGCCTTGAATATAGAATCAGAGGCCGCGAACCAGCTCCCGTGAACCCTGGTGTTATGCGACCCGTGCTTAGGGCTAATTGGCATCGCGGTATTGGTGTCTTAACGGAGCCTCTAGTTGCCTGAACTTCTAGAGTAATTTGCCTTGCCCAGTAACTCAGGCAATGCTGGGTGGACTTATATTACCTAAGCTTTTTAATTGTTATCTTGTGGCTGAAAAGACACAAGAAATAACAAACCTTTCTGCATTTACAGGTGAAGCCTCTGAAGTAGACCTTGCTGAAAAGACAAGGGATCTCAGAGGCAATCTTGTAAAGGGGCAGCAATGAATCCTTCACTTGAGGTAGAAATGACCTCCAAACCATCTTCTGGTGAAAATCAGGAAGCTATCCCTAGTATGACTGACTCTCTGACCAGATGGGACTGTTTCAGCAAGACCCTATCTGCTGGAAATGTCATACGCAAGAGGAAACGGCAGAGCATATCATTTATGAATTCGAGGCTCTTGCCCTCCCTAGATTAACCTCTTTAGGCATCATCCATACTAGAGAGTTACACCTAGACTCCATTAAAGGGTTATCGGACTTTATTAATAAAGTGGGTGACCCAAGCAACTGGAACTAGGAAACATTGGGTTTGGAGTTAATGGTACAAAATGCTGATAAAAGCAGAGGTGCCCAATGACATACAAACCCAATTCTAAGAAGAAGAAGAAGAAGAAGTGTGAAATTATTAATGCAAAGTTTGTGAGGTTGACTTCTTATTAATGCAAGCAATTAATTTTAGCTTATGGGTATGATCTAATTTTATTTAATATATATGCTATTGACAAGAAACAATTTAGAAATAGTAATATAAAAGCAAAATTAGTATGTAACTATTTCTTATCCATACATGATTGATAGAAACATTTAGATCGACAAAATCATCTAATCTATTAACCTGTATTTCCAATAAACCAAGAAGTCACAATAAAAGATGCAGCTTTATGAAATCTTAGAATGTGAGGGAAAAAATTGGTGAGCCTTTGTAATTTAGTAGCAGCGACCAAGCAGAGGACCCCAGACTATCATCGTCGTCATATTTTAATATTAACCAATTTTTTCATTTTATTTCAGGGAAATATTTATCAAAATGCCATTCTATAGAAAATAGCTAAGATAAAATGAGAATCATTGAAAAGACCGATTCTTTCCTCCCATCACAAAGAACATGTTAGATATGTACAATGTAACATGACACTCACTTTTGTTTGCTAGCAGCCTAAAAAAGAACTATATATTTTTATGACGTTGAAAAGAAAGTCCTTTCAAAGGTATTTGGGATCAATATTAATTTTTTTTCAAAGGAATTTGCTAATCAATTATTTGTTGCCAATTTTTTTTACTTGAGTTAACAAAACTGGAATGGTCTATTCAGGATTTCTAACCACTTAGTTGGGAAACACTCCCATGAACTATTGAGTTGAATACCAGAATGCTACTTTAAAATTTAATGTGTCAATTTTGTTGGGTACACTACATCAATAATCTTATTTCTGATTTAATTCTAGAGCACATAATTGCTTACTGTTCAACATAATATAATAATTTACTTAAATTGATTGAATAAAGACATTTCGCTCACATGATTTCTAAGGTTTAATTAGAAATCATAAGGATTTTTAAATAAACCTTAGAATAGGTTAAAATAAAGGATTTTTCTAAATTTCCTAATTCGTTCTTTCTACTTCACTACTATATAAGGTAATTTTGTTATGGTCCCTTGTTTTTGAAAAAGAAACACTAAATTTAATTTTAAGGAACGCAATAATTTTCCATTTTTTTTTAAAATCTCAAGCCATATTTGATCATTTATTACATTGAAAATACAGTTCTTTGCAATGATTTATGATTTAGTCTGAGTTTTTCATGGGGAAAAAGTGGAGTTTTAGCATCAAATAGTGCTGAAATAATAAATAATTTTTCCTCATCATTTAAGATTTGGTGTGAAAACTTCATATGTATTTAAGTGAAATAACAGCCTAAAAATCATAAAATATATGCATACAATTTTATTAGTTGGCTGTCATGAATAAAAATGATTATATTTCCCTATAGGATTACGCACTTTCAATCTGTTGCACTATATGGAAATTGAAGATTTACTTATTATGAAACGACTAATTCTAGAAAATCCTTATTCTTTTTTGTATTCTTTAAAATCAAATTAGAAAATTTCTACAATAAAATAAATTTTTTCATATTGAGCTTTGAGATTTTGAAATAAATTTCCTGACCCTTCCCTCAAATAAGAATAAAAAAATGGTATTTTGTATGAAGCATCGGGTTACATCAATAACTCGCTGTGCAATTCAAGTGAAAAGCAAAACGGAAACAACATATGCAAGAATTTGTTGTCTTTAACTTAATATTTTTGCTTGCAGCAAACTATTACTTAAAGTTCAGGGGACAAATGATACTAAACTATTTTTTTCTAAAAATTACACAATGACTTACAATTTATTCATTGCTTATTTGCATCTGATAATTAAATATTCATCAGAATACTCATGAGTGTGCATACTCATACGTAGAAAAGTACTTAAACTGAATAAGGTGCTCTAATTAGAGAGCTATAGAAATTCTAGATTGATTTTAATTAAATAAAATTTAAAAATAGCTTTTAATTAAATATTTTAAAATAAATTTTACTCACTTCACATTTAAATTGATTAACATGTACAAACTATATGTATAGGATTAAATTAATTTTAATTATAGTTCAGCTGATTATGTTTTAAAAGAAATTTCTAACAATGTTATGAATCTTATTTTAAATATCCAGAAATTTAAATTAATGATCTGGTTGAAAATACATTATGTCAAGAAAATTGTTGACACAATAACTATTGAAATTACTGCCCATGAATCATTAAATGTTGAAAGCCAAAAATCTTACTATATAATTCTATTTAACAAAATATTAAATTGGCAAAAAAAAAAATTGACACATTTGAAATGATATAATAGCAAATTGATCAAAATTATATAAGGAACATCTTGAAATAATTATTACCTAAAAATTTTTTAACAATTAAATACAGAAATGAACTTAAATATTCATCATAATAAATAAATAATGAAGAAATCTTAATCATATTACTTCAGAATACGTTTCAAGAAATGTGTCAAGCAAATATCCTATAATACACATTTTAAGAAGTGCATCAAGCAAAAAACTTTTAAGTAATTTATAGAATCTGTAATATTTTTTAAAATATTTTTCATAGCATCAAAACATACTTTATGGCTGATTGCCTGTCAATGATTTGATTTTTTTCAATTTCATTGATCCAGATTTTACCGGCAAGAAAATTTTTAAACATGAATATTAAAATTACAATACTTAACAAGTGAAGTAAGTCTAATAACCTATATTTTAAACTTGTCACACACACACAGAAAATTTTGCTCATATAAGCTATAATTATCTAAATTCTTACTAAAGCATGATGTAACTAAGTAAATTTCAAATTGCATACATTTTCTACAAGAAATTGTTTAATTTCAAGCATTTTGATAATCTAGTGTATTACATGCACAGTAATTTTATTTTCAAGAATATATGTTTATTCGTAAGCAAATAATAATTTATCATTCTCTACTGAATGTACTTAAAAATTTTTTGCACCCACAGAGAAACACAAAGAGCTAAATAACATTGAATCATTCACTAATTGTGTTTCCTAAAATCTCCAAGTTTGGTAATTTCACTTCTTAGTCTCATTGTATAGTCAGTCACTTTTTGCACATGAAGGCTACACTCACTCTCAGCAGAACGTAGGCTTTAGGAAAATCTTTTTTTTTTATCACACTCCATTTTTTACCCTTTCCATCAGTATCAACAGAAATGTTGGAAAAAATAGTATTTTGAGTATCTCCATTTTTTATTTTATCATTTTGAATGCTTTTTCTTGCATCAATTTAAGAAATATTTAATGGCTTCTAAAAGGAAGAATACTAATTCAACTCTCATCACAGTGAATACATTTGAAAAAGGTAAATTCATTCAAAAAAGCGGGTTGGGAAACAATAGAAAAGATAATATGCAAATTATTTCTTAAACCTAGTTTTCTAAAAGGAAGTGAGACGAAAATCTCAAAAATGCAATGATGTTTTTAAACTTAATTTAAAATCATGAATGGTATATAAAAATTCTGCACATCAGAAAAATCTTTCTGAAAAATCAAGTTCATTTGAAGTCTAATAACAGTAAATTGAAATGTTTCAAATCAATCTCAGAGACAAAAGGGAAAGCCTTGATAAGTGCCCCGGAATTATGTGTATCATTCTAAAATATATGAACAGCAGAATTAACACATGCTTATCTTTATTTTAAAAAAAAATATTTTTAGCCATATTCTCGCTTGGGATTAAATTATAACTAGCCGCAATGGAGGGAAAATTAAATCAATGTTGATCACACACACACATTGTCTAACTTATGATAAAATCTTTGCTTCTTTTCAAAATTGTGGGTAGTTAATTATTAAGTTCCTTGAGTGGTTAATTTAAAATACATTGAATATTGATATGGATTGCAAGAATTATTTACGAAACAGTGAATCAGGTAACATTTTTCCTTTATGAGCTTCCGTATTATAAGCTATGCAATATTCTGTAAAAGATTTCCCTCGCTTCTAGAAAATAGCACATAGCTCTTTTCCTCATTTTTTAATAATATGTGTCATGCATGCGTAACTCCTGGGAGTACAAAAGATTAACTGAAAAACTTAATCTAACACCTGTAATAACTCTTGTTATATGGATCAGTTAAATAGTTCAAATCAATGAACAGTAAGCACCAAGTTCCCTATAACCTGATATTATTCTTTAAAACATGTCATGGATGCAAGTCATTATCATTGATATTATTTAAAATCAAGAGATATTGTTATTGACTCTAATTACTGCATTTTAAGAAGCGTTATAAATCTTAATAAAGTTTAAAAAAACTGCTCTTTAGTAAATGATTGACTTAAAAACACATAGGATTGCAAACTAAATTTGAAATTAAGGTAATTAAAACATAATAATTAACCAAACATTTTAGTTACTTCATCCATTATAAAGCACATAAAATTTAACAAATTTCTGTGAAAAATAAATAAAGTGCTTAAAATACAGGAAAATATTCTCTTTTTGTAAATTTGATTTTACTCGTTGAAGTATACAAAGTTAATACAAAAATAAGCACAGATATTTTACAATTTTTAAAAAGTTCTATATTCTATAATTGCAAATACAAAAGTTACTGCCAAATATTACCTGAAGTCATTAGTACATGTTCTCTGCAATACTTCTTGACTAAGTTCTAATATTGAGTAAGTACAGTTCAAGTCATTGGTCACACAGTTAGGAAAATGCACCACTCTAATTCTAAAGAGATAGTCCAGTTAAAGGCAGCCACTGCAGTCTTGCCTGAAAAACTGGACACAGTTCTCTCCTCCCCAAGAATCTTCACCTCTTATTCCACAATGGCCACAATCTACACTCAAATTTTTTGAGACATAGTTTAATTATTGAAAAGGGAATGGGGTGTACTTTTACAGAATCTGACAAATACAAAAGTACAAGATTTCATATTTATAATTTCCGCAAATTAAGTAATATCTATTTAATTAAAAAAATTTTATTCAATATTCTTTATATTACTGGATTATACATTTTATGAAATAATGGGTATAAATATCTTCAATAGATTCCTATCTATTCAGTACATTAAGATGTCGAACAACCTCTTTTCAAATAAATATATTTATAGAAAACACAAAATACATACTATTATTAAATAAAGTTTCTAATATGACTTTTATCCAAATAACTGTCCAAATAAAGGAAATTTAAATAAAGGAAATTTAAATTTTTCTTCTCGTTTTCTTCTTTGTAAATCTTAAAACATTAGTTTCATATCCATATTCTAAGGCTTTTATACTTTTTTAATCATTCAATATACTTTATCATTTCTTGGTTATTTATAAATATACTGTTAAGTAAACTTTTTTAATAATTTTTTAATTGATAATATATTTTTATAATAAATATAAAAGTTACAGCTAGGATACAGATGTTCTCTTATGTTGGTATTTATTAAAAAGATCTGGCTCCATAGCATATTTCTATATTAGCAAAGAGATTTTTTTCAAAAACAGAAATCAGCAGTTTTTGATTGGTTTGGTAATTCTCCTGATGTAAATTCCATTAGAAATTTACTCAGCATTGTAAAGGAATGTATGAATAAAATAGAATGCTGAAAAAAACAATGTCTGAGAATATTCTTAAAGTTGTTTCACGACTGAAGGTTTTAAATGTCAATTCAAATTAACGATATAAACAATTTTGATAAAAGTAACTCATCTCGTTGTTGCATACCCCCGTGGTCAGCAGTGCTAGACCAGGTCCAAGTCCAGTACCATAAGTGGATTCTCCATCAGATCTCTCCCAGAGAGACCAAAGTACTGAAGAATAGGTTCAGGAGAGGCATTTAAACACTTAGAGCAAATTTCGAATTTCTTTGTACATTCGACGAATTTCAAGTTACTAAGATGGCCACTTCTAAAACGGACACTATCCGTTTGTTCTTGTCTATTAAGACCAGTAACCCGAGAAGCACCTGGACGCGCGCAGCGGTACCAATGATGCTCAGAAAGGACAATCCAAGTGGTTTTATTCTCGTGTTTAATCTTTGAGTGAATCTCCTGAAATGTGAGAGGTGCTGACGGCACATCATCCTCAGACACACCAGCTTTGGCCAAAGTGTTTACAACCTTATTCCCCTCAAGATCCACGTGGGAAGACATCCATTGTAGGTGAACATGATGTGATATGGACGGTTGTTTTAACATTTGAAGTATTGAAACACCAGTCCAGTCCCACACTTGTTGCCATCTGGCCAAATGCTTATGATTCATCTTGTTATATATAATTTTAGTACCTAAAGTTAAATATAAAATGAGCAGCCTTTATCTTTGATTACAATGCAATGTGAGATAACAAAATGCTTTCTGCAGACCTCAAATTCAACACCTTAAATTTTAAAAATTGCCCCCCTCCCTGCTCAAAAAAAAAATCTGGTAAAACAAAAATTGCCAAGAGAAAAAATTCAAAAACATTTATCATTTTACAAAATCTTACAATCTAATTTACAGCATAGTATTTAAAAAAAATCGTAAATAATTTTTGTTGACATAGGTTTCCTTCGCCAAATTATCTATATAAATTTTTCTTTATCTAATTTCATTTTTTTATGAACAGTACATCTATGATCAAAATTTCTCTTCTAGTGAGCTTAGTAAGTTTTTAATTTACTATGTTTCCTTTTCAAGTTTTAGTATTGTAAATTTCTTATGCCTTCTCCAACAGATAATTTTTTGACAGCCTGTTTTGTAAATATTCAAATAGCAAATCTACACCATTTGATAAATATTTATTAATTTATCATCTATACAAGTTACAATATCTTTCAGGTACATTCTACAAATTAAGAAAATAGAAAAGACAGTTATTTTCCCACTAACCAAATGGTAAAATACTATTCTACCCATACTGATTACAAAAAATAATTTTTCTTAAGTCAGAAACATTCTGATAAGCATTTTATATTCTCTATTTATTTTTCTATATGTACATGGAAAATGTATATCAATGTACATACACCAAAAATCTATTGCACCGTACAAGAAAAACAAAATTTAAGAGGTTCAACCTTAAAGTTCTTATCTACAATCAAGAGATTTTCTTCCTAGAAAAGCTTTACCTCGTTATTTTTCTAATTTATGCTTGGTCAGGTAAACATCAAATAAACAGAAAATGTATTTTTCACTCCTTTTATTTATATACTTTTATCATGCTTATTATTTATTCCTTTTACTTTATGTACCTAAATTTCAACACAAAATCCAATATTAATATCTTAAAAATGGAAAACCAAAATTATGAAGAACTATCACCATCAATGACCAGAATAAGATAATTAAATATTGTGATATTATTATGATGTATATATATATATTATCTAATTACTTTAACATTTTATTAATTTTATTAAATATGTAAACACAACAATTTTAAAAAGCTTAATGGATGATTTGGTAAATAAATAAAATTTGATGAGTTAAAAATTGCTACACAATATATTAAAGACAAATAAATGTCAATTTTTCAACCTAAATGTGAAAAGGTAAGAAAAAGTAAATTTTTTCAAAAAGAATAACCATTTTTCTCATAATATATTAGAGTACGTGAGAATTCAAATGACAATAAGAATGATGCTATAATTATTAGAATGTAGTAAAATTTGGATGCAATTTTATACATTTGATAAGATTGTTTGCTCTTTTCTTATGTGTAACTTTGCTGACAATAATTACTTGATGAAAGGTGATTGACAAAATTTTACAAATCCTTTTTTCAACATTTGAAAAATATCAACGCAGTCTACAACTTACTTCAACTCAACGAAACTGTAAACCTGACCTAGTCAACGATCAAGCAAACTGTAAGGATCTACTCCGACTCCAAGAAATCCGTAAGCTGATCAACTTCTGTTTTTCTAATTTTTTTGCTTTGATGACTAGGCAGTGTAAAGGGACCTATAAATATATTTAAAAAAATTCACTATTTTAGTTTTACATTAACAGTTACATACAAAGTTTAAGGAAATAATTTCAATGAATAAAATTGTTTACAATAAATAAAAATTCAATTTTAAAATACTCATTGACTCAAAATTCCCCATTATTCATTTTTAAAGATTTCAGTACTCATTTTCCCCTAATTTCTTTTTTTTTTTAATATTCTCAAGCTGTAATAAATTAAATGAAATGGGAATTAACAAAATAGAAACACAATTTCAAAATGTGCATTTTAAAGAAAAGATAAAAAAAATGCCTCACATACAAACAGAATTAATAAAATATATCGCAAATAAATATAATTATATAAAATAAATTTGAGAACTCAAAAACTACGATTAAACTTATAAGCACTTTGTGTGTTGTCAAAATGAAGGTCAGTTGGTGGTGTGACATTAATTGGGAATTTGAAATATTTTGCTCAAACCCCCCCCCCTAGTACAATTTACTGATGCCTAGAAAAGTACAATTTAAATATATTTGAATTATGATTCACATGGAATTCCTTGCTAATAAAATGAACAAAAATTCTTTTATACATTTTTCAAGATTATCCTCTTCTGACAGATTCTTCTAAGACTCACATCAATTTATTCCTGTGTAATAGACAAATATTGGCTTTATTATTTAAGAGGAATACTAACTGAAACTGGGTAATGCATTGCACTTTTACTGTTTTTTTCTTTAATGATATGAAAACTGGTTTGATTCGTTGCTCTACACAAGGATTGCAAGTTTCTTTTTCAATATCCAAGATGAGAAAATAACATTGATTTAACAAATTTGTTTCCATCAGCAAAAGCAGTTTTCAGCATAAGTGAGGAAATTCTATGAATTAATGCGATTATTTTTAAAAATCTGACCAAAATCTAGAACTTTAGAAGTACATAATTTTGGAGAACTTTTGGTATAATCAATATTAGATAAGCATCCATTCTTCTACTACAAGACTATGTGTTTTGTTTGTAAAAGCTATGACAAGTATGTTGAGATTAAGTTTGATTTATCCTGTTCATCCTTTAAGTATATTATTATGGAGTTATGCTAAGAAGCATACATTTTTATTTGTACTTATGCATAGATGGTCATCAAAACACACTATCTACTAATAGGTATTTGGATACTGTGATAAAAGAAATAAACATAATTTATGCATATTTAATAGTTGGTAGTGCCTGCAGGTAAGGTACTTAAAGCTTTTAAACTCTATTCAAGGAATGCTTTCCTCAAATGTTTGGTTGTCGTACAGTAATACTTAATTCCTCTGAGTTTAAAGATGACATGCACCTGTATGTTCTTTCACTGCTTTTGGACGGCTGTTGCACCCACGATTCAACTCATTCCACCTATAGAATTCAAATCAGGACTCTGTTCAATGGGTCCATTTCATTTTCTTAACATTTATAGATGTTACAGTTAATTATAAATTATTAAATATTCACTTCCAAGTTATGCATCGAATCCACAGGGCATAATGTATAACAATTCAACAGACCATTGTTGAAACTATATTTCGTATGATAAAAAGTTGGAAATCGTAACATTAATTAATGGTTATAGGAATTGTTTTGTATTCAATATAAGTGTGTGTGTGTGAGTTGGGCTGTACTACATTAACTAAGATGGAAATTAATGAAGTTCCAGGAAGGAGAAGTCAGCTTGCTTACGTCCATATGAAAACAAATGCAGCTGAGATGAACGCTAATAAGAATATTGTAAGAAAATGGGAAGAAATCTAAATAATTACCGAAACAAGATCATCTTAAGCCTAAGCTTGCCAGATTTCTGAAATGTTCAGCTGGGACACCAAAATACTAACCCCCCCCCAGCATCACATCAAGGTTACACATCCTTGGGGACTTCCCGCAGAATGTTTAATAGAGTAATTTATGTGCTATGAATAAATGATTACTGATTAGAAATTTAAACTAGAGATTATATAATAAATGACAATAGTATAAATTTATTTCCGACATATTATTTATGAGTTAATTAAGTAAGAAAAAACGCAGTGAATGATGAATAAAAATTTGAGCAATATTTTCAAGTAATACTTGAAAATATTGCTCAAATTTTTCAGTCTGCCGAAAAATGTTATAAGCACTGGTACCATCTCTGAATTTTACTGGAAACGGGTTTCACGTTCCAAGCACAACGACGATGAAATTCTATTGCACATCTATTATAGTTTTTTCTTGTCATACGGTTTTTTTTCCCTCGATGTGTGTGATATAGAAGTTGAGACCCGAAATATATTGCTCTCACCAATCGAAATGAAATGCGCGTCATGCAAAATTTTTTTATTTACATGAATGTATTAAATGAGAGAAGCGAAATACATGTTTCCTCCCCTCAATAGAAATCTCGATTTTCGTTGTTCTTTTAATATGAAGGATGGATTTAGAGAGAGAGGCTCAATAAGGCGTTATATAATTGCAAGCTGCGCTTCTGAAGAGAATTTCTGTAATTCAGAATCCAGCGTTTTAGATTTTTTTTTTTTTTGTATATCCGTTACGTGTGGCCGCGCCATCCGATAAAATTTAAAAATTGCATGTCTGCGAAGATATAGAACCCGAAATATTAGGATTTCATCTTTCTAAATGAAATGCGCATGCGTCATGAAATTTTTTTATATACATGAATTTTTTGTATGGTAAAAATTATTTTTTGTTACAGGAAATACTGAAGCGATGTTTCCCTTCTCCCACAATAGGAATCTCAATTTTCGTTAGAAAATTATTATTTTAAAATGAAATAAAAAAAACGTATTATTTTAAAAATGAAATATGGATTTAGAAGCCGGCGATCCATTAAATAAGGCGCGATTCACTATATAATTCACACGGCTCTTCTCAATAGAATTTCTGTAATGCAGAATCCAGCGTCTTGGAATATTTTTTTTATGTATCCGTTGCATATGGCGCGGCATCCGATGAAATAAAAATAATAAAAGTGGAATGCGAGGATCGAAACGCATTTCCCTTCGATGGGGTTCCTGTAGCATGTTTCAGGATTCTGAAAGGAGTTATATATTTTTTTATTTAGTGATATATGAAGCGTGGATCTAGAAAAACTTTCAGATCGGCGAGGATATAGAAGTTGCCTGGGGTTTGAACCCCAGATCTTTCATCGTTGTTGTGGCCCTGCTTTTAATGATTTCTTTTAGATAATTGCAAAGATCCCATACACCGAAGCGTATTTCCATTGGATAAAATTCTTGTGCGTGCGTGAAATGCATTCCTTTCATCCTGATTTTTTTCTTGATAAGATTCATGCATGTCGGTGAAGTCCGAAATCATTTTACTCTTTTCATTGTTAAAGAAATTCGTTGTAACTCACATTGGCGGCGCGCTTCCTTCAATATCCAGCGTCGTCATGAATTTTTTTTTTTGTTTATTTATCATCCGAGATGTAACGAGAACTGTGTACAATTATCATAATGTTGGAACAGGATAATTGAAAACCTTCTATGGAATTCTGATATTTTTTGTACGGCAACAATACTTTGTTACAAGAAATGAGAGGGGCGTAACACATGTTTACCCCTTCACTCTATAGAAATTTCAATTTTCTATAGAGTGTTCTTTTCATATGAAAGAGATGGATTTAGAAACCGGCAATAAATTAAATAAGGCGTTATATAATTCATATGGCGTTTCTAAATGGCGTCTTGGAATATTCTTTTGGTATGTCCGTACATGTATAGTATACACCAGCAAAGTCCCCTGTACCTAACCCAAGAATATCCGTACGTGTGACGGGCGCCATCCGATGAAATTGGAATGCGAGGAAAGAAACGTATTACCCTTTGATGCAATTCCTGTAACATGTTACAGGATTCTCTGACGAAAAGTAATATTTTTTTATTTAGTGTCCTATATGAAGCGTGGATATAGAAGTTGGGGGTTTGAACCCGAAATCTTTTTCGGCTACTCTTCGTTGTTGTGGTATGCTTTTAATAATTTCTTTTAGATAATTGCAAACATCCCATACTCCGAAGCATTCGATGAAATTATAGATGCAATTACAATGGTTCACGAAGATCGAAACGTCTGATTTTTTTTCTTTTCTGTCTTACAGAGTCTTGTATTTATACGTGTTTCCGCGATTGTGCATGAAATGGTGCGAGGGAAAACACACACATATTTCACATGCATTCGTCTCGATATTTATTTATTTTGCAAGGTTGGATTTGTTTGTTTATATCCACATGAAGGAATGAAGAATTTAGAAATTTGTGATCATTGGAAATAAGGTGTTTCCAATTCGAAGAAGCCCTTCATCGCACCAGAATGTATGTAGTATAAAGTTTTTAAGGATGGTTATTTGTGTGTTATAAAAAATGGGAAGCCAGACAGTATATATACTTTCTCTTGTCCCAATTTAGTTTAATTTAACTTATTACTGGATGAACAGAAGAGGATATACCGGTTCGAACCTTCAGGAATCTTAACTCCAGGTATTTTATTGAAAATGATTTCTACTCTCGGATATTTACAGGTCGTTGTTAAATATTCTAAGCTCCAAAGATCTGTTGTGGCCGATTACGACGATCCATCTTATATAGTAGAACTTCTTTAAAAAATTTTTTTAGGAAATGTCGTTCGAGCTGCCTTTATATACCTGCTTGCGTATATGCTATCAATTTCAAGGATAGTTATTCGTGTGCCATAAAAAAAACTGGCAGAAAAATACATACAATCTTTCTGCCAATTTTTTTTTGTGGAATAACTGTTTGAAGAGGGTATCAGTCGTCGTCGGGAATCTCCATTACGTTATATAGGAATTCACGGAGACATGTGACAATCCACAAGTCTTTGTTCACAACAAAATTTCCACATCTTCTTCACTTGTTAAAATATTACCATGAATCAATTTTTACCCAGTCACCTAACGGCACCTACGTTTATTTCGTATCTTGATCCGTTTCTATGATTATTCGAGACTGGTTGATGACGAAAGTAATTACTGCGGGAACGATTCCTTCATGGACCTTGACGATGAAGGAAGAGAAAACATTGGCGATTTTTGAGAGAAAGGTCATAAGAACTATTTTTGGTGCTGTCCTGGAAAATAACACCTGGCGAAAAAGGTATAACTTTCAACTGTACAAAATCTATGGAGAAGAAGACATCATTCAATCAATAAAACTATCTGGAATGAAATGGGCAGGCCACCTCATGAGAATGAGTACAGAGAGAACACCAATAAATGTCTTCAACACCACCCCTTTCTGTATTAGACCAAGAGGAAGAACCAAAAAGAGATGGAAGGGCTGCCTGGAAGAAGACTTCAACATACTTCAAGTCAAGAACTGCAGGTCGATTTCTAGAAAAGGGGCGGAATGGCAGGCACTTCTGAAGAAGGCCAAGGCCCACAAGGGGCTGTCGTGCCAATGCTGATGATAATGATAATATATATATATATATATATATATATATATATATATATATATATATATATATATATATATATATATATATATATATATATATATATATATATATATATATTAGCCAACGTACTGGATGTGTTGTGAGTCATCCATCCTGTTACGCAACCCATTGAAATTGTGTGTGACCCGATGAAAAGACTTCTGGTTTGATTCCAGCAACACTTCATCATCTCGCCAGAAATATATAAAATTCTTCTTCTCTTGTTTAACGAAA
This sequence comes from Latrodectus hesperus, assembly GCA_037975125.1. Classification (NCBI taxonomy): domain Eukaryota; kingdom Metazoa; phylum Arthropoda; class Arachnida; order Araneae; family Theridiidae; genus Latrodectus; species Latrodectus hesperus. The sequence continues at coordinate 6,327,005 of CM075856.1, forward strand.
AGAGACCACAAGTAGACTCGCTCATACATGTGGGGGGAGGGCATACATTCTCCCTTCTTAATAAATCATTTAACAACAGTATGTAGAAAGAACAAGCATGAACGGTATAAGAAACGAGCGAGTTTCGGTAATCTCTCTCTCTGTATAAATATTCATCTGCTCGCATAGTTTAATTAATTTTACCCATGCAATCACTCGATGCTTGAAACGGTTGCAGTTTGTAACACACACATACGAGGGGGGAAAAGCAGTACGCTATATCAAAAACGGCGAGAAAATTTCTTCATGCCGAGATCTTCTTATAACATTTCCAGGGCCCCTCAAGGCGAGGGATGTTCCACAGTCTATATTTATTCGCTCCGACAACTCCCTTGTCTGAAGCCATACTATAAACACTCCTCACACCCCCGAGCAATGACCATATCGGTTGAAACATTCAAAGCTTCAAGACAAGTATTTCCATTTCTTCTTTCTATTAGCTTAAATGTAACATGTCCCCCCCCAAAAAAAAAAGATATTAAAGCATAGCTATTTGCTTAAATAATTTTCCTCTCCCCCTCACCCTTTTTCGAAAATATAATGTCCCATAGCTGTAAAAAAATAAATAAAATAATAAAATCATCTTCCTCACACGTTAATTGTATACGGAGATATTTGTTTTAATGAATTCTAAAAACTTGACCTGAAACATTTCGGCAGTGGGGCGGGAGAAACGACGTCACAATAAAATAATAAATAAAATGAATTTCCGCTACTCTCTCTCTCTCTCAGTTTGTCTGTCTGCAGCTGTATGAATTTTTGTTTTCCTTCTTATGCACCATGTGATGCGTTCGCTTTGCTTTTTTTTAATAAATTCCTTTCATACCGAGGGGAGGGGGTGCCTTTAATAATTAATTGCTACAAATTTCGTGAAAAGGAGGAGAGCAGCTAGAAATAATAATAATAATCTTCACGATAAGGGAAAAACTTTACGGTTCCTTTCAATATTCGTTTATGTTAGAAATCAACGGGACGTATATAGGCATTTATATTTTGGAGGAAACTCTTCAAAGGTACTGTACGAGGATCGTTAATCAAATATATATATATATATATATATATATATATATATATATATATATATATATATATATATATATGTACAGGGTGTCCAGAAAAGGACTCCCTGATTTCAAAATTAAATATCTCGATAACAAAGATAGATAGAGGAATGCAGTAAAAGGTATGTTTATTGTGAAAGCTGTAAGAATTTTATACAGCAATTTGAAATAATAGTCACAAAAGCTGCTAACAGATGGCGCTGTACAATGAACAGCTCAAATCAGCATACATAAATGAAATAATCGTTTGAAAACATTCTTTAAAAAAAATCACATCACAATGTTTTCAACGCTAACCTCCTTTCACGCTTCAATAGTTGGGCTTCGGATCACTATTTACACTAAACATTACGCATGGCGATTATAGCGCCATCTGTTTGCAACTTTTGTAACTATTATTTCAAACTGATGTATTATATTCTTACAGTTTTTACTATAAACATACCGTTTACTGCATTCCTCTATCGATCTTCGTTTTCGAGATATTTAATTTTGAAATCAGGGAGTCCTTTTCTGGACACCCTGTATTATATATATATATATATATATATATATATATATATATATATATATATATATATATATATATATATATAGACCCATCTCTAACTCCTGCTGATGCCTGTACTCCGTATCTCTTATCAGCGAGAATTCCAAATATATCGGAACTCCTCTTTTGCTGGCTTTCATTTAAAAAACGGCGCCATATTATAAAAAAGCAATTTTACATGATGCGTTCAAATCTTTCTTCAGGCTACCTAATCCGCCTTGGTTTCCCCATTTCTTTCGTTTCAATTCAATGGCTCACACAAAAAATGAATGATTCATGCAGCATAATGCAGTCTACCAAAAATTATTTTCACTGCGCTCATTATTTCTTTGATTGCAGTTGTCATCGTCGCGTTACGATCAATTCTAAAACAATGTCGGACCACAGTACTTTTCGAAAAATCACGGGTGAGAGATACCTGTGAAATCTGACTTCTTTCCCTCCCTCCCACACGATTCCCTCATTCGATTTTTTTTTAAATAACGGCGGGCACTTGGGTGACTAACACTTCGCCACAACAAGGCCGGAAACTGCTACTCATTTGTCGTCACCCAGCGGGCACCTGTGAACCAAGTCACGGAGGCGAGTAGCATTACCCGCGTCATACCACCACAGACCCGTTTATTGGGCGGGCCACATTCATACATCAACACACAAGAAAGGACAGAGAAACACACAGAGATAGTAACATCCATGCCCGAACCGGGATTCGAACCCGAGACCCACAGCTCAAGAGTCAGGAACGCTAACCACTCAGCCATTGGTCGGCTCATTCGAAATGTCACACATAACATTTTACATGCCTTAAAACTATTGTAATTATCCCTCTCCTCCAAAGCCGCCGAATGGTTAGCGCTCTTGCTTTTGGTTCAACAGTTCGTGGGTTCGAATCCCACCTAGGGTATGGATGTTTGTAGTAGTTTGGAATCCACTTTAAGGCGCAGGTCCCGGTGTAATTGGCCCTCGAGTGCAAAAAATGACCGTTGAGCGACAAACAAACCCTCTCCTCCATGAAATCATTAATACGTTTCACGCTACATTTTTCTTTTTTCTATTATCCATTTTCCACGAATCATTCACGAGTGGAAAACATTGAGAGAGAAATCAGTTTTTTCTTCCCCCTTTCTCCCGTATCATGTCACAAAAATATAGTTGTCGGCCGATAACGGTATACCGTAGAACGAAGCGGATTTCAACAAATTTGTAAACGCAACGCATTTTGGGAAACTTACAGCTCTACTCGTTTTACTTTGTGATAGAAATTATTTCTCATCGAAACCGCGAGTAAGATAAAAAAAAAATGCTAATTCATATTGCTGTGATTAAACATTAAATCTGAATTTGTAACATTCATCCCGTTCATACACAATAATTTTTTGGTACACTTATTACTCAACGATTGTTTTTTTTTTATATATTCATATAAACAAGTTATCTTGAGACTTGCAATTTCTAAAGGATTTCATGTTTCATTTATAGGTATCCTTTTTAACCTATAACATTAAAAATAGTCATACTCATAACTTTTATTCTACAAGATTCATAAATGTATTGAAAGAAACATGCTAACAATCATCTACCCATTTTTTTTATAACACACAAATAACCATCCTTGAGTACTTTATACTGCATTCTGGTACGACGAAGGGTTTCTTCGGATATTTGTCGCTCAATGATCATTTCATTCATTCGAAAGCTAATTAGATTGGTTCATACAATTTAAAGTGTAATCTACATCTCTATGCGCATTCAAATACTAGCGTCTCGAGACCGATTCCGGAACGTCGGCTCCCAGAAGATTTTGGCTACGATTCAGTGACTTGGCGATGAAAAGAATGCGATAAATTTCTCTGGCTGGGAAGTTCATCTCATTGTTAAACATGGCGGATTTCACAACTACATATTCCATTTTCCTTTAGAAAAATGAATCGATTTAGCATTGTTATATTTTTATAAATGTAACAAAGTATTATTCAATTAATTAATTTATCGTGAATATAATTTCTTTGTATTATAAGAACAACGATATCCGCGAAAAAATAAATGTCTTCACCATATAAAATACAAATATAGTTTATATCTATTTCTACTTTATATATGGTGCTAAAGATATAAGTAAACTATTCTGTTTTTCCTTCATATTTCGAAAAAATATTAAAATTTGCAAATATAAATAAGGAAATTGACTGGCACGAACTTCATTTCAAATTAGACCTAGGGATAAGAAACCATAAGGTTGCTAAAATTAAGTCAATTATTGCAATTACTTTCTTCAAGTGCGCATGCGTTAAAATTCCCATCTAGAGCCGACGTTCCGGGCCCGGTCTGGAGACACTAATCATTCAAATCCAATGTTGGTTTTGAACCCACGAACGGTTGAAGCCAAAGGCCATCATCGTACAGCTGCCAGTGGGTTATGGAGGACTTGACAGAAAGAAAAAAAGCTCACATTATAAAAACTAAATCTCAAACACTTTTATTTTTCTTTTTAAACTCGTATGCTAACATTTATAATTGATACTTAAACAATACTCTAAAGTTTGGAATGAGAATATTATAAAATTTGGTAGATAAAAATAGGTTTAAAAAAAATTCCAAACACACAAAATAAGATTTCGTTGCTATAGTGCCTATGATTTTTAAGTCTCAAAGCCAAAATCGTGGAATTAGTTTAGAAAATTCTAGAAATGAACGAAAATGAAACCCCATCTCAATCTACGCTTTACACAATATATCCCTACTAGAATACAGAGTGTAGTTTTCGATATGAGTTTTTGCTGAAACGAAATTAATTTATTATGCGGAACATTCAAAACAGGAAAATTTATGTAACATGGTCACATATAATCAACTGTTTTTTGTTTGTCCCCCAAATTTTACCTGGTTTTAAATTGAGAATCGCAACACAGAATGGAATCAAATTATACAATGTCCATCTATGGTATATAAATTGAGAATAAAAACTACATTACACATTTATACTTCAAAATTTCAGCTCTAGCGTTGGTAATTAATTTAAACGGAAATGAACACTGTATGATCACTACGTAAATTATTTAGTTATGACAAAATATAATTACTAATAAAACCAACGTTAAATTAATCCAAGTTAATTCCAACGTTAAATCTCTTGGTAACAAATAAAAATTTACCAAGGGATTTAAAGTTGGAATATAATAGACAAAACAAATGATTCAACCGCTCCTTTGAAAGAGGAAGATTGAATCATCCAGGCACGGTTTTTCAGTTGTTTCTCAAACTAATGAATTTTGCTTGTTTTGTAGATGAAAAATAAAACACTCCGAGGAGTGTTGCAGTTTGAGCAGTTGAGAAAAAAGAAATAAAAGCTTTTGGCAGATGTTTTTTTTTTCATGCCTTGATATGAAGCATAAAATTAAAGTTTGCAAATCCAGACTCATTTGTAGCACGTGCGTAGCCACGACTTTGTTTTAAATCATCAAAAGATAAAATTTATTAGATTCGGAAATCAGAATTTCACAGCTGTCAATAGATTCTACAGTTTTGCATAATGAAAGGGATGATTGAGAGAATTTGTAGAATTGCTGTAAACCACAACGTCACATACAATGATGAAATAATTATGAGTTCTTTACAGGTGGAGAATACAAAATAATTTCGAGTTAAATATTTAATTTTTTTTTGTTTTAAAGATTTTTAAAAATTAAAAAGTGGTAAATTTATTCAGGAAATTTATTTGATAATTATAATTAAAGTTGTTAAAATGTCACTTTGTTGCATGTTTTAATTAAGAAAATTTGGATTTCGCCTTGTTTGTTACAAGGAATATTCTTGATCAATTGATCCTTTGATTGAAAAATTGTTAATGTTCTTTCAATGGCATAAAAAATAATATTTATTTATTTACTACAAATACCGAAAAAATTGGCTATTAGTTCTTTGACCTTCCAATACATCTGAACAGTACATATTAGAAATACAAGTGCAGGGAACAAATCAAGATGGTTATCATTAAAAATTTTATCTTGTTTACACAAAGGTCACAAGGGGGATCTCCCAAGTTTGAACCCATACAAATACGCCTGCAAACAATCGTGGCTTGTGGAACGAGGGAAAAGTGCTGCACTTGCACTTCTAGAAAATCATTTGATCCCTTAATATGAAAACTGAAAAATGAAAGAATAAATCACAAAAAAGCACTTATAACTAATTGAATATATTACACTGAGTAACCCAAAAATATTATAATTACACCTATTATTAAAACTGACTTTCTCTCTCAATGTAATAAAATAAATACATACTGTTTAAGAAAGATTCTTTTGTGTCATATTTTATACCAAAAGAACCATTATTGCACCTATTAATTAAATAATTTTTTAAATTTTTTAATGATTATCTTTTAATAAGTACAATTAAAATTTTAAAGTTTAGTTTTAGAATAAATATTAATTTAAATTACTAACCTGCACACAAAGTTTGGTCCATATTTTTCACATTGGCCGTGAACGCATGTTCGCCAGTCACAAATAGCTACAACGTAAAAAAAATGTCATTAACATAACTGGGAATTTATCATAAAATAAATTTTATCAGGTGCATATTCAAAGAGAAGTGTTGTTCTTTGGTCAAACGTTTTCAAATATAAATACATATTCAAGTAGTTTAATTGAAAAATGAATAAAATTTAGGGCAATGTTCACTGGTATGCAAAACATAAACAATAATGTAAATACTGAGTAGACAGCCATTAAATTGCAGAAAAGGAATTCTAGAGATCAATACAATGCACACAGTTGAGTTGAAATGTTATGCGCATACTAATATCAGGAAGAAAACGTCAGACGTAACGTTAAAGTTCACAAAATGCGTGAGGTTGACGTTGTTGATCTTCCTCATGGACAGGCAATCATGTGTAACTATACTATGAGACTTTTTTTTATTCCATACTGAATGTATTGTTATCTGAATGTACTGAACTGATTGTATGTTGGGCCATTATGCTTTTGTCCTCATTTAAATATAAAATGTTTTCTCTCATTTCTAAATTTCATGTCTCTCTAGTGATTTCAGGTGAAGTTATGACAAAAAAATTCGCCGGCTTCTCTTAGGTTTTGCATTTAAATGTATATAATTCATACTTCCTGATATCGTTTAAATATTTATAATCTCATTTTAAATGAGTGAAAATAATTTAAGTTTGTAAAAAATAATATATATTTAGATAAACAACTAATTTAAAAATAAATATATTCTGAAGTTCACTTAATATTAAGAAGCATTTATATAATCTTCATCATATATTTCAGTTACCATAGGTATAGATATTGTTAAAAACAAACATATAACTCCAGGATTATGTTTCTATATGTTTTTATATCTCAAACACAATCTACACTGATATAGAATAATATTCTATATCAGTAGCATCAATGTTGAGGTTAAGTGACAGAAAAAATAATAAAGTGAAAAAAGCTATGCTGTCAAATATATATATGTGATAACATTCATTCTCTGACTCTCTTACTCTCTCTGACTTAAGCCAGTTAGTTAAGTTTCACAAGTATGAAACACATTTTTTGAACCACGATTAAATGACTAGGCACACAACTGTGACCATAGATTTCGCTCCCTTATCCTCCACCACACCAGTGGTTCGTGAGAATAACAAAGTCAGTCCTCTTTCAAATTATTTTGTAAATTATATATATATATATATATATATATATATATATATATATATATATATATATATATATATATATATATATATATACTTTTAGAAACATCTAGCCATTTATTTACTTTATTGAAGATAATGTAAAAAATATAATGAACAGAGATACGACCCATAAATATATTATACCCATAAATGTAATATTGGTAGCTTTATAAGTATTTTTACTTTGTTATTTAAAAATTTCTTTTAACATTGTGTTTATTAAGAATTTTTAGAATTATGCGAAGTTATTTTAAAGACTTTTATTTTGGAAGAATTCCGACAGAGCCACTTGTTTTTACGCAGGTGCAAGCAGTTATGCGATAAATCAGAGGAAAAGAAGAGGCACGCTTTCCATTCTAATTGTTTACTTTTGCAAAATAAAAAAGAAGCAACAAGAAAAAAATACATTTGGGTATAATGACATTTTCCGACAATTCTGATTTTGAAAATGGCGGAAAATGTCATCTATCTCATTGTCCTCACTATGACACATATTCGACAAGCATATATGTATACAATCTTGTGAAAATGGATGCAACTAATAAAAAATTTACGAACACTGGAAAAGAAATAAATAATAAGTGCAACATATAGAGCTAGCAACAGCTTCCCCTGTTCCAAGAAATATTACCCTTTTTCTTTGAAATATGTAAGTCCATCGTAAACAATGTTTAGGACATATTATTGCATTCAAAAGCCCTGGGCTTAGCTTTACTAGTTGTAGCACATTACAGAAAGGGCATACTTTAAAAAGGCGTGTATATATACCTGCGGCAGGCAACGGGTTGAAAGCTGATACACAATTTCGTTTTCAAACAATTTCATTGAAAATTTTTGAAATATTAAAACAAAATACACAGAGTGTTATAACAATTTTTTAACAAAAAATAATTGCATCGAGATAAGTAAAAGTTCCAGGATAAATTCACGATTTTCAAATGAAAATTTCAAGAGTTTCAAGGGCCCTTAAAAGATTGAAATTTCCAGAATTTCAAAAAGATCCCCTGAATTATAGGAATCCTGATTCTATTCATATATGAACAACATGTGAATGAGTATCAAAATTCATCCATGAAAAAAGAAACATGTCCATGCGTAATCAAAGTCATGAACAATATTCAAACTCTAACCAGTAATCCATATTTCCCTACAAGAAAAACAATTTTTTCACAGATAGTTCCAAAATAGTTCAGAACATTCACTTTACAGAGCAAATTCAAATAAATAAACTTCTCTCATACCATTCAGTTTTTCAAGCAGAAGTGATAGCTATTCAATCAGCACTATCAATATATATGCACATGAATACAAAAAATACCGTAAAATATAAATATATTTTTCCAAACATGTATAATATTTTAATCATATTCCCTACTACAACTGTTGATAATTTATCAATCATCTAAACAAAGCCTCATAAAACTATGGTCAGTGGTTCAAATTTGGGCCACCCGTATCATTAGTCCCGCCGCCACCAGCTAATGGTATTTTGATGTATTGGGTAAAAGAAAAGCAAAATGATGATTACTACGTTTTATTTATTTGGCCATTAAACCTAACTTACCATAAGTCATCTGAGACATTTAATTATAGCAGACAATTCGCCTTCCATTGCAACGTGTCAACTGAACATACCATTATTACTGTAATGAATCAAATAAAAAATAAGATATGAACTTCAAATCTTTTGTGATTACCTTTGGTGTCCTGAAGACAAGCAAATCATTTCTTTAAATCAATACCTATCAAATATAACACACTTAAAGCTCAGTTTTTCTAAAAAAATTAAAAAAAAGTGTAATTATGTTGTCAATTTTGATGGAGGATCCGTAACACAAAGAAACAACCAAGGATCTCCCCAAAAATCCAATAATGTTCAATATTTTGTTTAAAAAAATTTTCAATGATTTTGGCCAAATGACATTACAGCTTCATAGATAATACTCGGCTTGTGATGAAAGGTGACACCAAATCAGAATTGAAAATCAACAGTATCATTGCACAACAAATCATGTTTCCCTCTCCTCCCCCCCCAAAAAAAACCGCTTTCGCTCCACAGAGAAAACAAGAATTATTTTCCTCGGAAAATCTAAAAAACAACTTAGATACTAGTGTTAATTTATCAATAACTTATATTTTTTAAATTGTTTTTGATAAAAAAAATATTTTCCTTTCTATCAAAGCTAACAATTTTAAAAGCAAAAATCATTCCAATAATACAGAGTTTCAAGAATATAACAACCATATATTTCTCCTTTATGGGGTCTAAAATCTGCACAAACAGTATATTTAAATAATTATTTTATGTAAAATGCCTTCAACCTATGTGAACCACAGTAAAGAAAAAATTCTATTAATCATTCAAAGAAGTACTTCCATCAAAAAGGAACATCTGTATCGATCAAAGTCATGAACAATATTAAAACTCCAATCTGTAATCCATATTTTTCTATAACTAACAATACTTACATAGATTGTTAAAGAATAGAATATGTAAATACAATATTTACTTTATTCTATAGGAAGTAAAATAAATAAATAAATATCTATAATGCAATTCAGTCTTTTAAGCAGAAGCTATAGATATTTAATTAGCATGGACATGATTATAAAAATGCAATCTGGAGTAACTTCAACTCAGTAATATAAGCACTAAATTACCTGAATCATTCTTTTCCTAAATTAACAGCACTCAAAAATTGCTACACTAGTTTCATTTTTAAAACAAATATTTTATTTATAAAAGTACACCATCAATCAAACGGAAATGAAATATTCGACACGCAGGAAATAGACATCCGTTTGCCAAAGTGTCACCTTAAATTTCTTTTTAACCAAAACTCCAGGATTATTTGCAAGAATTCTAGGACTCATCTGAAGAAAGATGATATCAACAAGTCTTCACATTATTATTCTTATATAAATACTTTAATAAATTACTTTATTGTTATCAACGAGGATTATAATCATTTACTAATTTATTCAGAAGAAGCAACTCACCTCTATACTTTTGCGGCAAACAAGGAACATCACAACAATATATAACAGAATGTCCAATTACAACTAAATATTACATTAGATATCCTACCAGTACATCGTATTGTTCCATTTGCCAAAATTGTCATGTTTATGAAATTTCTTTGTTGGTGTTGTTACTAATGACACTTGGACAAGCCAAGCTTGCTATGTCTTGGCTATGCGAATTTAAATCAATTGGGAGCATCTTTCGTTTTAATCAGAGCACCATGAAGGTGAAAGTACGACTTTGCTCTACACACATGCCATAGGTACCCATTTATAGGATAGGCGATCTTTCACTCCTCATTCATACAAGGAAAGGGCAAAGACAGGATAGATAGAGAGAGAAAGTACATCCATGCCCGAACCGGGATTATAACCTATGACCTCCTTATCCGCAGTCAGGCAGGCTGACCACTAGACAAGTTGGGCGGCAGAATTTCTTTTTCTGTGACAACCAGATATACGTGGACAGCTTACATTAAAAAATGTCTATAAATAGACGTGCATAGTTAAATTTAAAAATCTGAACAGAAGGTACATTTATTGCATCACATTAACGTAGAAGTTATTGTGTCAAAGATTGTAAGTATTGTAAGTCAAAGAATTTATAGACTGTATTAGATGAAGCAAAAGGGAAAGAAAGATGAAAAAAAATTATTACATTGGTTTCAATAAGTGACTATCATAAAAAAACACACTTTTACGTTTCTATAATCAATTCATAAGGAAAGGTATAACCTTGGTAAACTTTAGATGTATTCCAGACGCCTCTATATAAATACAACTAATGAGATTTTTTATGTCCCATAGTAGTTGGTAGATGTATATCAATTTTATTAAGATATTTATTATGCTCATTCGTTAAGTTAGAGCTGTAAATATTCATTGCGTACTTCATTTTGAAGAATGTCTTCTCTCGCCAATAATCAGAAAACAGCTAATGCACACATTTAAGCGAATTAGCAAATTATATCAGCTTAATACACATAATAAATTCTAACAAAGAGATGAACTATGAACTTTAATATTTTATCTGGATTATATCACTATGCTTTTAATATAATTTCCATTTGAAATTCCGGAACGAAAGTTTTAATGTCAGTATCAAACGATTTTTAAAAATATTAATTTCTTTCACAAAGGGGTATCATCAATGTCTGAAAGGAGTATCAAAATTTATCTTTAAAGTACCCAAAGCTTCTATTTAGCAATAGAAGAAAAATTCGACGAAAAAATTCAGTGTTTGTAAAATATTTCCGTGTAGACTTCGCAATTTTTTTCTTTTGATCCCAAATTTTATTCGTTCTCGTTTTGTCAAATCGACAAAGCAATTTAACTAAAACATTTTTTATAATTCAGTATGATATTTCCATTTAAAAAAACTTAAATCACTGTTCGAAATTCATAAAAAGCACTGTACTACCTTTCTATTACTAAGCCAGCGTATCACAGTACTTTAATAATAAGAAGCCATTTAAGTAAATAAGAAGCCATTTTAATTAACATATTCAATAAATACGCGGAATTAACAGTGATTCATCCCATTCAATCAAATGAAATTAACAATTTATATGACTGATTTTGGAACTTCAGTCATATTCAAACATTTCCCGCACAAGTACTGTTAAGGAATAATATCTTTTGGCAAATATAAGAGCAAATATATCTTTTGGCAAATATTTTTGCTGCACATTCATCCATCAGTTGTAAGAAATTTCAAGATTTTCCCTCGAAAGTTCATTATATTAATAATATTTTCAACTCCATTAAGAATATCTTCCACGGAAGTCGTGAATACTAAAACTATAAAACAATTATTTATACACTTTATAGCCCTAAACTACTTCTCGTATAAAAATCAACAACTAAGCACAGTATCTGAAACATCTGTTGATTCATCCAAGATCAGAGAAAACCTCACAAAACGTCTATTTTTATAAAACAAGTGATATATTTTTTGCAATGCCTTCTAATTTTCAAGCCACAGTGTTTGCTGGTAAACTGACAGTTTTGAAAAAATTTAGTATTACAGGACCCAGTTCTCCGACTATTATAATTACGCATTGTTTGCTTATTTCTTAATCGGTGAATGTTTTCCGTGTTTTGCGATTTTAAAAGCTGTAGTAAATCAGACTCCAGTTCAATCATTTTGTATAACTATGAGTTTAGTAAGCAAATATTGCTGTGATTGCACAAAAAGTTAAAACATTTCAATAAACAAACTTATTGTACATTTTGTGCAATTATTAAAATGTTTCGTTTCATAATAACATTTTGTGATACATTCTTTGAAAGCATTTCCAAATCAAAAATATAAAAAAAGAGGAGCGTGTCAAAATCAGTAAAGAAACTCTTAATATGCTGAATGATGGTGGCCACAGCATCATTTCTAAAATTGTAACAGGTGATGAAATGTACATACCGCTTTTTGACGTTCCAACACGTCAAGAAAGCAAAGTCTTTGAAGATGATCCCACGCCAACAACGGTGAAAAAACAACGCGCTCTGAAAAAAGTGATGTATGCCGTTTTCTTCAGAAGCACGGGATTGGTCAAAGCCATCAAGTTGGAAGAACAGAAGACAGTAACAGCAAACTGGTATACCACTAAATGTCTTCCAGAAATTCTACAAGAACTGAATGTTAGGGGGCTAATGCTTCACCATGACAATGCATCTTCACATAGAGCCGGATTAACAGTTGAGTTTCTTAAACAAATTAAAGTGATCGAACATCCGCCGTATTCACCTGATGTGCAACTTTTGGTTATTCTTTAATCCAAAAAAGAACTTACGTGGACGTCGTTTTCATTCAGAAGAGGAGATTAATGTGGCTATAAATGTATTTTTTTCATCCATTCGAAGAAATGAATGGCTTGAGGCATTTAATCTTTGGAAAATTCGTGTACAAAAGTGCATTGATGCTGGAGGAGACTACTTTGAACACACCTAGAATTTTGTAAGTATAACTTTAAAAAGCTAGTTGTATCTCAAAAATTTCAGAGTGACCCTCGTGTATATATATATATATATATATATATATATATATATATATATATATATATATATATATATATATATATATATATATATATATATATATATATATATATATATATATATATATATATATATATATATATATATATATATATATATATATATATATATATATATATACATACATACATACATACATACATACATACATACATACATATATACATATATATATATATATATATATATATATATATCGTTTTATCGGAAAACTCTTGGGGGCATTTATCATTGAATAATATTCAAAAGCTAATTATTACTTTTATGTTATTATAAAAAAATTATATTTCGTGAAATACCCTATTATTGCTGAAACGGCTGTTGTGAAAAAAATTACTTGCGTACAAAAAATTTCTATACATCTTCAGAAATATCTCGTCTATATCAAAATAGTTGAGTGCATTTAGTATAAAATGTACATTTAAAGCTAATGTTCATTTTATCATAAAAAATTAATTTTACGACAAAAATGCCTTTCCATATATTACTCCTAGTGACACAATGGACTTGCGATTCGCGCGATCATTAAATTTAAGATTCCTCATTATCTGGAGAAATTTCCTTTTTACGGAAAAATGCATTGGAGCATTTAGTATTGAATAATATTCTACAGATAGTGAATATATTTATTTTTTATAAAAATTAAATACTTTTAGAAAAACTTCATTGCTACTTTTACGGCAGATGTGAAAAGTTATTTCCATTTAGTGTGACAAATCAATTTCAAAAATTTCGATGTAACTTCAGAAATATGTTGTCTATATTAAACTACTTCAAAGAATAATTTCATTCATTTTTCTGTTAATAAAGCTTAATTGAATTCAGTTTCTTAATATATTAACGATTTGATAATTATTAACATTTAATGAATGAAATTTTTCTTTCAAATAACTTTAACCCATATATTGAAATTTGCAAAATGTATAAACACAGCTTAATAAAGCATATAAGTATGCATTTTAAAATGAAAAATAAGTCAATATCATTTTAATATCAAACATTTGCCAATAATAAGTCTTTGAAACTTATAAACTGATTTGTTTTCAAAGATTTTATACAAAATACAACAACTGTACACAGTCATGCAAAAATCTGTTATATAGATATCAAACATAAAACACTCTGATACAGATTTAAAGCGAATAATAGTCTTTTAAAACTAAAAAATATCGCTAGCAAATTTTTTTTTATTATTTGCAAAGTATAAACAAACACGGAAAAGGCTTCTTTACATTAAATTACTTATTTAAAATACGAGAAAAATTCATAAGGTATTTAAATTTCGTAGTAAATCACTCATTAAGTGTTAAATTAGAAATAGGAAAATTTTGAAAGGGATTTCTTCGAGTTTACAAAATGTAAACAAAGCATAAAAAACCTTATTTTTACCAAAATTGTGAAACGGGTGATCTAATGAACTGAAAATTTTCAAAGTAAAAGTTAATTGAATAAAATCATATTTCAAACACGTTGGAGCCCTTAAAAACAATGTATTTTAATGAATGCAAATTTTCCATATTTCATATGGACTTGGTCTCTAAATACGAAAAATCAAGCTGAAAATTTCCAAGTCCACGCTTCGTTGTGGTTACCGTAACCCGCACGCCTAGTTTGATTCCATTTTACGTCGATTTTAAAGCGATTATATCGAGTTTGCAAAATGCAAACAAAGCTTAAAAAACCTTATACTATTCTGAAACGGGTGATCTAACCAACAGAAAATTTTCAAAGTAAAAAGCAATTGAATAAAATCATATTTCAAACACGCTGGAGAACTTAAAAACAATGTATTTTAGTAAATGCAAGTTTTCCATATTTCGTATGGACTTGGTCTAAGTACGAAAAATGAAGCTAACAATATTCAAGTTACCGTAACCCGCACAGCTAGAATACATTCCATTTTACTTCGACGAAAATTCCGTATGGCGGTGTTTTATATAGACTTAAAACTTATCAACCTATGGTGTTAATATAGGGAATAACTTTCGATCGCGTGTGCGAATGTTATATACAGATCGAAAGTTATTCGATCTGTATATAACTCGATTTTAACTCGACTGGAAAGAGCAAAAAAGCAATTCGGCAGATTTTCCTATATTATTAGCCATTTTAGAAAAGAGTCTAAAATGGCGTGTCTTTTAGACAGTCTAAAAGACTAACTTTTTGCCATTGCGGTTCCGAGAACTGGGCTTCCAGGGTTGTCCGCTTACGCACTGCAAGTAGGCATCCGGTTATCCTTGTTATCCGGTGGTTCTTGTACCTCCGTACAAGAGCCGATCTGCTTCACACACATAGCTCGTGGATTTGCACAAATTTTTAAATGATCGCGTGTGCGAAAGTACTTTGTCATTTTTTCAATCTTCGTTTGAATGCTATTGTATCTCGATTGCTACTATAATTTCTTAGTGGATTGATCGCGTGTGGTAGCAGACTTAGTCTCTAAAGTCAGGAACTCGAGTGGAAAATTTCAAAGTTATTTTTAAAGTCTTTGATTAGTCTTTTTAAAGTCTTTTTAAAACGTCGATTTTAAAGCGATTTTATCGAGTTTGCAAAACGTAAACAAAACTTAAAAAACATTCTTTTTACCATAATTCAGAAATGGGTGATCTCGGAAAATTTTCAACGGATCAACGGAAATATTTCAAAGTAAGAGGCAATTGAATAAAATCATATTTCAAACACGTTGGAAACCTTAAAAACAATTTATTTTAGTAAATGCACTGGGCAAACTGCTAGAGCGTCTACTCAACGGGAGACCATGTAACCAAGATCCTCCACAACAGTTCATTTCCGCTGGCCTTCCTGAAACTGCTATACCAGAGAGATGGCGAACCTTTTTGGATATCCGTGCCACAAACTCATAAAAATTCTTTTTGAAATAGGTAACGCGCCACAATAAAATTTCTTTCAAAATGTTAGCGTGTGAAAGAATACGTAATTAATGCTAGATACAAAATTCACTTTAAATACAGTTGTTTTTAATGTGAGTTTTGCTGCTGTACACAAGATGATAAAGATTTAATATCTAGTTTACATTAAGTTAATTTTTTAGATTATAATTTTTTAGATTAAAATGTACGCATGTAGAGCTCATCCGTTATTCTATTCCTACATTTATTTTTTATAAAATTTAATTCTTAAAATAGAGATTCACATGCCCACGTGCAGGAAAATATTGATTTATTTATTTTATTACATTACATATATTCAGACTTGTATGCTTGATTCTTGAGATCCTCTTCTAAGTCTTCGTCGATAATAGGACAAATACACAATGACAGATGTACAAACACAGAAGAATAACGAAGAAAACACCCAGGGCCACGGTGGGAATCGAACCCACATTCCTACGCTCTCAAGCGATTAGCGGAGTGATACTCTGACCACTCAGCCACGAAGCGCCCCTAAAAATATTGATAAAATTGCCTTTGCTAATATTTTAAACAAGTAAACGTGTGAGGAGTATAATTCCATGTAGTTATAATTTCCTCTTCTGCAATTTTATTTATTTTATCGAATAATTGATTAAACTTTCAATAATTTTTAAGTCATTTCATAAATTAACAAATTGTTGGTTTCGTATGGTACTTCACTGAAACTTAATTAATTCCATTCCTAATTCATAAAAATTTAACCCCGCTGAAGGACTTTTAAATTTAATTTTTTAAATGGTATTGTATCAGGATATAAAATATAAATTTTAAAATTTATAAATTAAAATAAAGCCTCATAATTACAGATGACTGTAAAAAAATGAAAATAATCCCTTACCATTGATAATATTCTTAAGGGTTTACTGTGAAAATAAAAACTTATACATTTGTGATCATTTATTTATTGCATTTATATTTCAATGCAAATTTTGGGTTTTCTGACCAGAAAATTACTTACTGTTAAACTTTACAAATTTAGCATCTCTTAGATGGTATTAATTCCGAATTCAACCATTTCCTTTTATGTTGTTCAGATTGATTTTTTGAATATGAACTCTAAAATTTCATATTATATTTTTATGAATTTTTTACATATATTTTATGTTTTTATGAATACATTTTGTATTTACCATTTACATTGGGGAAAGTAAATCAGAATTATAAGAGCAGCATTGCAAATAAAAAATAACAATAAAATACACGGACCCTGTAACTTTATTCAATAAAATCCTGATTCATTGCAAATAAAGACTGTGGTGTGACTCAACGGGAGACGGAATAGTGATTTTCAAAATGCAAGGTCTCAGCCGCTGTTGAACAATGTGTGACGTCTGTCCGTGCTTGGAAGTTTCCTCCGTGTTCCTCTTGTAATATTGAACCCATTTCTTAATAACAATGCTGGACCGGTGTAGAAGCATGGACTTCTTGGCTTGGCTAACAATTTGGTGATAAATATTGCCTCTCAGATTTAATTTCTGGTTAAATATAGTATTTTCAGCGCTTTAACTAACGTAGTTTTAGGGTTGGCATTTTTTATTTACATTTTAGCGCATAGCTTAATGTCAAAAAATGGCCAAAATATCAAGATGTACCCGTAAATAAAATTTTACCAACTATAATTCTCGAAAGCACAGTTATGCAGCAAATTTTGAAATATCTTCAAACTGTTAGGTTGTCTACAACACAGCATTAAACAAAACGTATGAATTCAATCTATCCTTATAATAAGATAACTTGCATGGGAGCATAAGGATCCAGTTTCGCTCCCAAATTATTTAACAATAATGTTACAATTCTGTTTTCTGCACGTGCGTCTTTTGTAGTGGGTACTTGAGAGTTGAGTCAGGAGAACACTGTGCCTATTATCTGCAAAATCTCTTACCTGAAGGCAATTTCGCGTTGAGCATTAAAATGCCTTACAACAGTATTGAGCTGTTAAGCTATCCTCCAACGCCGCGTAAAAATAAATATAAGGTTCACGAGCCCTTGCGGGAATATTGCATTCCTCTGTTTGTAAAGCACCTGGTTCAATTCTTTCTACTGTTGAACAAAATCAGACGCATTCATGTTTACTTCCATCAAAGTTTGCGATTAGGTTTATAATACGTGGTAATTGCGAAATAGATTTATAAGAGCTTTTAGACATTTCCCTGTATTGTGTCGAAGTAGATGCATAAAATGAAGCATTTTGCGAACTATTAAAATTATGTGATTTGATTTCAAAATGTAGCACCCAGTAGCACAAGAAAATACATTGCTCAATATCATCTGGTGCTTCAAATATTAAAAAATGTCGAACATTGTAAATGACATTTATAGGTAACATCTAATATTACTTCAAAATCTTTTATATTAGATATTAATTTTGATTATATTTCTATGGCATAAATATGCAATATCCTTTGTACTACATTTTCATGAATTTAAAATAAAAATAATAATGAATGGCATATTTAAAAATCATTATCCATTTTTGAAGCATGCAGAACTTTCTTGTGTAGATGTGCTATCAATTCTGTATGAATGAAAACATTAAATTTACATAAAAAGTTTTTACTAAATTTATTATAAAATAAATGAAATTAAATAATTTAAAAACACAGAAGACATAATAACATTACAAAATAATGTTTCTAAATATCTGTATTCAATATTTATAAACATTGGTATTTATAAATATTTCAATACAAAATTCAGTGTTCAAAATGTGAAGTTTTTTAGTCCATAAATATTTAAAAAAAATATTTGGAAATATTTTAAAGGTAATAATACTTGGGAAATACTGTAAGAATCTTCATTTATGTTGCATTTGAGTAAAAAACGGAAAATATGGTATGATATATTTCCCAAGAGATTTCTCGCCAAATATAGCATCCTTTGTTTTGATTATAGTGATACCAATTTGAGTTTTTGTTGCTTTTAGTGTTTTTATGTAGCCAGATTTGCTTTTTCTCGTGTTTTGCATCATTTTTCATTTCCTATGTATGATTTTTTAGTGGTAACAGTGTTTCAATTCGGCGCACTTGTAGAAATTTCCCGTTTCAAAAACATGCGTCCAGATTCTCGATGAAAAGGTCATAAAGACACCAATTCATACTATTTCCGAAAATATTTTAGGATTTTAACTTATAAATAAAAAAAGAGAAAAATATAACTATACTTCTATTTATTAAAGACAATGAATATATTTTTCTTGATTTCTAAATAGAAACTTATTTTGTGCAGCGAAGTCATTTGACATAGATTGAAAAGCAAATGGTAATTTTGAATGATAGCTTGGATATTATACCAATCCTGAATTATAAATCTCTATTTTAACAAAGAAAAAAATGTTTTATGTAAAAAAAGAGAAAATTTAATTGATATCAATGACGCTAAAATTTTTTAAAACAAAATTATATTAACCATTAATGGGTTGTTGCTTTCATTCCAATTGATGTCATGGCTACATCACATTATCAAAACTCTCATTGGTTTAAAACATCCATGACGTCAGATAATGTTTCATCTATGTCACATCCTATTGTGACGGCGTCGTATATCAGACTTGTCGACGAATTTGCTGCAGGCCTTCCAATCGCATTCTTCGAGCGGCAGCAAGCAAGGCGAAGTTCACCATCGATTGTCTGAGTGTTGAAGTTCATTTTGTTAATAAAACGATTTCTTATATAAGGACCAAAGCATCGGTTTCTCTGAGGACGTTTTTTATTGATTAAAGTCATTAACACGTTGAAAATAGAACAGAAGGAAAAGCAAAATAAAAAAGACAAGACAAAACATTCATTTTATGATTAGTTTAAATTGGTAAGGATGATTTAAATTTTCAAAAAAATTTCATTAACTAACAGAATTTTCAATTAATAGTTGCAATATTTGTAAGAAACCTCTTTTAAAACTTATGATTAATGCTTTGCTTACGCGAACATTAAAAATTAGTTAAAATTTATTATTAATTTTATTCTGGTTTTATTAAGAGGGAAAATGATGTAAAATATCTTTAAATCATCATTCAATATGATTAAATTTCATATACAAAATATAAAAAATATTCAACAAGTTTCTATTTGCAGTACATGTCAGTGCACCCAAAATTATTTCTCTAATCTTTATTTGCGTGGCATTGTAAAAACTTTAAAGTTTTTTTAATTTAAATTGAAAAATTTGTAAAATTTTACGTTTTTAAAAATGTGTTAATTTAAAGATCTTTAGATTAATCTTAATCATTAAAAATTTTTCTGGGAAAAAAATTAGCCTTTTTATCTTTTTTCTTCAAAATTTTGATTTAATAAAATAAAGAAAATGAAATGAGATTACAGACTTCGGATGAAAAAATTGCACTTTGGTTTCTTTCTTATAAATTAAACAAATAGAAAAAAACATTTTTTCTAGTGAACAGAAATATTTGAGTAAATATTTTTCCTTCTAATCATTTCACTATTTTAAGAAATCCACGTTTAGTTTAAGCGAAAAACGCTGGAAAAAATACATTTTAAGCATTTCAGATTTAAATATCAAATTTATTTTTTCGAATTTATGATAAGCAACTTTATCAAATAATAATAAAATTTTAAAAAACAATTCTTAAAACATTTTAAAAAGAATATTAATGCAATTTTTTATATTTATGATGATAATCATTTTTTAATTACTATCATCATAAAATATAAAGTTTTATGTAAATTTTTAAATGTTTGCGTGAATTTGTTTTATGTTTGTATAAATTATGTTTAATTAAGTGTTTATATACTAATAATAACACTCTAGTACTTCAAATTTGAAATTTCCGATTCCCAATTGGAACAAAATCCATCGAAATCCTATTGAAATTACAAAAAGTTCATCTTTCCAAATAAATTTCAATTTTTTGTAATGCTATATTACTACTGAGAGCATTTTAGAAAAATTAATTCCCTAACTAGTATTTAATTCAAATAGGCGTTATAGTATTTGAAAAACAGCTCGAAAATGCAGCAAAGTAATAAAACAGTGATTTTGTCTTTCAATAAAGGTAGGAATATTGTTATCTATGATGATATAATTGATGTAGTAGCTTCAAATGGTTCCTTTAATGTATGTTGGATATCGAAAGCACTAAAGAAAATTTAAAATTTAATAAATGAATAATGTAAATAATATATAAATGATATTTTAATTGATGGTCGCAACTTTTCTGTGTGTTTTTCAGAGCCATTTATTTTGAGTTCTTCTCTCCACTTACGTCATTTTTCTTTTAAATCTGCAGAAAACATCTGTGCACCTTTAATAACACATTACCGTATAAAAGAATTGATAACGCTCTTTTGCTTAAATTTTTCAATATTTCTTTACAATGGAGTTCATTTCCAGGAAACGCTAAGTATTAAAAGTTAAAACTTTTATTAGATTTCTTAGAATATAATTCATGGCAAAAATATTTTTGAAAGTTAAACTTTATTAAAAAATTTTCGTACTTCATAATCATAATTAGTAAGCCAAATTCTTCTGGATTACTGCAATTACATGTCAATTTATCTTTAGAATAATAAATTATCTAAAAAACCATTTTAATATTGTTATTTTTTGTATTTTTATGATTTGATCTGTAAAATTCTATAGTTAATTGTTTTAATTAAGTAAAATTTTCAGTAATCTTGATAAATTTATATAAAAAATGATAAAACATGGAAGTATTTTTTATTAATCATTTTATGGAAAACAGCCATTATTAGAAGATAACATAGAAATTACAATAATCTGCATGTAACTCTGGCTACAAAAATTATAATATATACATCTTAAAAATGAATTTTATACATGTACAATATTATTTAATTTATAGTGGATGAGAAGCCCTTTTTAGCCCTTTTACATAAGATGCATCTTACTATTTTTATTTGTATATATATATATATATATATATATATATATATATATATATATATATATATATATATATATATATATATATATATACATATATATATAAGCCCTGTAATTTGTAGAATATAACAGACATAGAATCTTTAAGTACAATAAATATTAGTATTGTTGTTGTAGTCGTTACTTGTCTTAAAGTATACAAGACAAGGTCCACTCACTTTCAGAAAATAAAAACAAGTGTAGGAGTCATATAAGTCTTCAATGCCAGGCACTCAAAAATATGTAACGGTTCATTTTGTCATTTAGGACAATTTGGATATATTTTGAGATCTCTCTCGAAAGTAAGTCCTTTCAGGTGGCCACTGAATAAACGGGAATGTGTAGTCTGAACATATCTATCGCAATCAAAAGCAAGAGATCTTCCAGGACAATCAGCTTGATACCGTGGATGACTCCGGGGAATGAGCCAAATTTGCCTGTCTTCTAATGGAATACAGTTCAAGATATATAACAGTGAATTAGCAAGTGGTAAAGGTTCTTCAGAACATTCCTTCACTAGAACATCTGCCATTGCATTCCCCACATCTCAACATGCGAAGGAGTCCATTGGAAGTGCACTTTACAAAGTGACGAGATATGCTTAAGTTTGCTAAGAAATCTGATTCCGACCCTATCATCTACTCTTCGCCAATTAGAAAGATATTGGATGGCACTACGACAGTCAGACAGACAAAAACCACTCTGCCCTAATATCTGTATAGGACTCTCAGACCCTCTTCGATGGCTATAAGCTCACTCTTGAAAACCCGATTGAAGTCAGGATTTCTTCTCTTTAGATAGTCAATTCCATTTGTGAATTTGATAACAGTACCGTTGCCGGAAAGAGAGTTTTCACGTTTACTCCCATCAGTATAGAAATAAGGGTAGCTTCAGCGACAACCGCGGTAACAGTTTCCATGGGGCAGATTGAAGAAACATAGCCGGAATATCATTTTTCTTGGAGAATCAAGACGAAAGTTCCGTGTAAAATCCGACTCTAGGGAGTTTCTCAGAGGGATTTATACATTGTTTCAAGGAGAATGCTGCTCAACATTACAGTCAATTAAACCAGCCTACTCAATTTTACTAAAAAGGTTACTTTTCTTAAGTATTTGGATGGTATTGCTGTGTGCAGGAATTCTGAAGTTCAATTTTGGGAGCCGTAACTGAAAAATTTATTACGTTTTACAAGGCTTGTATTTCTTCTTAGACGGATGGGATGAAGGTCTGTTTCATACAATGCAATTTCATTTGAACAACTGATGTGTAAGCCAGAAATAATGCGAGAAGCACTAAGTTGGACTGTCTCCAATTTCTGCAAACTGTTGGAGGAGGCACAGCAATAAATGGGGATATCATCTTCCAAAATAGGCCGAGTGAGAACTGGATAGGTAGTTCTCAAAGTACAAGCATTAGCTCCCCCCATTCATGTCCCGAGGTATACTTTAAAATAATTAGTCTCTTTCTACTCTTAAGAACCAGTGCCTCCAAATGTTTGTTACTAGTAATCTCTGGTTCCAGAACGAAGCCCAAATATTTGGGATGTTTTTCATACGTAAGAGGTAAATTATACATAAAAACATTTGGATTATAATTATACATCCGCCTATTGTTGGTAAAAAAACTAACAATAGGTTTAGTTGGATTAATATTTAGTCACTTTCTACCTATTAAAAAACCATTGCCTCCAAATGTTTGTTACTAGAAATCTCTGGATCCAGAATGAAGTCCAATTAATTGGGATGTTTTCATACGTAAGAGGTAAATTATTCATAAAAACATTTGTGTTAATTATACATCCTTTTAATGTTGGTTAAAAAAAACTAAGAATAGATTATTTGGATTAAAACTTGATTTGTGGTCTTTCGAGAATTTACACACGTCTTCAAGGGTAAAATTGATGTCAGTCTCAGTTTCACTCGCATCAGAGCCAGAACACCAAAATCATCTGTGAAAATGCCGATATCACAATTCTCTCTCCTTGATATAATTTTCTCAATCTCAACCAAATGCAAACAGAAAAGAATGGGGCTCAATAAAGAAACTTGGGGGACGCTGTGACTCAATTTATAGGTCTTTGACGCAGTGGAATTATGCTTCGGTTTTATCAGACTATTCCTCAAGAAATCTGCATTCCATGTCAAGGCTTTACCTTAAACATCAAAATCTTCGTAGAGTTTAATAATTTATGTTTCCAGACACGGTCAAAAGCCTTAGATGAATCCAGAAATAAAGTCACAGTATGATTGGTAAGTCACATATTTTGGGCATCACTTATCTTCTGATATAGATAAATTATATGATCGGTGGTGCTATGACTTTTTCTGAAACTATATTGTTCTTTTGGTAAAAGATTATGGATATCTAGGTAGAAGAGCAACCACCCAATAATCATATTTTCATGACTTTACAGGAAATGGTGGTTAGAGCAATAGGCTTATAGCACCCAGGAGAAACATCATCTTGACCAGGATTACTAAAAGGTATGATTGTATCCATCATCAATGGATGTCAAGATGTTTAACCATCTGGCCATGGATGCTATCAAGCCTAAAAGTTTTGGTCAAGTCGAGATTGTTATGTACCATCTACAATTCATGGATGGAAAAGGGCTTAAAGAAAAGAGGATTTCCCAAGACAACACTATAACAAACATGGACGAGATCTTTAGACATTTTTCTATTTTAAAAATAATCTTATCTCACCCAGAACTAAACTTTTGTAAAAGTCAGCTCACACTTATCTTTCAGTAATGTGTCCCGAGGAGATCAAACGCAGCTTTTTCTTCTTTAGAGATATAAAAGATTAATGTGAAAGATATTGCTGACACTTATCCCAAATATTGTTAGAATTTAATAGTAACAAAGAGTATTTGATGGTAAGTCTTAAAATATATTAATGAATAAATCAAGTTGTCGCAAGAAATTTATAATGCGTTGTAATTCACTGACTAGCTGGATGAAATTGTTAAGCAAATACCATTTCATCACACAATAGGAAAGAATTGATTTATAATCTACAAGTTGTACTCTTGCAACTAAAACCAGACAATAATAGCACAAAATAAAATCGAAATTTTTATAAGAGCTCAAATAAAATCAAACAAAATTTCAGTGCAAAATTATTACATATAAAAGTTATATGTACATATGAATTTAAAAGTATATATATATATATATATATATATATATATATATATATATATATATATATATATATATATATATATATATATATATATATATATATATATATATATATATATATATGATACCATCAGACTTCCACGTCTACAAAAATGACTAAATAAATAGAAATAAATTATCTTACAACTAACTAACGACTTTGAGTATTAATTGCATGAACATAATGCAAAAATGTTTTCTGTTTTAAATATTCTTCATTTAATAAACTTTAAATATCTTTTTATAATGCAACAAAACGAAGTTATATACAAAAGTCCTTCACTGTTCTTAAGATTCCTAAAATATCTTCTTGGAAGCCAAGATTTTACAAACCTGTTCTCCAATCAAACTCGGATTCTGGTGGGTTTTTTTCTCATTGTCTAAAACTATTCACAAATTTAAGCAGTTAGCATTTCATTTCTTAAAAATAAAATCAATTCGTGAATTTTGAAGCGGAATAATATGCCATCTGTTTATTTTTCACACACGCACACACTATTATTTTGGTTTTTAATATAGAATGTTTTCTTGCCTTCCACACAAGAAATTTCTTTAAGGTAATAAATAGGTAGGATTACGTATATATATTCGAAGTTAGATTGGTATAATTTGTGTAATACTGCTTCTGTGGACAGGATTTCTCATGAGGATTCATCTTTGTTAGAGAAGTACAATAAATAACAGAATATTTTTGAAGCCTGAATGCAGAATTAGAAAAGGTAAACAGGATTTTATAATTTCATAATATGTTGTTAGCAAGTTGTAGGTATTCAAATACATTTTTTGATTCGACACCAAACAATTATTTTAGTTCCGTTACCTGAAACCGTTATAAGCGTGTCATTTTAACATTTATTTCGGTATAAAATTTTAACTCATCAGTTTTAATTCATTTAAAATTGAAGAAAAAGGGAAAAATATTTATCTTTAGAAAGTATTCTTTGTTCTTTTCAGAAAAATCAAAGCCTTAAAGACCAGAAGAGATTTGCAATAAAGTATAAAAAGGTATCGCAAATTTGTAAAACAATATTTACGATAGTATATATAAATATAAGTGCAAAACCGGATGATTCTTATTATTTATCATATTGTGCTACTTTTTAACAAGTACACGTATGATAACAGTTTTTGATTTATATCCTTAACAGGGGATCATTGAACATTTGTAATCAATACAAGCATATTGTATGTGTGCATGCAATGCTTAATAAATAGTTCATAGAATAATCACCGTGTTTTTCTACTCCAATAAATTTCGAAGAAGAAATATAGATAAATATTTTTAGAGGATGTTGGTATATTGAAGATAGACTTTTGTAATCAAGGTCGAAAATTCCATAAACAGTTTTTCAGTATTTATTCTAGATTTTCATCCCTCATTTTCATTTAAAATAGATCCCTAAACTTTTCATTTATATGAAAAGATATTTATTGCGTATTGTTTAGATTACAGCGTTTATTCATAGATACAAAATTGGTATCAAAAATCCAGTTAAGGGAAAAAAACCCGTTTTCCCTCGAAATTACATTTGGCTACACATGTCATTGAAGAAATGTCTACTCTGTTTTGTACAATGGCTTGAAGCTAATTTCCTGATTTCAACGTCTTTTTACAGAAACTGCGAGTTATTCGTGTAATGAAAAGCTTTAGCTGTAGTTGTTGATATTCATGAAGCAGAATTGATAGATATCAAGAACACTTTGTCTTATATTATTCAGGAAATATATATTCATGCTCTTCAAATATCTTACTCTCAAATTCATTTCCAGGTTGCATCTTTTTTTCGAGATTGAGAACCATGGAATGAATGTTGCTTGAAGTGCATTAAAAATCTCAGAGTAAAAATAAAAAAGGAAGGAAAAAAAACACGATGCCCGAATAAAAAACTGTTTAATATTCCAACATTTCCATCGAAATATTACAATGAAAAAAAAATTCAAAAACTAAAATTAGTATTGAAAAAGTAGTAAAAATACACCACTAAATTCATGGGTTGGGAAAGGCAACGGTAGTCGTCTATCAAAAATAAGTGATGAATGGAATTTTTTTTTGATGCTTGTTCGAAAACGCAATTCATTAAAATGTAATCATTTTTTCTTTAAACAGAACACAATTAAAAGAATTGAATACACATCATAATTTCAACTACTAGAAAAATTTATTTGATTATAAATAGCGACAATCATAAGGAAAATGCATTTGGATATTATGATGTAGATCAACTCGTATCGACTATAACTAAAATTACCGAAATTAATGAAATAATACTGGAGTGAATGAATGAAACATGCGATATAAAATTGTCATTCATCTCACTGTCCTCTCTATCACACATATTCGACAAGCATATATGTATAAAATGTTGTGAAAATGGATGCAAACTAATAAAAAAATTACGAACATCTGTAAAAGAAATAAATAATAAGTGCAACGTATAGAACTAGCAACAGTTTCCCTTGTTCCAAGAAATATTACCCTTGTTCTTAGAAATATGTAACTCCATCGTAAACAAAGTTAAAGACTTATTATTGCATTCAAAAGCCCTGGGTCTAGCTTTACTAATTGTAGCATACCACAGAAAAGGCATACTTTAAAAAGACGCGTATATATGCCTAGCGGTAGGCAAGGGATAACATTCAATTTCGTTTTCGAACAATTTCATTGAAAATTTTAAAATATTAATCAAACACTTGAAATAATCTTTGTTATGAGGACCAATTAAATGATAAATACAATGAGCACTAACCACCAAGTTCTCTTTAATCTGAATTACTGAATAACATTTTCATTCTTGAAAACATAATTTAGCATTAATATATTACCATTGAAAAGTTTAAAATTAAAGAGATCTTGTTATTAATTCTAATTACTACATTTTAATAAATGATATAAATCTTAATAAAATTTAAAAAACTGCTCTTTTCCATACTTTTTTATTTGAAAGTTTGTTTTGTAATCATCTGATCATTAGCTATGTTTAAAAGGTTAGGATCATTAAGCAATTTATACTTGAATGTGCATTAAAATGTCAAATCATTAAATTATGATAATTAAAATATAAGAAACATATGCTATAGTTTAAATATTTCAAACATTTTATTAGTAGCTCAAATATTCATTTAGAAGTTTTTGCTTAGCTCACAAATATTTAATTTTAAAAAATATTTAAAGTGTTAAAAAATTGCACATTTAAAATCTATTGTTTTTCAGATTTGATTTGTTGCTCTAAGGTTATATTCATTATTCTATTCATTATATTTCATATATTTCATTATATTTCAGAATTAGGGTGTGCATATTCAAAAGTGAAATTTTAGGAATAAAGCAATTATGCATGTTAATTTATTTTTAAAAAAAGCAGTTACTTCTTCAAAAATACATTAATGTCATACCCTGATTAATAATTTGAGGAAATAAATTTTGCTTAACCAAATGCTTTTAGTGATTTTATACATTATTAGAAAACAAATTTCTGGGAAGAATGAAAGAGGTGTATAACATATAGTGAGAAGGTATTTCTTATTTTGTAATATTTTGTTTGTTGAAATTATATAAAAAGTTAATACAAAATCAAAAGTATATATTTTATGTTTTTTTAAAAATAATATAGTTTATAATTAAAAATACAAAAGTACAGTATTTTATATTAATAACTTTTAAAGAATATCTATTCTTTATAATTGACTTCCTAAGAATCAAATAGTAATTTTAACAAAAAATGTAGGAAAACTGAAGAAAAAACGAAGTATTAAGCTGAACACTGTAAACTTTTTTTTAAATAACAAAAGTATTGATAAACTCTAAATACAAGAGAGTATAGAATATAATAATAAATGTAGTTGTAATGTAGTAAGAATTAGTTTCAAAAATTACTTAAAAACCTTTCTTACAATAAAAAATCAAGTATAAAGAATCAATCAAAAATAATTTCAATTTATTAATTTGTTGGACATTAATATAAGCATTGATAGAATCAAAACAGAGAATATTTTCATAATTAAGATTTATTAATATTTCCATATATTAAACTTTTTAAATAATTTTCTAGTAGAATTCATAACAAAGAAATCAAACTTTAAAAAAATAAATAAAATGAAACAATAGAAACAATGTTTACAACATATTTAATTTTAAATTATATAAATTCAAAAGTAAATTTAACTGTTTGCAATGCATGTTATGAGAAAAAAAATATGTAAATATATAATATGGGTTCTGTTAAGTTCTATAACAATTTGAACTGCACACTAGCCCGAGTGTGAGCACACGCAAATTCTAACTGCCAAGCAGATGTGCGACTTGGCTGCCCAAAAAAGGCACTGAAAGGGCTTACGCTGGCCAAGATGTTCAGCAAACAATGACTTTCATTTATAGTACTGGACATCCATGCTGTTATCAAGTACTGAATTTTCATTTAATTGATTAAAAGTTTTTCTTTAAAAATGTGTAGTTCTTTTCTCCAATTTCAACATACAATTATTAAAATAGATAATTACTTTGAAAGATCCAATTAGTAAAATTTCTGATGACCCAAATAATGTCTAGTTCCAATTCATTAGGATAATAGCAGTTCTACTGAAGTAAAATATTTTATCTGTATCTTATATCGTATTTCCTTGTTTGATCACGAAGAAGCAATTCTATTATATTTTGCCCAAATTTCACATAAGTGCTAACATTAACGCAAAAAATATTCTTACAAATGCCTGTGTCTGAAACATGATACAAATTTAACTTTTAAAACGAATGGTGAAAGAATTCACTTAACTGCTCTCATCTACATGAAGTGAAATGTTTGCTAAAGTATAAGTGAATATATTTACCATGCAAATATGTATTAAGTATTAATTTATGTCTCATTTTATTATAAGCATATATGGATATGCATGTATTCTTAAAAGAATGATCATTAAATGGTTTTCTTTAAAATTTGGTCATCAAATCGAGAAACATTTCCATACTAACATGAAAATATAAATTTCAAACAAGAATTGGAACAACAAAAAAGCTAGAACAATATAAGTAAACATTTAATTTTTAAAGCATTTAGCCTCTATCACAAGACATTTTAATACTAGAAAAGCAAATATTTTTATTCTATACAACTACGAAATTTCCAAAGAAACTCAATTTTCTATGTATTTCCCGGCGTATTAACAAACTTCGGCTGGCCTTTAGCCTTGCTTTTGAGATTAATGGGTTTTGGGGGACCATCACCTTCTTCTGGAGCTGATGTGGGAGAGTAGCCAGCCTATAAACAAGAATAAGAAGAAGGATTATCTAATTATATATATATATATATATATATATATATATATATATATATATATATATATATATATATATATATATATATATATAATTAGATAATGCTTATTTATAATATATATTTTTTTTAAATAAAACGGGGTGTGTCTTATACGTTGCACTGCATCTATTACGGAATCAGGAAGAGGACGTAAAAAAATATATAATTCAAAGAAAGTAGTTAAATCATTTAAGAAGAGTGTTATTGGTAATTATTGTTTTGGATGGTATATTTGATGGTCAATTATTTGTACGAGAAAACAGATGCTGATTTAGAAGGCTTCAAGCGACTCTCTCTTTCAGGAAATGAATGTCTAAGTATACTCCCCAATGTACTCTTTCCCATACAGATTGAGTATTTGCAGAAGATATTAGTTTTTTTGTATAATATTATATTTAAAAATACTGTAAATTCATCGTTATGATCAGATCAGAAACAATACTTAAAAAATTTACATAAAAAGGGTATATCTTCTAAGCAGATATGCCGTCAAATAGGGCTGTTAAAAAATAAATATTTTGTAGTCATAATCTTTAATTGTAATCAACTGTTTCTATTAATGCTTACTTAAATCTCTTCTTTTTAATTATTAATAATGAAAATACTTTTTATTTAATTGTTATCCTGTCCAACAGTGAATTGTTATGTTCATGTTAGATTTATGATTACATGCCAACAAAGTTCAATGGTGTTTATTTTTTTATTTATGGAAACAGTTGCAAAGAACACGTGTTAGAATTCGAACACGTGCGACTTTTTAGATCTCCTGCAGCTGCAACCAAGTGTCGGCTTACAAGCACTTTGTTTAAGCCGCCTAGAATTCCTTACTTTCGAAGTCCCAAAGAAAAAGGTATCCCAGTGTCCCACAGGCAGGGTCAAAATATACTGTTGAAAATGAACTCATATAATTTTCTCGGGAGTGGATGGAAATCTTCCCCCGGAATAGCTCGTACCTTCCAAGGGTGTAGGAATGCTGTATGCAAAAAACAATCATTTTAACTTAAATGTGTGACATTAGAAGGAAGTATAAAAAGTGCATATACGGTCGGATATAAATAAAAGAAATCTATATATTCCGGAAATTTCGGATACATAGCGGTGCAGGCGAGTCCCGGACTGTCCATTAAGGACAACGAGTTTGGACGACTCGCCCATCAACAGGTGTCTCGTAATTTTGAACCATGGTTAGGTGTCGAGGTCACACCAGAGCTGGCATCCTCTTCTCCACATCCACGCCACACCAAACAAAAATAATAATAATTTCACTGACAAGAGAAAGGGCACAGTGGCCTCGTTAGTTAGGGCGTCGTTCTTATTATCAGTGGGTACTGAGCCCGAATCCGAACTTAGATAGTAGAGCTCAACTCTGGGCTAAGTACGGGTGCTGTGGAAAATATCAAAAGGTAGTACTCCACTTGGATCTGCCTGAACGCAAGAGGGCGCTCTCGTTGCAATTTATATTAATTATATAGTTTAGTCAATTCATGTTTTTGTCTCGTAATTGTAGGAGAACCAGGTTTCTCAGATCGGGTCGATTTAATCTGCCACAAGAATTGGTTATTTCTTTTATGTTATTAAATATTTTTTAACTTTTCAACTGCATATTCCTTTAGAGTGCCAGTGTCTTTGCTGGAACCGATTGAGTTCAGTTTTTCGGCTGCAAGAATTTTCTTCAGCTGCAACAGTCAAGCATAGGACAGCTTTTTATAAAATACAAGTGTAGCCACCACTTAACGGTTTAATTTGTTCTTTATGTTATTTTTATTTAATTATTTTTGCAAATAAAATATACCTCGCAAATAATCCTATGCGATGAAACATTAATCTCAAGATTTCGAAAAGAAAGTTAACTTTTTGTTCCGATTTTAATTAAATATAAACCGCAGAACAATTTCGAACGGTTTAGTTTCAATTGGGTGAAATTTACAGCATTTTCCCTAGTGGACGAAAGAGTTTATGCAAGTATCCCCAAGTCTTACAAATTGCAAACATTTCTAGTTTTGGCCAACACATTTTAAAACTTGAAAAACTGAAAGCTGAAATAAAATTTGATTGGTCAAATATAATTCGATATTTCGCTCCGTCTTATATAGGAATCTAAAAGAAGGAAAAGAAAAATAGATCAATCTAAGATTGCATTCTTTCATAATAGCAATGATACAAATTCGATTCAAATGTGAGAAACATTTAAAAAATGTTTTGTCACTATTTTATCATCAGCCTTCCACAAAATTAAGAATTTTATGAAAAGCTTTCAAAAAATATTTTGTTTTAATTTTCATTGTGATTGGCTTTGTGTATGAAACTACTTAATTTTAAAAGTAAAGTTAAAAAAAGTAAATGCATTAAAATTTTCAAACAATATAAATATTTTCTGATTGGTTTTTTAATTTAATTAAATTATATTTATGGCCACTAAAATGAAAAAAAATCTTTAATTACATTGAATTATTATTATTTTATTTTATTTATTTATTAAGCGATTCGGGAAGCTTTAAGGAAACCCAACCTTTTCATTAAATCAAATTTAAAAAAATGAAATATTGTGAGAATTATATCGGTGAAATTTGTAAATATCTCTTTATCATTTTATAAAGCTGGCAGTGAATGCAATTTTAAAGTAAAACTAATTGCACAAAAATATTGGTAGAAAACTCACATTTAATGGTAATTTTTTTAACAGAATTCGGCCCTAAGTGATCATTTGGTATAGGGGCCTATATCTAATGCTGTTATTTAAAAAATTTAAATCGTCCTCCTCGATTTAAACTAACCATAAATTGTATGTTTAGTCTTGTTTTTTTATTTTTTTATTTTGCTTTTTCTTCTATTCCATTGTCAAGATATTAATAAATTCAATTAATAGAAAACGGCTTCTCAAACCGCTGTTTTGGTTTTCATATAAGAAATCGTTTTATTAACAAAATGAATTTCGACAATGTTCTCAGATGTTCGATGCTGTACTTCGTCTTATTTGCTGTTGCTCGGAGAATGCTATTTGAATACAG
Organism: Latrodectus hesperus; assembly: GCA_037975125.1. NCBI lineage: Eukaryota > Metazoa > Arthropoda > Arachnida > Araneae > Theridiidae > Latrodectus > Latrodectus hesperus. The sequence continues at coordinate 6,360,767 of CM075856.1, forward strand.
GGAGTAAATTCGTCGATTTACGATGCCATCCCTATACAATGCGACGTAGAAGAAACATTATCTGATGTCCTTGACGCTTAAACCAATCAGATATTTTAAACCGATCAGAATTGTAAATACAGTGGCGTAATCATGACCACAACTGGAACGAAAGAATTTTTTTTTTACAGTTAAAAAAATCTATATAGAAAATAATTCCCCAAGGATTATTTTAAATTCATAATAACAATAATAATTATAGATTTTCCATCAGACAGATTGTGCTGCTCATACAGTTCGACCCATCAGACAAATCAGATGCGCTGTTAAATTTGAAGATTTTGTTTTGAGAAAAGAATCATGAAAATAAAGTATATCCAACATTATTTGAATGGTTTTTCATGACTTGTCCAATGTCTATTTCTGTGGCAGAGGTTAATAATTTTTTTTATAATTTATTTTCTTTTTCCATAATTTTATTTTCTTGCTTTATTGAACGAATTTTAATAAACTGAATTTTAAATTTTTTCAACTGGTGATAAAATCAGATATAATCAGAATAGTTAATAGTGGGCAATGATAATATCTCCTAAAATGAGAGAAAAAGTGATGAACCAAAATTATTTGAAAAACATCTTTATCTAAAATATCAAAATTCTTGCCGACAATCATTAAAAATATGTAAATAAAGAGATGGAAAATAATATTAGGTAGGGAAAAAGGAAATCCATTATTTTTTCGGTAGTGATTGATAAAACTGCAGTGGTTTAGTAGCTGCATCCCGCTTCATTTTCCTTCATAGGGTTGCTGGAGCTCCATGGATAGAAGAGGTGTCCACATAAATCTGTGAAGTCCAAAATGCCCCCGCTGGTGGCGTGGATGTGAAGAGGAGGGTGCCTGCTCAGGTATGACCTCGTCACCTGTCTGCGTCCTAAAATTCCGAGGCTCTTAGTGATGTGCGAATATTCCAAAACCGTTAACCTTAAGGTACAGTGTGAGACTCATCTGCACCGCTATATAAGTATCGAGCGATCGATACCCTGTGAAATATTGATCAAATAAGTTCAGATTCATGATCAATGGAACGATGACATTTTGCAATAAAAAATCTTTTTTATGTTTTTCTCTTAGGCCATTCAGTTGTAAATAACAAGTTACAGAGTGTTAACAAATTACCAAATAAAATAACCAAAAGTATTATAAGCAATCATAATTTTCTATATCAGAAAACTCATATAACGAGATCCAGTTGCTCAGTAGCTTCCCGTAAGCTCAGCAAAGTGAAGCATCATTTGCCGCGGGCAGTGGTTGGGAGGGTGACCACGGTGTACCCTCCTTCACTGAGTTGCCTGAACTCCGTGGATTGGCGACGTGCCCATGTCAATATGTGACGTCTAAAGTCCTTCCGCTGGTGTGGCATGGATGTGGAGTGGAGGGTGACAGCTCAGGTGTGGCCTCGTCACCTAACCGTGGTCCAAAATGACGAGGCACCTTAAAGAGAGCAAATTCATACTTTCACCTTCGTGGTGCTCTGATCCAAACGAAAGACGCTCTCTATTGACTTAAATCGCACTGCCAAAGGCATAGCGAGCTTGGTTTGTCCAAGTGTCATAAGTAACAACAAAAACTCATATAACACACATTTAATTTTCTCATAGATGAAATTCCAAATAATAATAATAATTTTTTTAATTCTTATTTTATCTAAAATGAGAAAGATTTTCTAAGTTAGATTTTGTAATCTTTACGTAGAAATTTAAAAAATGAATGACTTTACTATCTTTATACAAAAAATTATTCCATTATCTTTAGTGGAAATTCCTTTCAAAAAGATATTAACAAATCAATTTTACTTTTTTAATATTTCAATGTATATGGTAACTATACTTTAAATATGACTACACTTATTTAATAATATGATAGCTTTATATGAATAAATCATGATACAATGAATAAATGATTTTTTTTTCTTTTGCACATCATGAGAGTACTGGAGAAAAAATTTTAGGGTATAAATTCTGATATGATTCTAAATACTTTAATTTTTATTATGTAATCTTTACGTATCTTTATTATTATTTTTATCAAAATCTTTATTATTATTATGTAAGAAGATACTTTACTGCCACAATATGATTTATCAGAAATAAATCATTGTGACAGTAAAGTAGTAATTAAAATCATAAATAAGCAATTTTTAAAGAAGAGCTACGAGACGAAAAATAACGTTTTCGAAGATAAGTAAAATATTCCATCTTTATTAATTTATGCTTTCATAAATATATTGCATATTTATCATTTTAATCAACACTGTTTAAAAAGTTGATGATTAATACAAACAAAATTAAGCAAGCTTTTTCATTTTGTGATAATCAACTAAAACAACGCCTATAAATGTGAGTTTACAAAAGTACATTTTTTAAATATTTAAGACTTTTAATTATTTGTGCTTAGAAACATTATCTTCACACAAAAAATTAAAATACAAAACATGCCAGAATTCGAAAAACATGTTTGCATTTTATATAAGTATTAATATATACATATCGAACATTTTAAAAAAATCTAAGTTTTATAACAAAAATCAAATTTTCGTAATAATTCCTTCACATGATAAACTTTTTTCAGGTGTTGTTGTTGTCGTGTGCCAGTTAGGCTGGTGTTATGGGGTGCGCTGCTCCACTTTTCCAACTGAACCATTTTTAGGTGTGAAGTCCGACTTCCTCAGTACACTCATGTCATAGGGACCCGTTTATAGGGTAGGCAACCATTCATAACCCGTTTACACAATGAAAGGACAAAGAAGGGATAGATAGAAAGAGAAAATACCTCTACGCCCGAAACGGGATTCGAACCCAGGTCCTTCCAATCCGCAGTCAGGCACACTGACTCTTTTTTTCAGATGATTTATTCATCTGAAATCAAATCCTAGTTAGCTTATTAACTAAAAATTAAATAGGAATCAAAAATTGCAGTCATTAAAAATAATACTATATTTTACTAAAATCGAAAATAAAATGAATAAATATTGAAATTTTTTTGTTTTATGTAAGGTGGCCTCGAAAGATTTTACTGTTATTTTTATATTTACAATTATGATAAATTTGCGTTATTAAAAAAACTAGATATTAGACATATTCAAACTGATCAATATATTATTGTTAGTGGAATTAATAGTAAATAATATGTGACTAGCAGGCCAAGCCACAGTCATGAGAGCCAAATTTCGAAGGCCGTAGTTCCCAGGAGAAAATGTTTACTCAAATTTCGAGAATAACCGAGATTTAATAAACGTTATTTATTTTATTTTGAACAATATATACAATTTACTTTGCTTTGTTTAAAACTATTCTTCACCACGAAATCTAGTTTTACGAATGCATCAGTAAAAACAAATCGATTGAGTTATGGAGCACTTGAAACTACCGTTTAGTTACGCTGCTGATAAATATAAGTTGGAAATCATTTCATCATTTTTCAATGCATTTCAACACTAGGCGTATTGATAAAAGCTTAAATATCTTCGACATTCACGCATGCACACGCAAACATAGTTCATAATAACAATACTTATATTATTATATTCGAAAAATATAGTAATTAAGGTTAATTTTTTTAAAATAACAATGCAGTGATTGGAGAAAGAATTAGGGATTTGACGGCTTGCACAAGTTTTTATACTCTAAATGGAAATGCATGCTATTCGGTCCGGTTTTTCATACGAGGAATTACAAAAATGATTTCCGTTTTTGAATACAATAACTTGAAGTTATTCTGGATTGGATTGTTTGTCGTTCAACAGTCATTTTTCTGCACACAGGATTCATTAGACCGGGATTTACGGTTTAAAGTGGATTCCGAACGACTACAAAGATCCAAGCCCAAGATGGCATTTGAACCCTCGAACTGTTTAGCTTTACTTTTTCCACAGATTATGTTAAATTAATGTTCTTCAAAACCCAATACAAGTTTTCTAGCGTTTATGTAATAGGAATAATCCAATTAAATAACTATATGCCACATTATGTATTAAAATTAGTAATAGTTTTGCCATACTGATTTTAGAAATAGTTTCTCCGATTTCTTATTCAATGGATTTCTAAATGAATTTTAAACACTCGTGATTTTCGCAATACAAATCAACACCTCATTACATCTGTATTTTATAACCACTAATTTAGCAAAAAAATATTAATAATAATAATAATAATAATAATGCGAATTTTCGGCATGGAATCCTTTTTGTGGCGAACATAATAAACAAAGTACACAATATTTTTTGCAAAATTATTCAGTCACTGCCAATGTATTATTTCATATAGAATCAATACAATTTGAGATTAAAAAATTAACAATAGGGGATTTACATACATTTCAGAATTATATTAAAACCTTGTCTAATTCTGGATTTCCAATGATCAAAGAACAAAAAAAGAACAGAATTTTAGGAAATATAATATACTCATGGAACAATAACCAATTCTTTTAATTGCATATTAAACAGAGAGTTATCTTAACAAGATCTTAAAAATGATTATCTTTTGAAGAATTAATACTTGCTTTCATTTTAATACACACAATAACAGTGAAGATAAAAATTTGAATAGATGGAGCTATTCAAAATTTTTTCTTTGAACAGATGGATGGCTACCCAGCTTTCAATGTGTGAAATTATAAGTTTTTTTTTTTTTTTAATTTCTCGAATATAATTGATTGTTTTGAATTTAGTGTAAATTATTCAATGTGTGTAGCTTTTCTATTTATTAAATAAAAATTATTTTTGCTTATAATGTATAATAACGTTAGAATATAACAGATAAAATATAAAAGATTCTTCCGATCCCGATATTCATAAATTGTTATATTTTATCAAACCTAAAATAAAAAGCAGAGAAACACTTCCTCTTTCGTACAAGAAACTTGAAAAACTCAAGGTCTGCTCGACCCCACCCTTCAAGGAGAAAAGACTGGCTCATGGCTTTTCGATTGTTTCTCAAATTAATTGATCTTGCATATTTTTCTTTTTACAAATTTTTATTTACGGGAATACTGAGTAAAAAACTGCAGCTTGCGCATTGAAGAAAAAAATTAAACGTTTTCGGCAGATGCTTATATGTTTTGGTGTAGAGCAAAGAATGAAAAATGGCAAAATCGGTAGTGATTTGTAACTTAAAAATAAAAATAGCAGCTTTAGTCGCAGATGAAATATGAAAGTCAGACATACTACACCCTGAAGCAAAAGTAGTAAATGAAAATATACAATTAAGAAATTATACCCTTGCTGACTCCTCTATTTGCATTGAGTCTGTAACTAATATAGGGGCTGATTACTATTACAACATCGTGTGTGACTAGTAAAATCAAAATATTTGAATAAAAATCTCGTAGGTGTTGAAGGTATTTTTGTTTGGTGCCTGCAAGGTCGAAAAATTGATTATCTCACTTTCCTCAAATTTAATGTAGTAGTAGAGGAATACTTAATTTCGAAACAAATAGAAATATTTGGGGATTTTTGGGAAACTGGTTTAATTGAAAAAAATAATGAAGATAATTCTTTCGAAAAAATAAAATTTTGTCTGATTTTGAGTTAAAAATTAAATATGAAATTCTAAGATACACTGTTCGATTGCCTTGGAAAGTAGACAAACAAAATTTCGATAACAAAAGAGAAGTCGCCGAAGCAGTATTTGACCAGTTATGAAGAAGATTGTTTAGAAATTCCAAACTATTTGAAGAATACAGAGAATGATTTGATGATTACATCTTCTTCTCTTCTTCTTCTTAGAATTGGGTTTGTATGTCATTGGGCACCTCTGCTTTTATCAGCATTTTGTACCATTAACTCCAAACCCAATGTTTCCTAGTTCCAGTTGCTCGGGTCACCCACTTTATTAATAAAGTCCGATAACCCTTTAATGGAGTCTAGGTGTAACTCTCTAGTATGGATGATGCCTAAAGAGGTTAATCTATCGAGAGCAAGAGCCTCGCATTCATAAATGATATGCTCTGCCGTTTCCTCTTGCGTATGACATTTCCAGCAGATGGGGTCTTGCTGAAACAGTTCCACCTAGTCAGAGAGTCAGTCATACTAGGGATAGCTTCCTGACTTTCACCAGAAGAAGATGGTTTGGAGGTCATTTCTACCTCAAGTGAAGGATTCATTATTGCCCCTTTACAAGACTGCCTCTGAGTTCCCTTGTCTTTTTCAGCAATGTCTACTTCGGAGGCATCACCTGCAGATGCAGAAAGATTTGTTATTTCTTGTGTCTTTTCAGCCACAAGATAACAATTTATAAGCTCAGGTAATATAAGTCCACCCAGCATTGCCTGAGATACTGGGCAAGGCAAATTACTCTAGAAGTTTGCCAGGCAACTAGAGGTTCCGTTAAGACACCAATACCGCGGTGCCAATTAGCCCTAGGCACGGATCGCATAACACCAGGGTTTACGGGAGCTGGTTCGCGGCCTCTGATTCTATATTCAAGGCTATCCTGTCATTCCTACAGGACGTTCGGTGATCCACCACCTACCGACGCGCCTGGTAGCTGCTCAGGCCCCAGGATGATTACATAAAACAAGGAATTATAAGAGTTATTGACCCGAATGAAATCATAAACGTTACGTTTTAACTAGAGAAATCCAATCGGGATGAGATCGTGCGACCAGTAAATTACATTTGCCCTTTGCTGCTTCTGTTAGGTCTTGGAATTCTCTTTCCTTGAATGACTGTTTGCATGTTGGTTCACATCTGTATCTAGAAAAATTTATGATATTCTTTTGAGATTTAGACTTAGGCCCATAGTTTGTAAATTTGACATTCCAAAAAGCCTTTTGAATATTTTAGTCCACGAAGAAGTTAGAGATGTTGAGAGATTTTTCTTTTTACTGAGGGCATAACGGACCTTTCTTATCGGCGGCGACGATTAAATGAATGAATTATTTTCAATTATTTTGAATAATATTAAACTGTTTTGTTCGCAAAAGATAATATCTACGTGGAAGATATAATCGGAAGTCATAATACTGTAGAACAAGTTTTATCCGTTACAATAGAGAATCTAAAGAAATTTTCTTTCACAAGCAGTTAAGAATTATATAAATGGCGAACCAGTTCTGAAGATACACAAAAATTATTGAAAGAAAACAATATAGTTTCAATTGGTGATTCCGAAACCATAAGAGATGATTCAGAAACCATAGGAACCAAGTTTTAAATCAGAATTGTACATTACACTAAAATAAGCGATGTAGTGAAACGAAATACAGAAGACACAATTTTTCAATTGAATATAATTAAAATTTTCAGCATGAAAATTAATTTTAATGCGGGATCCGGTGGTGTTCATAGCTAAGCAACCATTTCTTTTACCTAAGAATTAATTTAACCAAGACCTATAGTTTAAGCGGTTGAAACAATTGAAACATCTCTAACTGATATGGGTATCGAATCCACGAGCTCTTATATCGAAGATCAGAACTGGAGATCCAATTCCGTGCATATTTTTTCCACTCGCAGTAGATGAGATGCGATGAGAATTTTAAAATGGAGGAAAAGTTGTTTATTCTCTTGAAAACAAAAGTCCGGAATGATCACGACAAAAGTAACAATACAACAAGTTTAAATCTCTATTAGTCACGGTTTAAATTAATTTCTGATGTTGATATCAAAATGTGGAAATGAAGCCTGGCTAATGTTTTAAGTTAGCTTAAATGCCAATGTAATAGTAAAAGATTCGCTTTATTGAATGCTCACTTCAACCCCAGGAAAAATTTTGATGAGAAAAGAATTTTATTTATATAGACTCGATACAAACGTAGTTACTTCAAACTGTAAATTCAAATTTGAAAATGATAAAATAATTCTTAAATGAATTAAAAGAAGAGAATACTTCCAGACGAATAAAAAATTAAAACTATAAACCAAGTGGTGGCAAAGAATTCAAGTTGTAGATGTTTCTTCTAAAGGGGAAGGAAGCACTTCTCTGCCCTTCTGTGTAAAATCTGGATTTGAAGTGCATAAGAAGTTGGCTTTTATGTAAATATTGATAAGCTATTTCTTTTTTTAAGAAAATAATAGAAAGTACTCTGATATTTATTATAACATTTTTGATTTTGATGTATGCCTAACGAAATACGATTTCTCGTTTTTCTTTATTTCTAAACAAATCTTTTAATGTCTTGTTGGAATTTTAGTTATGGTGCCGAATGATGGCTAAGTGATTAGCGTCCCAAACTACGAAGCAGTAATTCTCCATTTCGAATCATATTTCGGACAAGGATGTTCCTTTCTTTCTGTGCGTGTATTTCTTTATCTTTCAATTTCAGGTCGAAGATAGCAGACTCACTTTGGGCCGCATTGTACAATTTGCCAGTTTGAAGAATTGAATCCTTAGAAATAGATTACAAAAAGAACATTGTATTATAATTTGATTCCATTTCGTGCGTTATTCTTAATTTAAAACCAGGCAAAATTTCGGGTACAAACAAAAAATATGTGAGACAATGCTATATAAATTTTCCTGTTTCGAATATTCCACGCAATAAATTTATTTCGCTTCAGCAAAAACTCTATTTGGAAACGACACTCTGTATATAGAGAGGATACATTATGTAAAGTGTATAGATTGAGATGCGATTTTATTTTTTCGTTCATTTCTCTGAAATTTTAATTCTCAAAACCAATCCCTCAATTGGTTTTGAGACTTAAAAACCATAGGTACTAAGACAACAAAGTTCTTAGTATTGTAAAAAAAAAATATATATATAAATATATATTCATCAATTTTGTATTGCAGGCCATATTTTGTGTATGGGAATTTTTTTAACTTGTTTTCAACTACCAAATTTTATACTATGTTTTAGTACGAATAATAAATATTAGTATACTAGTTTAACCGACTGATGGCGCAATGGTAAGCGTTCTTAGCTTCGATGCAGTAGGTCTCTCGTTCGAATCCTATTTTGGGCTTTTATGTGTCTTTCTTTCTGTGTTGTGTACTTCTTTATCCTTTCAATTTTAGGGCGAAGATGGCACAACTATACTTTGTTACCCGATTAGACAAGTTGCCATCATTAATTCTATAATATTAACCTGTCATTGGAAAAAAATTGGAAATTTAAAAAGAAAAATAAAAGTGTGTGAGATTTAGTTTTTATATATATATATATATATATATATATATATATATATATATCACTGTATAAGGTACTATCAACTACGTCCTTTGTAGCGCTGAATAGATATATCCTAAAGGCAACCGGGCATTCTAAAGAAAATGCTTTTAGATATAGTAAAGTTGTTTCGTTTGTTATACATTTTTATGTAGAAATTTAAAAAGACAGCAAAGAACCACTGAATGTTTCAAAATGGTATCATGTAAACTAATAAATATTTAGGCAGCTGCATAACCTAAAATTTATTTTTATAATTTCTTCAGTCAAAAATGTTTTTATTACTTAAGTCTATTTTACATTTTAGCATTTTTAAAATTAAATTTTCAGTATACCCAACGGTATATATAATAATTGAAATATACTATTTAAAGTTCATTATTTTAAAATTTTCGAATAATTTATATAAGATATCTTTTAAAATACAGAAAATATAATTAAAAAAAACCTTCTTGAAAATCGAGGAAAAGAAACTAATACGTGGATAGGCATCAGAAAAAACAGGGGAAAATTACTAAAATAAGCTTCTTTTATCGAATAATTTTATTAAGATGTCATTAGCATTCACCCGACATTTTTAGTTATTTGATATTAATTTTTTTAAATAGTAAAATGTAAATTTTGACTTTATTATAATAAAAAATCGGAGTTAATATTTTCGGGCAAAAATGTAACTTCTATAGTTCATAAGGAATTTCGAATATTTTTGTTAAAAAGTTCTTTATAATATTACCAGAAAATAATCTTAAACATTCATATTTCTCTATACATTTAAATTATCAATTTTAAAGCTTATCATTTCAAATTTTTTAAATTTTGTAATTCGTCAATTAAATATAAGCTTCATTCAATTCATGTTTTTATAATAGCATTAGCATAGAAAGAAAGAAATGTTGAAAAAATAAATAAAAAGATATTCGTAAACAAAAAAACAATACGCACATTAAATGCTAACAGCTACAAATGGGAAATTGTAAGGAAGTATTTAAAAAATTACTTAAAAGTGAAATACTTTGTCAATTATATAAAATTATAAATAAAATTGATTAACATGTACCATTTTACGAAATGAAAAATATAAAGCGGAAAGATAGCAGTATATGTAATTATCAGTTCATTTCAGATATCGAAACAATTTATTTTACATTACTAGCTCCAACATTACTTTCATTTTAAAAGACTAAACAATAAATTTAAATATCTTATATTTAAAAAAGGGAATGACTTTAATCTTTAAATAGGAGCCTAAAAAATATAAGTAATTTTTAAAGAAACAGTAAAATTAATTATAATGAAATAACAAAGTTCAAAACACTTTTTGTTTGTCTTTTGTAAAATGCCGAACCTATTCATTATATGCTGAGTTGAATTAATTTCAATCACAAATAATGAAAGTTTGCTTTGCATTAGATGGAATGAAGAGCTTTTGCAAATTATAGAAACTTTCGCAAAATAAAATTATAAATAATAAAGACTGTATTTCCAAAATGCTTCGATAATTCGCTAACTTTCTACATTAATGGAAAAATAAATACTATCGATGTATATGGATTGTGTCATCTCTCTCTCTCTCTGTCTCTTCTCTCTCTCTTCTATCTCTCTCTCTTCCTTCTCTCTCTCTCTTCCTTCTCTCTCTCTCTTCCTTCTCTCTCTTCCTTCTCTCTCTCTTCTCTTCTCTCTCTCTCTCTCTTCTCTCGCAGCATTAAAAAATTGTCACTACTGCAACAATATCGACATATTTTGGAAATTATTTTACTAATTAGCAAATTCATTTCAGTATATAAGAAAGTTACGTAATCAATGCACATAGAAAAAAAATTAGTAAACTATTGAGATTCTTTTAGATTTATCTTTAACGTTTAATACAATTCGAATTATTTCCGACACGTTTAATAAAGAAACACTACATATAATGATAACATAAAAATAATGCATATTATTAACGTAATAATCCCGATGTGGTAACGCCAAAATAATAATCTCAAAATAAACACAAATGAAAACACACTTGATTAGTAGTACTTTCAAAAGAAATGATGAAGCTGTAAAATTAAGCACATTATGCATACACGCACGCACATACACATACAGTATACATTTATATATATATATATATATATATATATATATATATATATATATATATATATATATATATATATATATATATATATATATATAAATTTCGTGTCACGATGTATGTTCCCGATAAACTCCGAAACTACTGAACGGATTTTGATAAAATTTTGTTATCATTTATAATATGGCCCAACTTAAAAGATAGAATAGTTTTTATCTCTTAATTATATTGATCTCAATATTTATTATACGACATTAGTGTTTATTTATTGGTTAGTTCTGTAAGTTCCTAATAGGTGGCGGTTTAGCATCTAAGTTGCACAGGTATTCGGCAGATGGCGACGTGTTTATTTTTCTAGATTATACCATCTTCGAGAAAATTAACGTGCGCGCGCAAGTGCGTGGTTGAAAATAGAATTTACATATATTTTCATGATGTATAATCATACTGTAACAATTTTTCGTGAATCATTTTTATAATTATACTTTGTATTGTGTTATTATTGTGTAGTGTTCAATTTGATTATTTTTAATATTATAAATAGTAAAATAAAATTTTATTTATTACTGATTTTCTCTACTAATTTTCATACTACCTCGAAAACATATTTTTTTCAAAAGTATTTCTTTATAGACTTTAATTTTTTTATTTTTCTTTTATAATTTGGTAATTGGCTCTGTAATCGTGCTATTTTGGCAGCAAGAAACTTTGATGCGAACGAAATTATAACTTCCATATACAACAGATGTTGCCCGGTGACTTGATTTCTCTTAAATCAATCGACACAGTTATTGATGAAAACGAAGCAGTAAACTTTCCAACTGAATTTTTGAATTCTCTGGATATGCCAAGAATGCCACCACATAATCTTCAATTGAAAATTGGTTCACCAATTATTCTTCTACGTAATTTAAACCCACCTCAATTATGTAACTGTACACGCTTAGTCATAAAAGAAATGACAGAAAATATTTTCTAAGCAACAATTTTGACGGAAAAATTTAAAGGAGATATCATCCTGTTTCCACGTATTCCACTGATAGCGTCAGAATCTCCAATACCGTTTAAAAGGCTCCAATTTCCTATTTGTTTAGCTTTTGCGATGACCATAAATAAATCTCAAGGCTAAACAATGTCTATTTGTGGTTTGGATTTGGAAAACACATGTTTCTCACATGGACAGCTATATGTTGCCTGCTCACGTGTAGGAAAATCATCAACCTTCGTATTAGCGAAAGACAGGTTAACCAGGAATGTTATACACAAAGTAGTACTTAGATAATTTTAATTTTAATAATTTAAAATTGAAAAAATAATAGTTCGATGTCAATGCTATCTACCTCATTTATAGCAATTTATTTTTAGATGTTTTTAATTTATATAGTATATTTTATAAGAGTTAAGTCACTGATTACAAACTATAATTTAATATAAGATGAATAAAATGTAAATTCAGAAAGTATATGTTGGTTTGTACTTAACTTTCAAAATTTCGATACTTTACCTATTACTTTTAAATTTTTGCGAAACGTTTTATTTTTAATCTCATATGAATGAACCTATAAATTTTTTTAGAAAATATTAATTTGATTATACCCAAGAATTAGTAAAAAATTGATTCAGTGTCTTATAAAAACTCAGCCACTGCAACGCGTGGCTGGGTCAGCTTGTATATATATATATATATATATATATATATATATATATATATATATATATATATATATATATATATATATATTTAACTGTAACAAAATAATATTAAATACCTTTTCTTAATGATATACTGCTTTAGTTAAGTCTGAAAATAAAAATAAATAAAACATACATTTATTAAAATGAAGGAATTCGTAAATTGAAGGTCTGAATATTGTTAAAAAGAATTTTTTGGAAATATAAACCTACTCATCCATGTTAACAGTTATATTCATATCGATATTTCACTTACAGCCAATCTTCATTGATACACCCTGTCTTTGTTTTAGAATGATTCTGGAAAATATTTTTTTCTTTACTCATTTTAAAATTTTTTCCACATTGTTTTCTGTATTTATTAACAAAAAAAAAAAAAAAAAAAAACTCAACAGTAAAAATTCATAGAAGCTATTGAATTATTCACGCATTATCGAATTTATCAAAACATTCAGAATCTCCACAAATAAAAAAATAATAATGAAAAAATGTATTTCAGAGAAAACTCAAGGGATAGTTTCATTTGGTTTGCTTTTCAGCTTTTCGGTAAAATTTTTACTTTAGATCTAAGTTCATTAGGTCCTAAAGTAGATACCGAATTACAAGAAACATTCTGGCATGGGGTGGGAATCAAACTGATTTTTTTCATCCAGTTTATTTAATTCTTTCAGTAATTTTGAATAATACTTTAACATAAGGCCAGTATAATTTTGATTGTTGGACGAAGTACTATTAATTTTCGAAGTCGATTTTTAATTGAACTGAGAGGCTTACAGTGGACCATTACAAATATCACGTCCGACAGAATTCGAAAATAAGAATTGCTTAGCTGAAGTCTAGAGCACTAATTTGGAATTCACGATCAGAAGTCATTGAATATATAAAAATACGCAGCGAAACGTGTGCAGATTAATTCATGTAGTTGCTGAATATTAACAAATATGGGAAGAAAATGCATAAATTGCAAAAAGTCATTGAATAACTCAAGTAAAGAAATACGCTTGCGCAAAATCTATTGGAAAATATATGATAATCTTTTAGTAAAAAGCCATAATTAATTTCAAATATAACGATAACGAAAGATCATTGAATTAAAGAAAGAAAGTTTATTAAAATTCTTTTTTTACCGAATTGCACTTGAACATGTAATCTTTTCAAAATTATTGAAACTTTCCTACAATATCAAAGTTATATATTTTAAACCAAGTGTTTGAATTAACATTCAAAATTTTTTCTTAAATAAGAATTAATAACTTTACTTTGAAACAAAAACAATGGTTTATTTATGCAGATCAATATAAATTTATCTACCAAATATACTAGGAAGAGATATCAATCAATTAAAATTGTATTCGAAGCATATATAGTATTTGGACAAAACGCAAAAATATCCAATCAGTAGGTTTGTGTTTGCTGTGGTTATATATAATATTTTAAACGTTTTCACTCAAATAAATATACGGTATTTCATTAAATGGTGAGAAAAGTAAGTAACCAAAAGAAAATTTTAAATAAAAGAATATAAATTTTTTTCTTAATTAAGCGGATTTCATTTTAGGATTCATTATACTTTCTCGTCAAAATAATTTTTACACCATTGCAAATATAGAGAAAGAACATTTTGAGGTAGAGCTACAGTTTGATTTTGGAATCAAAGTTAAGAATTTGATAAACAATTATAACGATTTCATTGCATTCCCTGGAGAAATAATTTTATTACATTCACTAGCTTAATAGAATAATTACAATAAATACAGTGGATTATTTAAGAAAAATGTTCAATTATTTCTGATCATTAACTATTTGAAATAAAATTCATTAACTTGTAACAAATATAAAGGATATTTCTTGTGACCAAAAATTCTCTACATAAATTCAAAAATATAAAAGTACATATATGCCTGTAATAATTATTGAACTCAAGTTCGTAAAGTCATTTTCGGATGGATAGTAATGATTTCCATATAGAACGATTATTAAAAAAATATTATTAAATTTATTATTGTATGTCTTATATATCTGAGAAAAATTTATTATGATACAACGAAACTGGACAGCTCAGCAGTAGGACAAAAATGGAAATCACTTTAAAATCTGCTCTTTTTCACGAGAATATTCATAAGCAGGGTTTGAGTCAAATATCAAAACAGGAAAAAATTAAAACTTTCCACCTCACAGACAGATGCGTAAAAAGTATCAGCTGTATTCATAGAACAGAAACAAATATCTTCCGCTAATCAACTGTGACATTAGAATTAACTTTTCCTTATTTAACTTTTTTAAGGTTTATTTCTAATTAATTTCAATTACCTCTGGTTCTCTTCTGCCCACAAAAATCTTATTACTTAAAAATATTTTGTGACATCCTAGTATTTTAAATATTCTAATCTAATTGTAAATACACACAAATAAGGATCATCTTTTGCTCCCATTGGTGCAGAAACTTTTTGTGGGATCAATTTGAAGACCGCAAAAACCAATCTTCTTAGATGGGAAAAACGGAAGATGTATGAAGCTTTGCTCAACAATCCTGGTCAAACCCACGCTAACAGTATGATCTGTGGATCATCAGCCAGGATTGCCTCTGAAATTCTAAGATGTTCTAGGCAGAAGATACGTTTAATCGTAGGCTTCATAACTGGGCACTATTATTTCAGAAAATACCTCCATAAAATGGGACTGTTTCAGCAAGACCCTATTTGTAGGAAATGTCATACGCAAGAGGAAACGGCCAAGCATATCATTTACGAATGCGAGGCTCTTGCCCTCCCTAGATTAACTTCTTTAGGCATCATCCATACTAGAGAGTTACACCTAGACTCTATTAAAGAGTTATCGGAATTTATTAATAAAGTAGGTGACCCGAGCAACTGGAACTAGGAAACATTGGGTTTGGAGTTAATAGTACAAAATGCTGATAAAAGCAGAGCTGCCCAATGACATACAAACCCAACTATAAGAAGGAGAAGAAGAAGAAACACGCACACATTTGATCTTTGGCTGGGTCAAGTATAGAACCCACTATCTCCTCTCATAATAATACGAATTTTCCAACCAAACTACCACATCAATAGGAATTTGTTACTTCTTTTTACAAACAGAAAAAACCAAAAAAATGTTTACGTAATGTAACCTCAAAAACTCAATGTGCGTATTGAAGGTACGTATCGTAAGAAGTAAAATTTAGTAAACCTCAAAGCAGCCATTTTTATACATATGCACTAAAAGAAGTAAAAATTTATAGTACTATTTAAAAGTTTGTGGACCTATGATCGTATCTAGGACTTGACACTCAAAAGAAAGATTTCTTAACACTAAATTACGGTAAATGAAATCAAATTATTTTAGCTTATTTGTCATTCAGCGGTCATTTTGGCACATAGACCAGGATCCAAACGAGTTTGAAGTATATTACGAATCATTGTTATCATCCATGCCGAAAGTGCGATTCGAACGCACGAACTGGTGAACCAAAGACCAGAGCAGAAATCGCATGGCAGTTCATTATAAACCAATCCACAAATCGCCTCACGAGAGGTGTTTATTGTAATTTTAACCCGCTAATAAATGTTTTTGAAATCAAATATTTTAATATCAATTATATTTTTTAAATTATTGTACTAAACATTGTAGTTCAAATTAGCTTATCGTACTTTAATTCATGCATATAATAGATCAGTGTTAACCTGCCATTGGAAAAACTGAATTTACTCCAAGGACCGGTAAAATATTTCGGCACGTTCGCGCGGACCGGTAATATTAATAATTTGACCCAATGCACAATTTTTCACAAAGATAAATCATGAAGACATACATAATTTTTAAAGCATTTTGTTTGTTATAATTTACATTTGTATATTCAACTTACTTATATAATATTGCATCGAGAATAAAAGCATCAAAACTTAACTAAAACTCCAAGAAAATTCCAATGTTAATGATATATTTATTTTTTTTAATTAATATATTGGCCAAAACAACAATGAGTCGAAATGTGAACAATGTAAGTAGATACAAAATAAGGAAAAAATAATTTACCAAAATAAAGGATATATAAAAACTAAAATTAATGAGATTGCTGCTGGTCTTTGTTGCTGACTAAACTGTCAATTCTAGGCTTTAAACCAGTTACAGCAATACGTAAAGCAGTTGCAAGAGCAAGTCGATTTCTATGTTTCGTCTTAATAACAGTCATAGCCGAAAATGTAGTTTCACGCAAATAAGTTGAGGAAAAAGGCAATAAAATCTTCAACGCCTTTGCAGGAAAATTGGGGTATTCTGTTGCAGTCTTTATCCAGAATTGATATATATTTATTGATTTGAACTGTGATTTAAGTCCTAGATCTGAAGACAGTTCAATAAGTTCTGTTTCCTGGACTGTAGTGAGATTGTTATCATAATTATCAATAAATGGATTGATTATCCATAGATTACCTGAACGTACATCTTCTGGAGTACTGTATCGGTGGTCGGCCTATAAAAGCTAGATATTTCGCGGACCGGTAAAAATTTCTTGCGGACCGGCAGTTGAGAAACACTGTACTAGATGACACACAAATACACGAAATTTATGAAAAAATAACCTACTTGAAGGATGAATATTGGTCAGGGAAGTTAATAATATAGCCCGGTGGCTTAGTGGCAGCGTTACACGCTCCCATGACACAGGTCCGAAATTCGATCCTCGGGCTAGACAAGGTTGACTCAGTCTTTCATCCCTTCAGTGGGTCGATCAACTGAGTACCAAGCATGCTTGGGAACTAAACACTGGGGGTCTTACGTTAGGCGGACCACTTAACTGGGACATATGCTTCGCACCCCAGGGCCCTCGGTAATGAAAACAGTTATGGGCGCTGTAGGCCTTGGCCCACATGGGCTGTCGTGCCATGGAGTTTAGTTTTTAGTTAATTACATTATAATTATAACCTTAACGAAACTGAAAAATGTGTGTCAAGAAAGTAAAATAATAAGGAAAAAAAATTTCAACTGTCTTCCAGGTACATTTTATGTCCAAGTTTAAAATACGAAAAAGAAAAGTTCAAAATTGAATAAAGAATCTAACTAGGAATAATTATTTTGTTCTGTTTCCTTCATATATAAAAGATTGGACATTTAAGATTATTTTATTAAAATGCACGATATCCAAGTTGGTACAGTGTTATGTTTTTCTATTTTCATTAAATAAAATGTGAGAATAGAAAGCAATAAATAATTACTTTACTTTCCTGCATCATTTTATTGCTTTTGTTAGTGAGAAAAATAAGGATATGTTTTGTTTCTTTATTGAAATGCAAAAATACATTTCAAGGACCTAGCGATTGAAAAAGATTTGAAAACCGTAATTCAAATTTTATCATTTAATGAAAATAGATAATTATACTGCCATATATATAACAACATATTAATTTTAGGGATAAATATTTATAATTAGGCCTGTAAATATTATATTATTAAAAGTTGAAACTAAAAAATTTTCCAAAAATTTTTTTTATTTGAATTAAAATAAAATTTAAATTTTCTGAAAAATTTTATCTTATTATTTAGCACCCCTTTCCTAATGGTGCCCGAGGCATGATGGACCCCCCGGGCTGTCCTTTCCTAGCCCATGGCTGAGTCACAAGGCCCTCTGCAATTCAACAAGTGAGTAAGCAATGGATGGACAGGTCGTAAATAAGGCAATTAAACACAGAAAATCTGAGGATCCAGGGCTAGGGAAAGAGGAGGGCTGCCTCAAATGCTCTCCAAAACGGACACCGGAAATAGCCGTTGATGCTACGAAATAAGGCATCGAAGAAGAATAAGCTGCTTAGAGTTTCTAAGCAAAATATTTATTTTTTACTTTCGAGTTAAATTTATTTTTAATCAGAGTGAAAAAATACAAATGCCTCTCGAATATTAAGTAAATTTGCAATTATTATTTAATAAACCCACCAAAATCATTATAATTTTCAAATTAGAATTAAGTAACCAATATAAAAATATATTTACCTAATAGCTTCAGTTTGTCTTGATTGTTTAACTATTGACCCATTTCTTGTTTATTTATTTACTTTTTTGAGCTTTATTATAGGATACTATAGCTGCATTTCTATTTAAATCCTAATTCGTATAAATGTTCTCAAGCGACAAAAATGTTTAATTGTCTTTCAATTTACAGTTAGACAAAAAGTTTTTATTTCATTTATTAATGTTACAATAACATTTGCCCTTTAATAAAATGTGTCGCCATGAAATATGCGAAAAATTATGTCCATTTGTTTTTTAGTTTCCATCCATGGTTTTGTTGGAATAGTAGGTCCCCTAGCAGAAACAAAAATAATCTACTTGGAATGATTAAGCATCTCGACTCTATTTCTTTAATGTATTTCCAAAAAAAATATATTTAATTTTATAAGTAATATAACCTGCCTCAGAACTATTAAAAATTATTGTATATTTCAACGTGCATCTTGAGTATTGCATATAAGGTAGATTTTAATATAACATTGAGAATTTAAATTTTTATTTTTTAAGTAATTTCATTATAAGATTTTTGTACATAGCCAGCCAAAATTGTACTTTGTTTTCTATAAATGAGTTATATTTGTCTACATACATTTTATAAATAAACCGGAATCATTTTATTATTTAAATAAACTTAACTAAATTACTGTTCATATACTACAAATTAAAGTTAGTAACAGTAATTTATTAACAAGTGAAAAGTTTCATAGTTAAATTCTTGTATTATAAATATTTTTCAATAAGTTATTAATAAATTATTTAATAACAGTTTATTTTATTTTCATCATATAAATTGAATTTTGTTTATTATTTCCTAGAAAAGTTTCTTATTCAATTTAAATATTTGAGAGAATGAACTTCAAGAAATAGTGTATTTGCATCATAATTTATATAATGTATTCTAGTCTTACTTCAATAGCAAAAAATCAATCAATAATTTAAACAGTCGAGGCCTCTTATACGAATTCAAGTAATAAAATTAAATCAAATCAATTTTTGAGATATAATACAAAATATTATATTAACTGTTTATTCAATATTTTAAATAATACATTTTAAATAGCAAAATAAAATTAAATTTAAAGCATTTAATTTGAATTTGATTTATATTTTCTCTAAGAAAAGATGAGCCTTGTTTAATTGTAAATTAGTCATTGTTAAATTTGTTAGCATTTTTTAACTGTTTAGTTTAAGAAATACTAGCATATTTAACAGAATGATGCAATGGATTAACAGTGCTATCTTATAAAAATTCAACCTAAAGTTTGACATACTTTTATTACAAAATATAGTTTAATAGATTTCAAATCATATGAATGAGGTTGTTCAAGTAAAAATTTATTCTTGCTTAAAATCCTAAGAAAATAATCTTGTAATAGGAATCCTGTTTTGTCACTTCATAGTTATGTTATTTATCTTAGAAGATGATAGTATTTTATGTCATTTTAGACATCATTGTGAATTATGTAACAGTTGCTGGAATTAAAAGTAAAATTTTATCTGCAGGCTATTTTTACTTAAACTTAAAATTCAACACATTAGTGCTGAATAGCTGATTAAAATGTGTTTTATAATAAGTGATTACATTTAAAACTACTAAAATGAGAAAATTTCTTTTTTTGTCATAACTTTTACATAATTTTTGATGGGATTTTGAATTAATGAGAAATTTAAAAAATTGTATTGAGACAGCATTACTTAAAAAATTTATACTAGACTGAGGAAAAAATTGCTATGAATTATATTTTAAATTCATTTTGTATGACTTAGAAATACCCCATTAATACACAAACAAATGGTTTCTTTCAGTAGCATATAACATTGGAAGTCCAACTGTTGTATTTACTGTATTATAAAAAATATTTTTAGGAGAAAAATGTGTTTTCGTATAGTGCGCTTATATAGTATGTGTTACTTCTGATTCCCGCTTACATTAATGTCAAAAATCTCTAATATCTTAAGAAATACCCCTTATACACACAAACGAATGGTTTCTTTCAGTTGCATATAACATTGCAATATGAACTGTTGTATTTATTTTATTATAAAAAATAAATTTCAAGAGAAAAATTTGTTATCGTATAGTGCGCTTATATGTTTGTGTGATTTCTAATTCCCGCTTACATTGATGTTAAAATTCCCTAATATCTTAAGAAATGCCCTATGTATACTCAAACGAATGGTTTCTTTCAGTAGCATATAACATTGCAAGACGAACTATTGTATTTATTTTATCATAAAAAATAAATTTTAAGAGAAAAATGTGTCATTGTATAGTGCGCTGATATGGTACGTGTGATTTCTGATTCCATCTTACATTGATGTCAAAATTCCCTAATATCTTAAGAAATGCCCCATGTATACTCAAACGAATGGTTTCTTTCAGTAGCATATAACATTGCAAGATGAACTGTAGTATTTATTGTATTATAAAAAATAAATTTTAAGAGAAAAATGTGTTTTCGTATAGTGCGCTCTTATGGTATGTGTGATTTCTGATTCCCGCTTTCACTGATGTCAAAATTTACTACTATCTTAAGAAATACCCCATATATACACAAATGAATGGTTTCTTACAGTAGCATATAACATTGCAAGACGAACTGTTGTATTTATTGTATTATAAAAAATAAATTTTAAGAGAAAAATGTGTTTTCGTATAATGCGCTTATATGTATGTGTGATTTCTGATTCCCGCTTACATTGATGTCAAAATTCCCTATTATCTTAAGAAATACCCCATGTATACCCAAACGAATGGCTTCTTTCATATAACATTGGAAGTAGCATATAACATTGGAAGTCCAACAGTTGTATTTCCTTTATTAAAATATTTTTTAGGAGAAAAATGTGTTTTCGTATAGTGCGCTTAAATAGTATGTGTGACTTCTGATTCCCGCTTACATTGATGTCCAAATTTCCTAATATCTTAAGAAATACCCCATTAATACACAAATGTCGAAATTCCCTATTATCTTAAGAAATACCCCATGTATACACAAACGAATGGCTTCTTTCATATAACATTGGAAGTAGCATATAACATTGGAAGTCCAACTGTTGTATTTACTGTATTAAAATATTTTTTAGGAGAAAAATGTGTTTTCGTATAGTGCGCTTAAATAGTATGTGTGACTTCTGATTCCCGCTTACATTGATGTCCAAATTTCCTAATATCTTAAGAAATACCCCATTAATACACAAATGAATGACTTCTCTTAGTAGCATATAACATTGCAACACAAACTATTGTATTTATTTTATCATAAAAAATAAATTTTAAGAGAAAAATCTGTCATTGTATAGTGCGCTTTATGCTTATGTGATTTCTGTTTCCCGCTTACATAGATGTCAAAATTCCCTAATATCTTAAGAAATACCCCATGTATACACAAACGAATGGTTTCTTTAAGTAGCATATAATATTGCAAGACGAACTGTTGTATTTATTGTATTATAAAAAATATTTTTTAGGAGAAAAATGTGTTTTCGTATAGTGCGCACTTTATGTTAAAGCAAAAATAATAAAAAAATAGCTTACCCATTGGAAAAGAGGATAACATAGGACCTGTGAACTTGTTTGTGCATTCTCTGTTTTCACAAGTAGATGTTACATTAAATGATCGCATTGTATCTGATTCTAATAACACATACCCCTATTGAGCCTATATTGAAACATTACTAAATCACGGATATGATAGTAAAACGTCCCAGCTTACTGCTGAATTGTTTTACAAGGATTCGGATGATGGTTTCAACAAAAGAGCAGCTTTTTTAAAGACAGTGCTACTGTAGATATGATTGGTGGTATTCACAGTGGCATATTTCATCAAGAAAGACTTTTATTGAATTTAGTGGACTTAAAAGTAAAACTTATTCGAAGCAACCCAGAATTTTATAATATAGGTAGTGAAGGATTTAAAGTAGTTTTGGAACATATTTCTCTATTTATACGAAAAGTTCGTGTAAGTCCTGGCGTCATATTAGGACATGCTAAAGCCTTACAATCAAAAATGGCAAAATACTCCATCAATCGAGTATTAAATAAAGTATACTCTGTTCCAAAAGGAAACATGTCTTTTGTTCAAGATAATGTATTCACAGGACAGATGCCTAAAAGAATTATTATAGGATGCATTGATAATGAAGCCTTTCATGGGTCTTTGAAGAAATCTCCATACGATTTTCAACATTTTAACCTGAATTTCCTTGGAATATACATAGATGGCCAGCCCATGCCTCATAAACCTCTACAACCAGATTTTGAAAAAAATAACTTTATATGAGCCTATCAAAGTCTCTTAGGTACAGAAAAACTAGGACAAGACCGAGGTTTATTTATATCAAGAGATAAATATAAGATGGGTAACACTTTATACGCATTTGATTTATCTCCCGATTTGTGTGACGGAGAACATCTGAATCTTATCAAACATAGTAATTTACGTTTGGAGGTAAAATTTAGCAAGGCATTACAACAAACTATAAGTATTATTGTTTTTGCTGAATTTGAAAATTTGATTGAAATTAACAAATCCAGAAATATTTCGTTTTACTTTGGAAATTAAAAATAAATAATCATCAAATATTTAACGCCCTATCCCGTGATAAGATTACAGCACCGATATTTCAAGGAGTATTTCCATCGGATTTCATTCCACACCTTTCTGAAAGATCAGCTGCTATCGTAAATCAAGATGACTCATCTCAACCAGGATCTCATTGGATAGCTCTGTTTGTGGATGAAGACAAGAACTTGGAATTTTTTGATTCATATGGACATTCACCTTATTTTTATGGAAAAAATTTTACAGATTATGTATCTCAGTACTTAAATGTTTCATGGAATTCTGTTACATTCCAAAGTATTACTTCTAATGTATGTGGAGCATATTGTATTTACTTTATATTCAAACGCTGTCAAGGAATTTCTATGCATTCCATTGTGCAAAAATTATCTGTAAATAAAAGCAATGATTTTCAAATGTTTCAGTTTGTCAAGAAAAAGTATGCTATAAAAATGATTTTTAAAAAGTAAAATAAAAATTATTGAAATAAAAAATGTGTTATGTATTTATTTTAATATATTCACGCCTTAATATAAATAAATAACTTCCAAATATTTTTTATATTTTTTTCTTTTTTAACTTTTAAATTTTACAAATATAATTATTAAACAGAAAACTCCAATTCTTTTACTCATAAAAAATAATTATTATTAGTTTGAAATAACTTCTGGAGGAAAATAAAAAACATATGTAAAACAATAAATTCCAACGTTAAAATAAATATTTATATTTGACATCAATATAACTTTTCTCCATAGCTTTACAGATAATAAAATGCCTCTCATGAAGATAATTCTGTCATTCATTATGGAGATTTTAAAGATGAAGCATCCTTTTACTATGATAGTAGCTGGACCTACGGGTAGTGGGAAAACACATTTTGTAAAGAAATTAATCGAACATAGAATGATTCAACCTTTTCCAAAAACTTTACTTTGGTGTTACGGAGCATATCAAAAACTTTACGAGGAAATGGTTGGCATAGAGTTTTATGAAGGTATAAATCCTAATTTAAATCAGTATTCCAATGCTTTGATTGTCACCGACGATCTCATGAGTGAATTGGGAAATGATTCCAAACTGACAAAATTATTCACAAAAGGCTCTCATCACAGAAATGTTAGTGTCGTTTTTCTTGTGCGAAACATTTTTCATAAAGGAAGAGAAATGAGAGAAATTTCTTTAAATTCATATTATCTGGTATTATTTAAAAACCCTAGAGACCGGTCCCAAGTATCACACTTGGGAAAACAGCTGTACCCAACGAAAACCAAATTTTTTCAGGAAAGCTACGAGGATGCAACATCTAAACCTTTCAGCTATTTACTTGTTGATTTGAAAAAAGACACTGACGAATCTCTGCGAATGCGTACAGGAATGTTTCCAGGGGATAAATTCTGGATTTATCAGCCACGATGATATTTTTTATCATTCACAGATCTATAAATAGAAAGTTTGCGTTGATTCTCTTCATAATTTCTCAAGATGTCAGTATGTGCAGAGCAAACGCTAGAGCTCTTGAAATTAATTTCTAAAAGTAAAAGCGCAAAGCCTATTTTAAAAAAGTGTTCAAATAGTGTTATTAAAACATTGTGTGAGTGCGCAATTAACGTGTTACAGGGTAACATACCATTAACAAAGAATAAAAAAATCGCTTATATTCTTACAAGCAAAGTTTACGAAAACTTTCAGACAGAAAAACTCCCCTTTATAAAAAAAGACAGCTGTTAGTTCAACGTGGTGACGGATTTCTCTCAATATTATTACCTGCAGCTATCTCGGTTATTAGTAGTCTCATCCATGGAGCACAGTAAGAAATTTATGTTAGTGCCCGAAGATCGTTATCAAGCTCTTGATTATCTATCAGATCTTGATAAACAAATGAAAGCCATTCTTCAACAAAAAAAATTAACTGATAGTGAGTAAGCAGTATTATATTTACAAATTTTACAAAAATATACAAATATTTCAGTCGAAAAATCTTTACCATCAGAAGGTAATCACGCAATCCAAGAAGAGTCCTCAGTAGAAGAAAAACCTGTGACAGAATTGAAATTTCCAGTAAAGAAAGAATTGAATGATTTAGAAGAAAAGGCGATTATAGCCGCCCCAATGCGGTATAAGAAAATTGTAAAAGAAGTTTTTCAATTTCTCAAACAGCAAAATTCCTTAAAATGGACTCCTGAAGGAAAAATCATACATAACAATAGTATCATTCCAGGGAGTAACATTGTTACTCTCATTAACGACTTTTTAAGAAACAAAAGGCGCCGGTGAGAAGAAGTGTATTTTTAAACATTTTAAAAGAATCAAGTTTTCCGGAACATTTAGATGTAAATAAAAAATTGTATAAAAATTATCATAAACTTGTAAAACCTGTTATGTATGCTCAAAAAAATCATTGGATTAAATTTTAAACAAAGAGTATATTTGTCTGTGTTTTATTAACTTTTTGTATCAAAGCAAAAAATATATATATATATTTTAATATAGCATCTCAGTTAAGTTATTTATTCCATCAATTATTGATTGAAATTTTTCTCTTTCATTCGCGAAGCTTAAGGGTATTGAAGTACATAGTATAAAATGCATGTTTTATAGTGTAAGAATATATTAAATTCTGTATCGTAACGTCACACTACGTCAAAAATCACGTGAAGTTTTTGTTACAGCTTTTAAACAGACTTCTACATATGTTTTATTTAATGGAAAGGAGTCGCTTCATAATTTATTTGAGCCAGTATGAGTTCCTAGGCTATTTGTTATAGTACCCAAATAAATACCGCTCGAAATCATTTTGTAAATTGTGGGTTCGTCTCTCGGCTATCGCAATTTAAAAATTCTAAATTCAAAAAATATTTCTGTATGTATTCACAGATGGTGCCATGAAGAGTAAAATGGCGTCAGTGAAAATTCTCTTGCGGTGTTCGTCACCCTCTTTTTGATTGATAGGTGACACATTCCTTCGAAATGAATTTGTATTATTTTATGAACTTAGTAGTACTTACCCCCTTCAACCCCCAATGTTGAATTATTTCTCCATTCTGTGGTGTGTAGGGTCCGGTTTCTATTGACAACATAATAAATCACCTCTTATCTTATTTGACTAATAGGAGGATATGAAAAAAAAGTGGTAAACCGGACTACTGATACCAACAAAACATGATAAGGAAGGGTAAAACGGTGCGAGTTTAAAAGTGTAATACACACAAAACGTGTTCAAAGTTTGTGAACGTTATATCTTGAGTAAAGCAGCGTATGAGAAGTAAGATCGTGATTGAATTATTTTATAACGATTTAACATTTGTGCTACTTTGTAGCGTCGTGTGATGTGAGTTAATTTATAAATTAATTCATTCTAAATTTTGTGCGAAAAAACCATTGGAGTGAAATGGATAATAGAAGCCCGAGAAGTCCGTCATGTACTCCATTGGTAAGTTCTTAGCTAGAATTTTTCTTGTAAGATTTATACAATTATTACAAATGCATTAAATGCTTTAAGCCATTGATGAACATATTGTGCGCTTTATTTTTATGTTTTGCGTTTCTTATTTTGATGTGTAATAATGTGACATAATTTGGTGATGAAATCGATAATTATTGAAATCAAATGTATAAATTATTCTTACAGATTATTATGTTTAAAAATAAAACCTGTAAAAGTTTGATAAAACGGTAAATGTGTACGTTAAATATTTTCAAGAGTTTATAATTTTTCATGTGAATGTACCCTATAATGTGTTGGTGAAATCGTAAATCAACGCTAGATTTAACAATTAAGAACAACGTCATCGGATTTTAAAGGAAAATTAAAATTCTCAATTATTCTGAAATATACTTACATATTTTTGTTAACAATTTAAATTTGAATTAAAATATTTTTAAGAGTAAAAAGCATTTGAGATATATTTAGATACGCTTATAACCCTGTATGGAATATGTTTATTCAGATTTAATATATGAAATTTCTTTTTAATTTTAAAAATCTATGATTAAATACAAACTAGTATTTTTAATAAAAGTAATGTTCATACTTTATAATATAATCTAAACATAGTTTGATTGCAATCATTGGCCATATTCTAACGACGTGACTGATGCTATGCAAGATTTGGCACCGGTTGTGGAAGAGTTTTTGACGGAAGGCTTTTTTGATAACGACGAGAATGCGATACCGGGTCCGTCTCATATGGTTGTGAGAAACGGAAAATTATTTGATGTAAGAAATCAGCATGGAAAGGGAAATAATGTAAGTTAACTTAATTAAATAAAAACTTTTAACTCATAAATGATTTAAAATCTTGAAATAAAAATCAGTTTTTTTAAATTGTCATTTTAGGTTTCGACTAAAAAATTTGTTTGTGAAATTTGCGATAAAACATTCAGTCTCAAAACAAATTTAACAAGACATATTAAAACAATTCACAATAAATCCAAAATTAAAACTTGTGTGAGATGCAACAAAATTTTCTACCGCACTGATAAATTTAATAATCATATAAAAGCTTGTAGAAATCAAGAGAAAAAATGATTAAAAAATCTATTCATAAGAGAAAAGCCGTTTCAGATCTTGAGAACAGAAGAAAAAAACGTTGTGATAAAAATAGAGGAAATCAGAACCCTTGTGCAGTCACAAAAGTTGTAAAAACTCAGAAGATATACCCTAATGAATTAAATAGTAAAGATTTAAACATATTTCTTTCTGATAGTAAAATTACGATGAAAAATATAATTGAAAATTTTTTTCGTGAAAGTAAAGGTGTAAAATGGTATGGTGTTATACATATTCGTTTTAGACGCGCATTGATAGATTCAGAAGAAGATATTTGTTCTTCTTACTTCAGGTCAAACTGTATCACAACATTAAATGATATTGAAATAAATGATCAAATTAATGATGCTTATGAAAAAATTAAAACTGCATTTGAATCATTTGAAGGTAAAAGAAGCGGATGGATTATAGACAATATTATAGATTTTGAAGTTAAAATGGGTCACTACGAACTTCTAAGAGCCTCTAGTTATATTTCCTTACCATCTTTTATAGACAGGAAAAAGGCTGTAATAAATATTGAAAATAATGACCAAAAATGCTTCCTCTGGTCAATCTTAGCTGCACTATTCCCAAAGCATAATAATCCCCAAAGAGTAAGTCATTATAAAGAGCACGAAAATGCTTTAAATACTAGTATGTTAACCTATCCAGTAAAAATCCATCAAATTGATAAATTTGAAAAAGAAAATTTCTTATCAGTAAATATTTTTGGATGTGAAGGAAAAGAAATATTTCCTCTTAGAATCACAAAACAAAGAATACAAAATCATATCAATTTATTGTATTTAAGTAATGATCATGGATCACATTATTGCCTAATAAAAAATATGAGCCGCTTACTATCCACTCTAACTAAACATAATGGAAAAATGTATTATTGCGATTATTGTCTTTGCAAATTCCAGGGTGAATTAAACATATTATTTACTGTCAAGTACATGCTCCTCAAAAGGTTACTTATCCTAGTGAAAATGAAAAGTGGCTACAGTTTGATAAGCAACACTACCAGTTACCAATATCATATATAATTTATGCAGACTTTGAATGCCTTGTTGTAAAACAATATTCGTGTAAAAGAACATCTGATGTGTCCTATACAGAGAACATTGCACGACATATTCCTTGTGGCTATTGCTATATAGTTATTGGGCCCGATGGAAAAAGTATTGGAGAACCCGTTGTATATCGAGGTGAAGAAGCAGTCGACAAATTTCTGTTTGATCTTTTAAGGGAGGAAGAAAAAATAAATAATATTCTAAAGTCTCCCAAACCTATGGTACTTTCTGATCAAGATCAAAGTGATTTTGAGAGAGCTGTGAGTTGTCACATATGTTCAAAACTTTTAGGAAATGATCGTGTTCGAGACCATTGTCACGTAACTGGAGTCTATAGAGGAGCCAGTCACAATTCTTGCAATTTAAATTTCAAAATAAAGACTAAAATTCCAGTTGTTATGCACAATTTAAGAAACTATGACAGTCATTTGATCATGGAGAGCTTAGGAAAACTGAAATGGAAGAAAATTTCTTGTATTGCGAATAACATGCAAAAATATATCACTTTTTCTCTAGGCAATTTACAGTTCATAGATTCTTTCCAATTTTTAAATACATTATTGGAAAAATTAGCAGAGAATTTAGGGCGAGAAAATTTCCTTATCACCAAAGAACATAATAAACCTGATCATGTTGATCTGCTCTTACGTAAAGGTATCTACCCATATACTTATATGGATACTATAGAAAAGTTCGAAGAAAGATGCCTTCCATCAAAATGTCATTTTTATAATGATTTAACTGAAAAAGAAATTTCTGATGAAGAATATGCTCATGCAGAGAATGTTTGGAAAGAACTAAATATAAAGAATCTTGGTGAATATCATGATATATATGTAAAGACGGATGTACTCATTTTAGCTGATATCTTTGAAAATTTTAGGAAAATGAGTTTAAAAAATTACAAAATTGATCCTGCACATGTATTTACAACTGCTGGATTAGCTTGGCAAGCATTTTTGAAAATGACAAATGTTAAATTGGAATTGATAACAAATCCGGATATGTATTTGTTTTTTGAAAAATCAATGAGAGGGGGGATAAGTGTAATAACAAAAAGGTTTAGCGAAGCGAATCATAAATATTTATCAAACTTTAATCAAGCTGAACCTATAAATCATATAATTTATTTGGATGCTAACAACCTTTATGGTTGGGGAATGGAACAATTTTTGCTTGTCAGAGGATTCCGTTGGTTAACTATAGAAGAAATCGAAGCTTTAGATATCAATAGTTTGAAAGATAATAATAAGTATGGCTACATGTTAGAGGTTTCATTAGAATATGGAAAAGAATTGCACGAATAACACAATGACTATCCTTTGGCGCCAGAAAATATTTTAATAAAATCGAATTCTATATCTCAATATAGTAAAAATATTGCAAAAAATATTCAGCTTAAAATGAAGGACACATTAAAATTAACTCCAAATTTACACGACAAACATCATTATGTTCTACATTATAGAAATTTACAATTGTACTTGCAGCTTGGAATGGTTCTCAAAAAAATTCATCGAGTTGTACAATTTGAGCAAAATAACTGGTTAAAACCATAAATTCAGTTCAATACTGAAATGAGAAAATCAGCTCAATCCAAATTCGAAAAAGATTTTTATAAATTACTAAATAACAGCGTATACGGAAAAACACTAGAAAATTTGCGCAACAGAACAAATGTTGAACTTGTTCAGACACAAAATCGAATGAGAAAACTGCTTGCATCACCATCATTTCATTCATTCACAATTTTTAATAAAAACTTAATAGGTGTAGAAATGATACATAAAAAATTAAAGCTAAATAGACCCATTTACACAGGGTCAACTATCTCAGATTTAAGTAAGTATCTGATGTATGATTTTCACTACAATCATATAAAAAAAACATACAAAAATAAGGCCACATCACTGTTTACAGATACTGATTCACTGTGCTACGAAATTGAAGACCATGATATTTACCAAGATATGAAAAGAGATAGTCATTTGTATGATACATCTGAATTTCCAAAAAATCATATTGCATTTAGTGAAAAAAAATAAAAAAAATTGTAGGGAAAATGAAAGATGAACTTGCTGGAATTCCAGCTAAGGAATTCATAGGCTTACGCTCTAAAATGTACAGTTTGTTAACACCATACTTTAATAAGAAAACAGCAAAGGGTGTACCAAAACCCACAATAAATAGTAAATTGTCTCACGAAAATGATAAGCAATGTTTAAAAGACGGTATACAGTTGCGAAGAATCTCTAAAAGAATTGTTAGTGTAAATCACGGTGTGTTTACATCATGTCAAAACAAAATTGCTTTAAGTCCATATGATGATAAACGATACATTCTTGAAGATGGAATACACACTCTAGCGCATGGACATTACAAAATTTCTGAAATGAATAATAATTTTCTGGAATAATTAATTTAATTAGAAATAAAATAAGGGTGGGTGGTGGGATGAAACACTTTGAAGGAAGCGTCTGGCATCCATTTCAACTATTCAATTTTCCCTGTTGATGAATGGCTCTGCCACGCGTGTTTCGGTAACGAGGTGTGGGAACCTCGGCTAATGTCCTTCACAACTATGAAAATACGTTCATAAAAGCAGTAAAAAATAGCATACAATTGTTTCATTATGCCCTTTATTTAGTCTTAAATTATTATTTACAATAGAATATAAAAAAATAATAATTTAATAGACTCTAAGTTATTATTTTAAGAAATTATTTTGTTTCATTTCCGAAACATCATTTTTTTCAATGAAATATAGCAACATTTACAATGCAATATTACTATTATTTGACATGCAGCATTGGGATTGGCCCAGAAACTGTATTCATCCGCCAAGCGTAAGCATATTTCAGTACACATGTTTTTTCTCCTTGTGTGAACATGGCTCATCACACTGAAACATGTTTAATCTCATATTATTACGTCAAACTACGTCAGTAAGCAGTTTTCTCTGGTTATAAAACTGGTTTATATTAATTTTACTTAGGTCTAAAAGAAATGTCTGCATAAGATTTACTCGCTTTAACAAGAGTTCGTGGGGTGTTCGTTAGCGTACGCAAATCAATACCCCACGAATTCTTTTTGGAGATAGTGAGTTCGGAACCCAGCCTAGACAGTTTTAAATATAAATTTTTTAAAAGAGAAAATGAAGTTCCTTATTTGGTTTATAGATGGTGCCATGAACATAAAATTTAAGAAGCATCGAAATAAAATGTAATTAAAACTTTAAGTACAACTCAACTCAAAGCAAATGAGTTATTACGAGGTAGGCAAGCTATTAACGCCGTTTACCCGCTCACCAAAACGAAAATAATTTTTAAAAGCAGCAGAAATTCAACAACCCAACTCAACTTGAATAAGTTACCATGAGGCAGGTACGCTATTGACGCCGTTTACCCGCTGGTACCACTTAAAATTAATTTTTAAAAACAGTAGGATCCCAACAACTCAACTCAACTCTAAAAAATAACTACGTGCACTTACACAAGTTAGCACGTGACGTCACAAAACCAAGCCCCCTTTGATTGACAGATAACACCCTAAATGACCCTCGTACTCTTACTCGAATATCTAAAAATTGAGGGATCCGCACACTCTTCCGGAAGGGGCGTGGCTCAAGTGATCCCCTTATCAGTCAGATCCCGCAGATCCCTGATCCCCATGGGCCAGTACTCTTTTTTTATACTACTTATGTTGTCAATAATGACCTCTTATACTGTTGTTTAATTTTAAAATTTAAGTAAAATTGAGGAAATTATATTTGCTGCTGGACTGTAATTACTTCTGATCATTTTATCTAAACTTATGTTACATTTATTATAGAAAAAACTAATACTGAAGTGTATTACAAAAAATAATAGAATTAAAAATTTAATTTATTTTAAAAATAAAATCCCTTGCAGGACCCAACTTCAATCCATAAACTGTACCTTTCTATAACGAAGCCCTCCGCTCTTTTGCTGCCACTATGACGTAAACATCTCAATATATTTTGTCACTGATGAACTCTTTTACTGCTGTTTACCTTTAAAATTTAAGAAAAATTCGGAAAATTAGATTTGCTGCAGGACTGAAAGTGTTTCAGACTATTTTATCTAAACTTATGTTACATTTATTAAAGAAAAAACTAATATTGAAGTGTATTACAAAAAATAATAGAATTAAAAATTTAATTTATTTTAAAAATAAAATCCCTTGCAGGATCCAACTTCAATCCGTAAATTGTACCTTTCTATAACGAAGCCCTCCGCCATTTTGCTGGAACTATCACTTATAAATGTCAATAAATGTTGTTACTGGTAACCTCTTTTACTGCTATTTACATTTAAAATTTAAGTAAAATTCGGGAAATTATATATGCTGCTGGACTGAAAGTACTTCTAACCATTTCATCGAAACTTATGTTACATTTATTAAAGAAAAAAACTAATATAGAAGTGTATTACAAAAAATAATAAGTACATTAAAAATATAATATATTTTAAAAATAACATCCTATGTATCACCCAACTTCAATCCATAATCTGTACCTTTCTATAAAGAAGGCCTCCGCTATATTTCTTCCAATATCACTTAAAGATCTCAATATTTGTTGTGACTGCTGACCTCTTTTACTGCTGTTTACATTTACAATTTAAGTAAAATGCGAGAAATTATATTTGCTGCTGAACTGAAAGTACTTCAGACCATTTTATCTTAACATATGTTACGTTTATTAAAGAAAAAACTAATATTGAAGTGTATTACAAAAAATAATAATTACATTAAAATTTAATATATTTTAAAAATAAAATCCCTTGCAACACTCAACTTCAACCCGTAAATTATTCCTTTCTATAACGAAGCCCTCCGCCATTTTGCTGCCATTATCACTTAAATATCTCAATATATGTTGTGACTGATTACCTCTTTTACTGCTGTTTACATTTAAAATTTAAGTAAAATTCGGAAAATTAGATTTGCTGCAGGACTGAAAGTGTTTCTCACCCTGTTATCTAAACTTATGTTACATTTAATATAGAAAAAACTAATATTGAAAAGTTTTACAAAAAACAATAATAGAATCAAAAATTTATCTTTTTTTTAAATGAAATTCCTTGCAGGACCAAACTTCAGTCCATAAAATGTACCTTTCTATAACGAAGCTCTCCGCCATTTTTCTGCCACTATCACTTAAAGATCCCATTAAAATTTGTTACTGATAACTTCTTTTACTGCTGTTTACTTTTAAAATTTAAGTGAAATTCGGAAAATTAGATTTGTTGCTGGAGTAAATGTACTTCTGACCATTTTATCTAAACTTATGTTACATTTATTACAGAAACACTAATATTGAAATCTATTACAAAAAATAATAATTACAATAAAAATTTAATATAATTTAAAAATAAAATCCCGTGCAGGACCCAACTTCAATCCATAAACTGTACCTTTCTATAAAGAAGCCCTCCGCCATTTTGCTGCCACTATCAATTTAAAATCTCAATATATGTTGTCACTAATGACCTCTTTTACTGCTGTTTAATTTTAAAATTTAAGTAAAATTGAGGAAAATATATGTGCTGCTGGACTGAAAGTACTTCTGATTTTTTTTATCTAAACTTATGTTACATTTATTAAAGAAAAAACTAATATTGAAGTGTATTACAAAAAATAATAATAGAATTAAAAATTAAATTTATTTTTAAAATAAAATCCCTTGCAGGACCCAACTTCAATGCATAAACTGTACCTTTCTATAAGGAAGCCCTCCGCACTTTTGCTGACACTATGACTTAAACATCTCAATATATGTTGTCACTGATGACCTCTTTTACTGCTGTTTACCTTTAAAATTTAAGAAAAATTCGGGAAATTATATTTGCTGCTGGTATGAAAGTACTTCTGACCATTTTAACTAAACTTATGTAACATTTATTAAAGAAAGTACTAATATTGAAGTGTATTACAAAAAATAATAATTACATTAAAAATTTAATATATTTTACAAATAAAATCCCTTGTAGGATCCAACTTCAATCCATAAACTGTACCTTTCTATAACGAAGCTCTCCGCCCTTTTGCTGCTATTATCTTTTAATAATCTCAATATATGTTGTCACAGATGACCTCTTTTACTGCTGTTTACTCTTAAACTTCAATCCATAAACTGTACATTTCTATAACAAAGCCCTCTGCCATTTTGCTGCCACCATCACTTAAAGATCGCAATATATGTTGTCACTGATGACATCTATTACTGCTGTAAACTTTTAAAATTTAAGTAAAATTAAGAAAATTATATTTGCTGCTGGACTGAAAGTACTTCTGACCATTTCTTCTAAATTTCAGTAGACATGTCACACTATATGCTGTTTACAAAATTACAGTGTGGCCCTTAGATCTACTGGGACAACCTAAAAATAAAAAGAGTTAAATCACTTAAACTGTTGGGTGTCATAATAGACGAAAATTTTAACTGGTCAACTCATATTAAAAATCAAGGAGCCAAAGCCTCTAGAGTACACCATCAGCTCCTACGGCTGGCGGGATCCACCTGGGGTTTCTCCCAAAAACACAGAGTCATCCTCTACAAATCGGTTGCCGAAAGAATAATGGCCCATGGGGCAATGATATGGGGTAGGAATCTACGGGTAAAAAATCAGCTTTTACTGTACAAAATCCAAAGAAAATTCCTTCTCAACATTACGGGAGCCTTTAGAACAACGGCCACTTCAGCTCTCCAAGTAATTACAGGGATTATGCCCCTACATTTTTTCATCGAAATGGAGGCCAAAACCAAATACGCAATCAAGCAAACCTGTACAGACCTTATTGAAGAAAAAATCTCCAAGCTCACCATCCACCCAGGTAACTTACAAGTAGACAACCACATCAGTCTAGGAGATGACCAACACTCAAAAAGGGATCAGACCATCTGTCAGATATATACCGATGGCTCCAAAATGGAGGAAAATGTAGGAGCAGCCTTTGTAGCCATTTTAGAGGGTAACAACATCCACTTTGAGAAATTCAGGCTCAATCCAAACAACACTGTTCTTCAGGCGGAACTGTATGCCATTCTAAAAGCTGTAACCTGGGCAAAGACAAGAGAAGAGAAAAGCAGCATATGGTCAGACAGCCAAGCAGCCCTCATGGCCATAAGCAACCCCACCACAACAAGTCCACTGGCCCGCGAAATCCAACGAGAGATCAACATCAGCAACAACCTACATCTCGGATGGGTTAAAGCGCATGTCGGACTAGAAGGCAAAGAGACCGCCGACAGATTAGCAAAAGAAGCCACAACAGTGGCCGAATTTCAAGTAAATCTGCCCACCCCAAGATCTTTTCACAAAAAGGAATTCAGAACAATGGCCATCCAATCCTGGCAACTGTCATGGGACCAAGCTACTACAGGTCGCTTGATACATGATATAATTCCAAAGGTTAAACCTAATAACCAATGCTGGCCAAGACAGATTACACTAAACACACATTACAAAAAAAAATTACATTAAAAATTTAATGTATTTTAAAAATAAATATCCTTGCAGTCCTGAACTTCAGTCCTTAAACTGTACCTTTCTGTGACGAAGCCCTCCGCAATTTAGCTGCCACTATCACTTAAAGATCTCAATATATGATGTCACTGATGACCACTTTTACTGCTGCTTACTTTTAAAATTTAACTCAAATTCGTGAAGTTATATTTGCATCTTGACTGAAAGTACTTTTAACCCTTTTATCTAGACTTATGATACATTTATTATAGAAAAAACTAATATTAAAGTGTATTACAAAAATTAATAATAACATTAAAAATTTAGTATATTTTAAAAATAAAATCCCTTCAGCACCCAAGCAACACCCAACTTCAATCCACATTTTGTACCTTTCTAAAACGAAGCCCTTCGCTATTTTGCTGCCACTATCACTTAAAGATCTCAATATATGTTTTCACTGATGACCTCTTTTACTGCTGTTTACTTTTAAAATTTAAGTAAAGTTCGGGAAATTATTTTTTCTGCTGGACTGAAAGTATTTCTGAACATTTTATCTAAACATATGCTACATTTATTAAAGAAAAAACTAATATTGAAGTGTATTACAAAAAATAATAATTACATTAAAAATTTAATATATTTTAAAAATAAATTCTCTTGCAATAAAGAACTTCATTCCATAAAATGTACCTTTCTATAAAGAAGCCCTCCACACTTTTGCTGCCACTATGACTTAAAATTCTCAATATATTTTGTCACTGATGACCTCTTATACTGCTGTTTACATTTAAAATGTTAGTAAAATTCAGAACTTATATTTGCTGCTGGAATGAAAGTACTTCTAACAATTTTATCTAAACTTATGTTACATTTATTAAAGAAAAAAATAATATAGAATTGCATTTCAAAAATTAATAATAAAATTAAAAATTTAATATATTTTAAATATAAAATCACTTGCAACACCCAACTTCAATCCATAAACTGCACCTTTTTGTATCGAAGCCCTCCACCATTTTGCTGCCACTATGACTTAAATTTCTCAATATATTTTGTCACTCAATATATTTGTCACTGAACTCTTTTACTGCTGTTTACCCTTAAAATTTAAGTAAAATTTGAGAAATTATATTTGCTGCTTTACTGAAAGTACTTCTGACCATTTTATCTAATTTTATGTTACATTTATTAAAGAAAATACTAATAATGAAGTGTATTAAAAAAACAATAATTATAATAAAAATTTAATATAATTTAAAAATAAATTCCCTTGCAGGACCCAACTTCAATCCATAAACTGTACCTTTCTATAAAAAAGCCCTTCGCCCTTTTGCTGACACTATCTTTTAAATATCTCAATATATGTTCACTGATGACCTCTTTTACTGCTGTTTACTTTTAAAATTTAAGTAAAATTTGGGAAATTATATTTGCTGCTTGACTGAAAGTATTCTGACCATTTTATCTAATTTTATGTTACATTTATTCAAGAAAAAACTCATATTGAAGTGTATTACAAAAAAAATAGAATTAAAAATTTAATTTATTTTAAAAATAAAATCCCTTGCAGGACCCAACTTCAATCCATAAACTGTACCTTTTTATAACGAAGCTCTCCGCCATTTTGCTGCCACTATCACTCAAAGATCTCAATATAAGTTGTCACTGATGACCTCTTTTACTGCAGTTTACTTTTAAAATTTAAGTACAATTTTGGAAATTATATTTGCTGCTGGACTGAAAGTACTTCTGACCATTTTAACTAAACTTATGTTACATTTATTATAGAAAAAAACTAATATAGAAGTCTATTACAAAAAATAATAATTACATTAAAATTATAATATATTTTACAAATAAAATCCCTTGCAGGACCAAACTTTAAACCCTAAATTATACCTTTTTATAACTAAGCCCTCCACCATTTTGCTGCCACTATCACTTAAAGATCTCAATATACGTTGTCACTGATGACATCTTTTACTGCTGTTTACTTTTAAAATTTAAGTAAAATTCAGAAAATTATATTTGCTGCTGGACTGAAAGTACTTGTGACCGTTTCATCTAAATTTTTAATACATTTATTAAAGAAAAAACTAATATTGAATTGTATTACAAAAAAATATAATTACATTAAATATTTAATATATTTTAAAAATAAAATCCCTTGCAGGACCCAACTTCAGTCATTAAACTGTACCTTTCTATTATGAAGCCCTCCGCCATTTTACTGCCATAATGACTTAAGGATATCAATATATGTTGTCACTGATGACCTCTTTCACTGCTGTTTACATTTAAAATTTAAGTAAAATTCGGGAAATTATATTTGCTCCTGTGACTAAAAGTACTTCTAAGACTTTTATCTAATTTTATATTACTTTTATAAAAGAAAAAACTAATATTGAAGTGTTTTACAAAAAATAATACTTACAATAAAAATTTAATATATTTTAAAAATAAAATCCCTTGCAGTACACAACTTCAGTCCATAAACCGTACTTTCTATAACGAAGCCCTCCGCCTCCGCTGAGTAGTCTAAAGCATCACCGATAATCGGTTGAGAGCGTAGGAGTGTGGGTTCGATTCCCAACATGGCGCTGGATGTTTTCTTCGTTATTCTTCTGTGGTTGTAAATCTGTCATTGTGCTATTTGTCCTATTGTCGACGAAGACTTACAAGCGGATCTCAAGAATCAAGCATACAAGTCTGAATATATATAATGTAATAAAATAAATCCGCCATTTTCTTGCTACCTTCACTGAAAGATCTCAATAAATGTTGTCACTGATGACCTCTTTTACTGCTTTGTACTTTTAAAATTTAATTAAAATTCGGAAAATTAGATTTGCTGCTGGACTAAAAGTGTTTCTGATTATTTTATCTAAACTTATGTTACATTTATTAAAGAAAAAACTAATATTGAATGGTATTAGAAAAAATAACAATAGAATTAAAAATATAATATATTTTAAAAATAAAATCCCTTGCAGGACCCAGTTTCAATCCATAAACTATACCTTTGTATAACGAAGCCCTCCGCCATTTTGCTGCCACTATGTTTTAAATATATCAATATATGTTGTCACTGATGACCTCTTTTACTGGTGTTTACATTAAAAATTTAAGTAAAATTCAGGAAATTATATTTGCTGCTGGACTGATAGTACTTCTGACCATTTTATCTAAACTTATATTACATTAATTAAAGAAAAAACTAATATAGAAGTGTATTACCAAAAATAATAATTACATTAAAAATTATATATATTTAAAAAATAAAATCCCTTGCAACACCCATTTTCAATCCATAGACTGTACCTTTCTATAAAGAAGCCCTCCGCCATTTTGCTGCCACTATGACTTAAATATCTCAATATATATTGTCACTGATGACTTCTTTTACTGCTGTTTACTTTTAAAATTTAAGCAAAATTTGGGAAATTATATTTGCTGCTGGACTAAAAGTACTTCTGACCATTTCATCTAAACTTATGTTACATTTATTAAAGAAAAAACTACTATTGAAGTATATTACAAAAAATAATAATTAAAATAAGAATCAAATATATTTTAAAAATAAATCCTTTGCACCACCCAACTTCAATCCATAAACTGTACCTTTCTATAAAGAAGCACTCCGCCATTTTGCTGCCACTATCATTCAAAGATCTCAATATAAGTTGTCACTGATGACCTCTTTTACTGATGTTTACTTTTAAAATTTAAGCAAAATTTGGGAAATTATATTTGCTGCTGGACTGAAAGTACTTCTGACCATTTATCTAAACTTATGATACATTTATGAAAGAAATAACTAATATTGAAGTATATTACACAAAAATTATAATTACATTAAATATTTAACATATTTTAAAAATAAAATCCCTTGCAGGTCCCAACTTCTGTCATTAAACTGTACCTTTCTATAATGAAGCCCTCCGCCATTTTACTGCCATTATGACTTAAAGATCTCAATATATGTTGTCACTGATGACCTCTTTTACTGCTGTTTATATTTAAAATTTAAATAAAATTCGAGAAATTATATTTTTACTGCTGGACTGAAAGTATTTCTCACTCATTTTTCTAAACTTATGTTACATTTAATAAAGAAAAAACTAATATTGAAAAGTATTACAAAAATAAAATTAGAATTAAAAATTTAAATTATTTAAAAAATAAATTCCCTTGCAAGACACATCTTCAATCCATAAACTGTACCTTTCTATAACGAAGCCCTCCTCCACTATGACTTAAATAAATCTCAATATATGTTGGCACTGACGACCTCTTTTACTGCTGTTTACATTAAAAATTTAAGTAAAATTCGGGAAATTATATTTGCTGCTGGACTGACAGTACTTCTGACAATTTAATCTAAACTTATGCTACATTTATTAAAGAAAAAAAACTTATATTGAAGTGTATTACAAAAAATAATAATTACATTAAAAATTTAATATATTTTAAAAATAAAATCCCTTGCAACGACCCAACTTCAATCCATAGACTGTACCTTCCAATAAATAAGCACTCCGCCATTTTGCTGCCACTATCACTTAGAGATCTCAATATATGTTGTCACTGATGACCTCTTTTACTGCTGTTTACTTTTAAAATTTAAGTAAAATTCCGAGAAATTATATTTCGCTGCTGGACTGAAAGTACTTCTGACCATTTTATCTAAACTTATGTTACATTTATTAAAGAAAAAGCTAATAAGGAAAAGTATTACAAAAAATAATAATAGAATGAAAAATTTAATATATTTTTAAAATAAAATCTCTTGCAGGACCCAGTTTCAATCCATTAACTGTACATTTCTATAAGGAAGCCCTCCGCCATTTTGCTGCAACTATGACTTAAATATCTCAATATATGTTGTCACTGATGACCTTATTTACTGCTGTTTACTTTTGAAATTTAAGTAAAATTCGGGAAATTATATTTGCTGCTGGACTGAAAATACTTCTGACCATTTTATCTAAACTTATGTTACATTTATTAAAGAAAAAACTAATATTGAAGTGTATTACAAAAAAATTATAATTACATTAAAAATTTAATATATTTTAAAAATAAAATCCCTTGCAGTACCCAACTTCAGTCCATAAACTGTACCTTTCTATAACGAAGCCCTCCGCCATTTTGCTGCCACTATCACTTAAAGATCTCAATATATGTTGTCACTGATGACCTCTTTTACTGCTGTTTACATTTTAAAATTTAAGTAAAATTCGGGAAATTATATTTGCTGCTGGACTGAAAGTACTTCTGACCATTTTATCTAAACTTATGTTACATTTATTAAAGAAAAAACTAATATAGAAGTGTATTACAAAAAATAATAATTACATTAAAAATCAATTATATTCTAAAAATAAATCCCTTCCACCACCCAACTTCAATCCATAGACTGTACCTTTCTATAAAGAAGCACTCCGCCATTTTGCTGCCACTATCACTTAAAGATCTCAATATCAATTAAGGTTTAAGTGTATTACAATAAAATAATTAATATTTATATTAAAAATTTATTAGATTTTGAAAATAATATCGTTTGCCCGACCCAAACTCCCTTCATAAACTGTACTTTTCTATAAAGAAGCACCCCAGTTACTGATAATGTTGCTAAATGATCTCAATATTTGTTGTCTCTCATGAGCACTTATCTGGTATTTACTTTTAAAATTTAATTAAAATTCAATAAATTATAATTGCTGCTGGACTAAAAATTCTTCTAACCCTTTTATCTAAGCTCAACCTAATGTTACATTTATAAAAGAAAAAAATTAATATACTAATTTTATTAAAATAAAATAGATAATTACATTAGAAATTTAATATACTTTCAAAATAAAACCCTTGCAGGACCCAACCTCACTCCATAAACTTTACCTTTCTATAAAGAAGCGCCAGTTTTGCTGCCAATAATAGTTACTTATATCAATAATTGTTGCCACTCATAAGCTCTTCTTCTGTCGCTTACATTTAAAATTTAATGAAAATTTCGATAACTATTTTCGCTACTGGAAAAAAATTTTCTAACCCTTTTAACAAACTCATGTTACATTTAATAAAGAAAAATTTAAAATTGAAGTTTATTACAATAAAATAATTATAACAATAAAAATTTAATATATTTTACAATCATATAATCCCTAGCCCTACCCATCCTCCGTCCTAAAACTGTGCCTTTCTATATCGAAGTCGAAGAAGATTTGCAACTATTAGTTACAAATCTCAATATATGTTGTCTCAAATGAGTTAATATTCTGCTGCTTACATTTAAATTTTAATTAAAATTCGGAAAATTATGTTCGCTGCTGGACTGAAAATTCTTCTAAAATTTTTATCTAAACTCATGTTACATTTGTTAAATAAAAAATTTATATTGAATTGTATTACAAGAAAATGCTAAAAACATTTAAAATTTAATATACTATTAAAAACCATATTCCCTGTCCCGACCCATCCTTCCTTCATAAACTGTACTTCTCTACAACGATACTGTAACTAATATTGCTTCCAATATTAGTTACAGAACTCAATGTATGTTGACTCTCATGAGCTCCTATTCTGCTGCTTATATTTAAAATTTAATTAAAACCTGGAAAATTGTGTTTGGTGCTGGACTGAAAATTCTTTTCACCCTTTTATAACAAAACTTATGTTATACTTAAAAAAGAAAAAATTAAAATTGAAGGGCATTACAATAAAAAATAAGTACATTAAAAATTTAATATATTTTCAAAGAAAAATCTCTTGCCCGACCCAACCTCCCTCCGTAAACTTTACCTTTCAATATTGAAGCCCCTCTGTAGCTTCCCCTACTTGTTACACATCTCAATATATGTCTCTCATGAACTCCTATTGTTGTGTTTATTTTTAAAATTTATTTAAAATTTGGAAAATTATGTTCATGGCTGGACTAAAAATTCTTCATACCCAATTATGTAAGCTCATTTTACATTTATTAAAAAATAATATTGAAGAGTATTAAAATAAAATAATAATTAAATTCAAAATTTAATATATTTTAAAAATAAAATATCTTGCCCAACCCTACCTCTCTCCATAGAATTTAATTTCCTCTAAGGAAGCCTCCCAATTGTGCTGCCACTATTAGTAAGAGATCTCAGTATATATGTTGTTTCTCATGAGCTCCTATTCCGCTGTTTACATTTAAAATTTAATTAAAATTTGAAAAATTATGTTCGCTGCTGGACTGAAAAATCTTATAACCCTTTGATCTAAACCTATTTTACATTCATTAAAAAAATTAATATTGAATTGTATTACAATAAAATAACATTTACATGAAAAATTTAATATACTTTAAAAATAATGTCCCATCCCCAACCCAACCTGCCCCCATAAACTGTACCTTTCTATAAAGAAGAGCCCCTATTTATGCAACTATTAGGGAAAGATCTCATCATATGTTGTCACTGATGAGCTCATTTTCTGCTGTTTACTTTTAAAATTTAATTAAAATTCGGAAAAATATTTACTGCTGGACTAAAATTCTTATTAATATTTAATCATTAATTTATTAATAATAAGAATAATTTATTAATTATAAAAATATAGTACAATTACATAAAAAATATAATTTGTTAATATTTTACAAAAGAAATCTCTTGTCCTGCCCAACCACCCATCATAATAAATCATAAAATGTACCGGAAACTAACATATATAATCTAGCATTTACTAAAATTATAATAATGCAGTTTCTACACCGAATTGCTTCGTTGTAACAAAATAAAACATAAAATTATGTAGCAAATGAAGAATATATAAGTCTATTAATATTCCGAAATGAAATTATAAATTTTTTTAATATTTTATAAAAG
Organism: Latrodectus hesperus; assembly: GCA_037975125.1. Classification (NCBI taxonomy): domain Eukaryota; kingdom Metazoa; phylum Arthropoda; class Arachnida; order Araneae; family Theridiidae; genus Latrodectus; species Latrodectus hesperus. The sequence continues at coordinate 6,405,225 of CM075856.1, forward strand.
TATTCCCTCGCTTGCCCAGCAACTCACCATTCTAAATCTAAATTTAAAAATTTACCGGAAACTAACATATGTTATCTAATACTTATTAAAAATATCATTAAGCAGATTCAACACAATATTGCTTGCGTGTATGAAATTAAGCATAAAATTATTTAGGAAGTGAAGAATATATAAGTCTAAGAATATTCTGGAATGAAATAATAAAATTGGTTAATATTTTATAATAAAATTCCTTCGCCCTGCCCGACCAATCTCAAAACTTAATCATAAAACTTACCTTAAACTAATATATATCTAATTTAGCATCTACTAAAATTATAATAATGCAGTTTCCACTCCGAATTGCTTCGGTGTATGAAATTAAACATAAAATTATTTAGTAAGTGAAGAATGTATAATTCTAAGAACATTTCGAAAATAATATAACAAAATTTCTTGATAATTTGTAAATATATTCCCTTGCTTTGCCCAACAACCCTCTAAACTAAATCATAAAATTTACCTGAAACTAATTTATATAATCTAACACATTTATTAAAAATATAATTTTGCAGTTTCCACACCGAATTGCTTCGATATAAGAAATTAAATATAAAATTATTTAGTAAGCAAAGAATGAATACGTCTAAGAATATTCCGATATGAAATCATTAAAATTTTTTAATATTTTATAAAATAATTCTCTTGCCCTACCCAACCACCTTCCATACTAAATCATAAAATTTACCCGAAACTAAATATAATCTAACACACTTATTAAAATATATAATTGTGCAGTTTCGACACCGAATTGATTCGGTGTAACAATATTAAACATAAAATTATTTAGTAAGTGAAGAATATAAAATTCCATCATTATAATTCCGAAATGAAATAATAAAACTTTTTAATATTTTATAAAAGAATTCCCTCACCCTGCACAACCAACCTCCATACTAAAAACATAAAAATTTACCTGAAACTAATATATATAATCCAACACTTATTAAAAATATAATTATGCAGTTTCCACACCAATTGGCTTCGGTGTAAGAAATTAAACATAAGTAACTAAAGATTCAAACACATTTAGAAACTTAAGAATGTATACGTCTAAGAATATTCCGAAATGAAAAAAAAATTTCTGAATTTTTTATAAAGATATTCCCTCACCCTGCCCAATTACCCTCCATAATACATCATAAAATTTACCTGAAACTAACATTTATAATCTAACACTTACTGAAAATATAATTATGCAGTTTCCATACTGAATTGCTTCGGTGTGTGACATTAAACATAAAATTATTTAGTAAGTGAAGAATGCATAATTCTAAAAATATTCCGAAATGAAATAGTAAAATTTTTTAATAATTTATAAAAGAATTACCTCATTCTGTCCAATCACTAAATCATGAAATTTACCTGAAACTAACATATATTATATAATACACTTATTAAAAATATAATTATGCAGTTTCGACACCTATTTGCTTCAGTATAAGAAATTAAACATAAAATTATTCGGTAAATGAAGAATGTATAAGTCTAAGAATGTTCGAAAATGGAATAATAAAATTTATTAATAATTTATAAAGGTATTCCCCCGTCCTGCCCAACCACCCATATAATATATCATAAAAATTACCTGAAACTAACATATATAATCTATCACACTTACCTAAAAATATAATAAAGCAGTTTCCTCTCCGAATTGCTTCAAATGAAGAAATTAAATATGCAATTCTTTAGTAAGTGAAGAATGCTTTTTCTTACGTTTTCTCTATAATCTGATTTTTTAAAGTTAACTTCATCTATTTTTGTATAATACTTTCCCAATACAAAAAGTTTCAAATTATTGCTAAATGAAATAAATTAATTTGTTTATGTTTTATAAAAGTAATTCCTTAACAACCTTAAGCACCCTCAACCCTAAAGCTTTAAAATTACCTGTAACTTACATATATATAACCTAACACTTAGTGAAAAAATAATTTTACAGTTTTCCCAATAAATAGCTGCGATTTAAGAAATTAAACATAAATTTCTGTATTAAGTGAAAAATGCTTTTTTTCTTATATTATCTCTCCGATCTGAATCTCATATTAACATAACTGCTTCTACATTTGTACATTTCTTTCACAATACGAAGTTTCAAATTGTTACTAAATAAAATAATATTATTTAAATAATGAATTAATAACATATTAACAAATATAAAATATAATGAAATATTAATATTTCATAAAAGATATCCCTTGCGAACCCCAAACACCATCCATGCCCACAAGTTAAAAAAAATTACCTGTAACTAATATATACGAGGGTTACTCTGAAATTTTTGAGATACGCGCAGACAAGAATTTACAAAATAAAAATAACGGTTTAATTTTAAAGTACAAAGTATTTTAACACAGAAGACGATTTTTTACTGACTTACTTCAACTTGTTTAGCGTGGAATAAATTTTAAACAGAAGAGAAAATGGAGTTGACGCGAGAACATTTTCGCGCTATGATTTTCTACGATTTCAAAGCAGGATTCAATCAAGAAGAATGCGTTCAACGGTTGCAATTAGCATTGGGTGATGAATCTCCAGCTCGTGCTACTGTATTCAGATGGCTTAGAGAATTTAGAAGAGGTCGCAATTTTCTTCAGGATGAAGAACACACAGGAAGGCCGTCGTCGGCAGTAATCCCGGATAATGTGTCTGCCATACGAAAAATGTTAATGGATGATAATCGCTGTACCTATCAAATGATACAGAAGGAACTTAACATTGCATCCGCAGCCATACACAAAATCATTCACGAAGAATTACATATGAAAAAAGTAGTTTGCCATTGGGTTCCCCATAATCTAACTGAGCATCAAAAAGAGGAGCGTGTCAGAATCAGTAAAGAAACTCTTAATATGCTGAATGATGGTGGCCACCGCATCATTTCTAAAATTGTAACAGGTGATGAAACGTACATACCGTTTTTTGACGTTCCAACACGTCAAGAAAGCAAAGTATGGGTCTTTGAAGATGATCCCACGCCGACAATGGTGAAAAAACAACGCGCACTGAAAAAAGTGATGTATGCCGTTTTCTTCAGAAGTACGGGATTGGTCAAAGCCATCAAGTTGGAAGAACAGAAGACAGTAACAGCAAACTGGTATATCACTAAATGTCTTCCAGAAATTCTACAAGAACTGAATGTTAGGGGACTAATGCTTCACCATGACAATGCATCTTCACATACAGCCGGATTAACAGTTGAGTTTCTTAAACAAAAACAAATTAAAGTGATCGAACATCCGCCGTATTCACCTGATCTAGCTATGTGCGACTTTTGGTTATTCTTTAATCTAAAAAAGAACTTACGTGGACGTCGTTTTCATTCAGAAGAAGAGATTGATGTGGCTATAAATGCATTTTTTCATCTATTGGAAGAAATGAATGGCTTGAGGCATTTAATCCGTGGAAAATTCGTCTACAAAAGTGCATTGATGCTGGAGGAGACTACTTTGAACACACCTAAAATTTTGTAAGTATAACTTTAAAAACCTAGTTGTATCTCAAAAATTTCAGAATGACCCTCGTATAACCTAACACTTATTGAAAATATAATTACACAGTTTCCCCAATAAATTGCTTCGGTTGAAGAAATTAAACATAAAATTATCAAGTAAGGGAATAATGGTTTTTCTTATATTTTCTCTCTGATCTGAATCTCATTTTAATTTAACTGCGTCTACAGTTGTATAATACTTGCCCAATACAAAGTTTCAAATTATTCCTACGTGAAATAATAAAACCTGTAATTCTAACACCTATTAAAAATATAATTATGCAGTTTCCCCGTTAAATTGCTTCGGTTGAGAAAATGATTATAAAATACTTTGCTTAGAGTGTTTAATTTTATGTAATCTGAAATCTTATCTACAGCTATATTTGGCTAAAAGTTTCAATATTGACTTGTTACGAAATAAGATGTCGTTTTAAATTTTTGATTTTATAGATTATATCCCTTTCTCTTTACAGTCTTCTTCCTTAGTAAAATTAAATCAATAGTACAGAAATAACATACCAATCCTTTTATTCTACGGCTTTAAGGTAGAACTACATGTCTTTTATACCTATTCCCTTGTCTTCGAAGGAGAATGAAGAAGCTTGTTTGAGGATTAGAAATTCTTGTTTTGGAATAGCACCTTGTTCTTCTTTTAAATTTGTAAACGAAAATATTATCCGTCGTTTATATGGTTGCCTAAAGTATAATGATATATTATAAGTATAAATTGTAACAGTTTTATCTTGTTCAATAATGTAAGACAGGGCAGGAAATATTTATAGAAATTAATATTTGAAGCGGAACTACTAAATATGTTTTCTTTTATTCTCAGCATTATTTGTAAATTCCAACTTTATGCTATAAAACATAAATTCCAATTTAAAAATAAAATATTAATTAAATATTTTACTTTTTCGGTAACTTTTGTTAAAAAAATTAATGTTTTTTTCAAGAATAATAAATTGTTATAGAAATTAGTATTCTTTTTCAATTATATATTTATAAAAATTGCTTTCCATTTCCCAATTTCGAATAATTATTCGTATTTTTACTAACGAAGCTCTTATTTATGTCATTAGAAGAATGAATTTTAAAAAATTTTCCCAATAGACTTACTACGAAATAAGATGTCATTGTAAAATATAAATAATTGTTAGATAATATCTTTTTTCTGACCCAGTATCCCTCCCAATTAAAATTAATCAATTACTAAAAATTAACATACCAGAAATTTTTTTCTCTGGTGATATTCTTGTCCAACATCTCTTTTGTCCTTTTCTTCAAATGAGAATGAATGAACTTGTTTGATCAGTGGAATTCTTGTTTTACGATAGCATCTATTCAAATATATTCAAATTCAAAATATTGCTGCAATCATTATAAATAGAAAGAACATTTTCCATTTCATTTTATAATGCAAAACATGCCATAAAATTAGTATTTGTATAATTCAAAGCTAATAAAAAAATTTTCCTTTAACTAAAGTATACGTTTTAAATTCGAACAGTTTGCTTAAAAATGTTAAATTCAATTTAAGAAATAAAATTTTGATCATATTTTATTGAAATTTTTTAGTAAATATTTGTTAAAAATTAAATATTTTGGCACAGGTGCCGTATAATCTATGATTCCAAATTCTGAATTTTTTTGGTGATGAATAAATGTTGTCAAGATGGCGAATTGTGACATGCGTGATGAAGGAAATACTAGGGTTGCAAAAATATAATTTTCTACATAATTTTTATAGCTCTCCATATCTATGACGTAATAAATACCAGATTGCTAGATACATAAGAAAATATGCCAAAAAATCGCCAATCTCAGAATTTGGCATCATGGATTATACGGCACCTGTGCCAATATTTTTTTAGGAATAAATTATTTATAACAAACATGTATTCATTTTGGAATTATGTAGCTTATATACAAATTTATTTCCATATTAAAGTTTCAAATAATTTTTCGTTATTTTATAAACGAAGCTCTTATTTATCTCACTAGAAAAATCTTACAGAATGAGTTTTAAAAATATACACAATATTTTTTGCATTCATGTTTTTCTTTCAATTAACAGATTTCTTTTATGGTCGGATTCTAATGGTATGTTAAAACTCTTAATGCAACATACATGGCACAGGTGCTGTATAATCCATGATTCCAAATTCTGAATTTATTGGCAATGAAGAAATGTTGCCAATATGACGTATCGTGAAGTGCGCGATGACGTAAATGCTAGGGTTACCAAAATAGAATTTTCTGCATAATTCTTATTAGCCTCCATATGTATGACGTAACAAAAACAAGGTTGTCAGATTCATAATAAAATCCGCCAAAAAATCGCCAATCTCAGAATTTGGCGCATGGATTATACGGCACCTGTGCCACATAGATTTATATAAGCATTGAATAAACACAAATTTAAATAAGTAGATTAAATTTTACAAGTCAATGCAATGTTGCTAAGTTATTAAAATGCTTGGTTATGAAATTAACAAACGAAAACCTGAAATGAAAAACTCCAAAATATTAAGACGTTTTAAAAAAATTAATAATAGGGTGTTCATTATCGATATGATTAACGATTACATATATGAAATTGAATTAAAGATGCATAAAAAAGATTCATAATTATTAAAATTGACAAAGTTTTTGACCTTTTATTGAAGCGAATCGATCGGTTGTGTTGCACTACTTCTGGCCGATAAATTTTAAAGAGAGGAAACAAAATTATTGAGATGAAACATATCTTCAGCAATGAAACATTTGCTTCAATCGACACTTTTAATTTTCCCAACAGTGAAAATTACTTTGTTGGTAATTAATATTTTATTTCTTGTACACATTAGTGAAATTCAATAAAGAATGGAACAATGGTTATTTGTTTTGTTGTCAACTAGTCTTTCAATTTTTGTTCTGTTGTGAGATTTAATAAAGTATGTGTACTGTAAAAATTAAACTGTTTTTTATACTTAGTAAAAACTTGTTCAAAAATAAGAAAATATATTGCAGTGCATAAATTTTTTTCTTATTTTTATAATTTTTCATTGAGAATCATTCTTTTACATTAAATTAAATGTTAAGAAAATTCATATAAATGCTTAAAAATGCTCTAAATACGAAATTTACAAAATTAAACAAACCACAACACCTAAGAATATATTAAGTGGGAAATAAAGCTTAAAATAAAACTTTATGATGATACACTTCTAAAACTATATTTAAGAAAATGAAGGATTGTCGGAATATACTCCCCATATATCAGCATCTCTAGCGGTGCTAATCTAATTATAGGCCCATTTACGCAAAAATTAATCATAAATTATAAAATACAATTTAAATGTAATGTAATAATTTTAAAGAAAATATTTGAATCATTTTTTTCAAATGTAAATACAAATTATTAAATACTAATTAAATTAACGATTAATTTTATAAAAGATGCTTTAATTTAGTAGTATAAATAATAAAAATGTCGCACACAAACTAAAAAGGAATAGGTTGGCACAGATTTAAACGGTAACATATAATAATACAGAATAAAAAAATTATTAAAAATAATGAAAAAGTATAACATACAATCTTAATTTTAAGTTTCCAAAATATCATGGAGTTTGTAGAACACACTCAAAAAATTCAGAGGAGCCATCCTCTAACAAATTCTTAATAAAATCACAAAATGAAGTAAAATATTTTAAATTTCCTGTGAAAACATAAACATAGGGTTCTCTAAATAGAATTTTCTTCATTTTCATAATGTTTCTCCATCTCTATGACGTAATAAAAATCCAGGTTGCCAGATAAACAAGTATATCCACCATAAAATCATCAAATTCAGAGACTGGCTCGATTTATTATATGACAACTGTGTCAATAATGTTTCCTAAACTGATTATAAAGCTTGCTTTTGTATATTTTTTAATAGAGATGAGTGAGTTTTAATTGTGTTATACTGATGGAATGCATGTTATACATTCAATATAATACAAGATCAATTCTTGTATATCTTGTATTACATATTATCTTCCAGTATATCTTACGTTTGCTGAATTGTTTTGTTGAATTGAAAGGTTTAATGTTCACAAAATGATGTTGTAAAATAAATGCACAACGAAGAATTCTCTAAAACGAATGCGAAGCATTTTTTTTATATATTTATTGGGAAAAAGAAACATTTTCTAAAAGAATTTCGAAATACATAATGACTTTTTATTTAAAGCGAATCTTAAATTAATTCTTAATTCTTAAACTTAAGATTAAGACGAAATTTTAATTTTAAACTTTAGATGAAATATTTCAAAGCGTTTTTATATAATTCTGAATTTCACAAAAGATTAATTTCTCATAAGTATTCATAATTCTCGGCAAAAGTAAAATATCTCTTAAAATTTAAGTTTTTGAGAACCTATGTCTCTTATTTACTTTCTTAATTCTGAGGTGATCCGATTTCACACAATAGCTCAGGAAAGACCAAGTTTAGTAAATAATTCTTTCATAACTGAGATAATAACAATTTTAACTTGTCAGTAGACAATTCCATAGATTTTTCTTTTCTTCTAGAAAGCTTATATCATTTTACTTGAAATGTTTGAAATATATCTGTGTGTAAGTCCATTTATACGTGTATGCCCCAAATTGTTGATATCATAAAACAATGTTTCACCTTAAGAACTTTTTCTCACAAAACTCAAAATAATAGGTTTAAGTTATTGTTTACCATTCATGTCAAATATACACTTACAAAAAATAACAATATAATTTCGAAAATTAAATTTGAAATCTATTCAACAAATCCAAGATTTTAAAATATGGAATTGCATTTGTGTATAAGGCTTATCTAATACTGTGGTTATGATAATTCTATTTAGATTTTAAAAATAATGCCTTTAATTGCGCAGCAAAACATTCCGCAAAAAGCTAGTGATAAACTATTCGGCACAGGAGCCGTATAATCTATGATTCCAAATTCTGAATATTTTTGGCGATGAAGAAATGTATCGTGACGTGCGCGATGACGTAAATACTAGGGTTACCAAAATAGAATTTTCTGCATAATTCTTATAGGTCTCCATATGTATGACGTAATAAATACCAGATTGCTAGATACATAAGAAAATATGCCAAAAAATCGCCAATCTCAGAATTTGGCATCATGGATTATACGGCACCTGTGCCAATATTTTTAGGAATAAATTATTTGTAACAAATATGTATTCATTTTGGAATTATGTAGCCTACATAAAAATTTATTTCCATATTACAGTTTCAAATAATTTTTCGTTATTTTATAAGCGAAGCTTTTATTTATCTGTAATGTTACATTTTATTTACAATATATTTTTCATTATACTGAAATAAAAATTTATTATTTGTGTGCTTGCTAATATAAAAATGAAAACTTAAGCGAATTTGCTTTTCTAAAATAACCATTGTAAAATACCTGTTTTTAAATTAAAATCATGAAACAATTTTTATAATAATCTGATATAAAACATGATATGCTATTTCTTCATGCAAAATTTCAAATTAGCAAAGTTACCAATATCAACTTTTCTCATAACAATTCCGTTTTTATATATAAAAACCTATACTTTGCAAACACACATTTTTAATTTTAATAAAAAAATAATGAAATTTGTGAAAAAACTCATAAATTTCTTACAAGAAATTTTCAATTTCGTGATCATAATTATTGTTTTTTTTTCCATTTGTTGGATTTTTCGATAAGGTTTTCAGTGCTCAGGTATCGGTGAGAAATGGTTTTTCTGTATGGAAGACGAACCCATTTTATTCAATTAAAAATGTGCTTTTCAAGAAAGCCGAGTGCTAAAAGCTTTCTCTTACGACTAACCGTAGAAAGATGCGCGGAAAAACCATTAAAGTTCTTGCGGTACTGAACTGTAACCTTAAGTGCTATTATTTTCCAAATAAATGAGTTGACATTGGGATGACAGCAGCCATGATTCCTCAACAATTTAAAAATAGCTCATATTTTATAAATACAGGGTGATTCCAATTTTTTTCACAAACGAAGAGGGATGTTAGAATACATTTGGATGACCCAGAATTAAAATAGAATATTAGGTGGCTTTTTACTTCTGAGAAGAAGAAAAGAAGAATTAGAAATGCGCATCAAAAAAGCAAAGACAAATGACTTCAATTATTGAGTTGAATTACCTGCGGTCTCCACCACCGCTTGCATGAGGGGCACGAGGTGATTTATTCGATTTCTATCCGGCATCCTGACAATAAATATGCTTGGTACTTGCTTTCATGCCAAACCTTTTGACTGGCGTAACATATGGTCTTGGAACATATTATTCCCAGTTTAATATACGCAATTCCACTCCCCATATGTCCATATATAGTATAGGCAGGGTGCATTATGGTCCTTTACTTCTAGGCACATCTTTCACGATGGAACGAACTTGTTGGACTTGTGTCTTGGCCCCCCCGTTCACCACCCCTCAACGAGCTTTTTGTAACATTTAGTGAATGAAAAGCTTATGAACTCAGCAGAACAAATTGAGGAAAGAAACGCTGCCGTGGTGCGACGCCAAGAAACTCGACACAGATGTCCTTTGCAGTGTCAACAATTCAACGATGCACGTCGTCGGCGTCTGGAAAACTTGCCGTGAGTTTTCACGAAACAAAACATCTGTTTGTGAAATTTTTAGCAGAATTCATTCACTTTCTCAACGTTGTTGTTAGTTCAGGTTGGAATTCATTAATTCTTTCCATATGGGAATGCCACTCTATGTTCCTACGTGATTATTGCTCGTCTCGATGTTTACAATCAACAATCCTAATTATGCAATTTACAGTTACCCTTTTTTAGTTTACTTTTAATATAGTCCGTAAAAGCTTTGTTATTTAAGTTACAGTTGTCAAAAAGCCCGTAATCATAAAGTTTGTACAACAGGGACATTTTCTCACACAAGAATAAATATGATTTCATGTCAACTTTTACGTAGATACAATTGGGGTTTAAAAATAAATGTGCACTGTTCGGCCTTTAATATTGTAGTTCATGAAGAGGTTCAACTGGGAAATGGTTACTTTAAATTTTCAACAAAGTCAAAAGAAATGAAATGCACAGGCCATATAAAATCTTAACTTAAATATATTATTTTAGCTTTCTAAATAATCCGTATTTTCGAATTTTTATGACATTCACAGTTTCCAGTATATATTGCAGAAAATGATTTAATAATGCTTAATCATCGTTATCAAATGATTTGTTGATGTCTTTTAAGGAGTTTCACATTTTACCGATGACAAATGTTCTCGTGAATATCTAAAATTCAAACAAGTGGCGATAATCTATTAAAGATGTATAGATATGCTCTTAATTTTGTAGAGTTACAATTTACAATATACCTTGCACAAAATGATTTAATATTAGTCTTCCTTACTATAAAACGATGGTTATGCCATTCAAACATTTTAACATCTCACCGATAGGAAATATACTCGCGAAAATTTGCTGTTGTACTAAATAGAAAGGGAGATAAACTATTAAGGTGGGAATTCTGTATTTTATAGGGTTAAGATTTGAATTCGTGTATTTGTGAAAAGTGTTGCTTTTTCAAACATTAATGAATAAACATACAATGATGATAATTCTTGAATAAATATTTTGATCAATACAAGAATGAATTATACATATTATTCGTAAACAATTTCCTACTTAAAAACGGATCGAATAAGTAAAAATTGACAATAGTTCTTTAGCCACTATCAGCTTTCAATTTTTTAAGTTGAATATCTTATTAAAGTTAGCTTCAGATCTCATTGAAATCATCTGATTAAAATCATTAAGATCTTTTTAAAATTGGTTTTCTGTTTTAGAAAATGATATGTACATTTAGTTTGTATATGTCAGTTATTATATCACCATGGTTTAAGTTATATTCATCAGGTGTTTTCATTATGTAATAAGATGCATTCAAAATAAATCCTAGAATATTCTAAGATTTGAGTTTATTAATACTGTTATCTGTCATATTTATCCACACAGAAAAAGGACAAATTATAATGTGGTGAATAGAACCCATTTGGGTCATCTTTCTTTTTCAAAATTAATGAATAATACCTCTTATCAGGGATCTTTTTTTCCAATTATGTTTAGTCCCTAGAGCATTTTTTTATCCAATTAAGCTTATCATTTACATACGATCCCAATAATTTACGTCATTAATAATAAATATTTTTTAAACAGTAGAAAGTTATGTGTACTTATTTATTTCTTTGTTTAAGAAAAACTGAGAATTATGATTTTTCAGAGTTACAATTGAATTTTTATTTCCTCTGAAAAATATTTTATTATCTTTTCTGGTTGTGCAATTCTTTTGCTCCGGAATGTAAAAGCAGAGGTAGATCACGTGGTTCAAGTGACTAGATAATGTAAACAAAAATGTACAGAGAACATCGGTGTTAATAAGTGAAAGAACGTGGCATATCAGAGTGATCAAGATGATTGAGGCAGGTTTTATTCGAAATCGAATAGAAAGCTTACCAAAAAAAATTATAATTTATCAGTTTTCTTTTCCGGATGTTACTGACTTAGCTCAAATGAAAGGATCATTCTCATATAAAAAGTGGTAATTATTTCTTTTTAAATTTTTTGGTGGAATCATATTAATAAAAAAGAAATTATCTGAATACACTATTTGTGGTAAGCCTACTTGTGTGTGTATGCAGTAAAAAAAAACATTTTTGATTTATTGTAAAACAATCAAGTTTTTAAAACGTAACTTTTAAGAGAATGATATCTTTATTAAAGTTTGAAAAGGAAAATGAAAAACCTGTATAATTGAAGGGTCAGTAGAACCAAGGAAAATTTACCGAACTAATAAAAGAAAAAGTGTTTTTAAAGAATTAGATATTAATAGCGTCAAAGCAAAATAAATTAAATACTAATGGGAAAAACTTACAAGCCATGATAAAGAAAAAACTCAGTAAAAGGAAGAAATATCGCATTTAGGGAAACCAGTGTAAAAACAAATTACTTTTGACTGTGTTTATTCTTGTAGGCTATATATACCATTAAAGAAATTGCTGACATTTTCAACTGTTACTTCTTTGATTATATAAATAAGTGAATAATAATCTCAATTTATTTAAGATATGTTTGTGTCTCTTGCGGTCATGGCACTGATACCGTATAATCCACGATTCCAAATTCTGAATTTTTTTCTCAATGAAGAAATGTTGCCAAGATGACGTATTGTGACATGCGTGATGAAGGAAATACTAGGGTTTCCAAAATAGAATTTTCTGCATAATTTTTATAGCTCTCCATATCTATGACGTAATAAATACCAGGTTGCCAGATACATAAGAAAATATGCCAAAAAATCGCCAATCTCAGAATTTGGCGCATGGATTATACGGCATCTGTGCCCCCGAAGAGAATATATCTAGCTAGACATTTCTAGTGTGTTAATATGTATTGCTGAGATATTATTTTTCTTGATTTTTTCATAATAATTATTTGGTAAATAAAGAAGCACGGAATCTTGACGGTGAGTTTACTTGCATTCCAGTGGTCACTAGAATTAGACATGAATCCTGCATAAGAACTTGAAAATTTGTGTTTGCATACATCATAAGAATGTTATTCAGACTTTTAACTTCTAAAATATTTTTAATTGCAGTCTTATTCTTACTTAATCTCGAGAATTTACTTTATTCATTGATTATGGAATGTGTGTGATACCAACCATTCATCATAAATATTTTTGATAAAAAGAAGAGTTCATTTCTGTAGATCACACACACACAGATTATTTGCTGAAGATTATACAGCAATAATCGGACATGAGTACATAATTCTAATTTATAATCATACACTAAAATTAATAATCGTTTTAACATCATGTTTTGCATGATTTTTTTTACTTTCTCTTTGTTTTTTAACAGTTTAATAGCACAATTTTCGCTACACGTTTATATAGTGTTACGATGGTTACATAAATAAATGAATAATAATCTTCATTTATTTAAGATATGTTTGTGTCTCTTGCAGTCATGGAACTGATGCCGTATAATCCACGATTCCAAATTCTGATTTTTTTGTCGATGAAAAATTGTCGCCAAGATGACGTATTGTGACGTGCGTGATGAAGGAAATACTAGGGTTGCTAAAATAGAATTTTCTGCTTAATTTTTATAGTTTTCCATATCTATGACGTAATAGATACTAGGTTGTCGGATACATTAGAAAATCCTCGAAAAAATCGCCAATCTCAGAATTTGGAATCCTGGATTATACGGTATCTGTGCCGTGGTGATTTCTATAGCTGAATTTTTTATTTTCTCCAAGAAATTTTACAAAATTGTATTTTAAGAGTTCATTTGAATCAATTAAATAAAATTATTTATATATTTATATTTTATATACTTTTATACATAAATTTTATATATATATAATTTTTATATATACATAAAATTTTATTTATATTTATATATATATAATATTTATATATATATATATATTCCAACGGCGTGACATTGGGTAACGAGCCCTATGTCACCACAAGACCAGAAACTGCAACTCATTTATCGTTACCCAGCGGACACCTATGAACCAAGTCATGGATGCCAATAACGTTGCCAGCGCCATACCACCACAAACCAGTTTATAGGGTGGGCCATATTCATACATAATCACAGAAGAAAGAACAGTGAAAACAGAGAATAAAAGTAACATCCATGTTCGAACCAGGATATATACATCTATATATAGATATATATAGATAGTAGATAGATAGATAGATAGATAGATAGATAGATAGATAGATAGATAGATAGATATAGATATAGATATATAATTTCTTAATATATAAATTAATATCAATTATTATAACAGTGCAGATGAGAACCATTTGAGAGGTTTAACATACACAAAAAAGACAGAAATATCATAAGTTTAAAGCATGTTGACTAAGGATTATCTTTAATTTACTTTAGTGTTATATTACTTTACATGATATTGTTTAATTCCTTAACAAAATATCAATTGTAACTTTAAAGTTTGCCCTGTTTCTGCATTTATTATTAATAATTTCTTGGTACTTTTGCATTTCGCCGGCGCAAATTTCGCCAAGAGCCAATCATGTCGCCAATTGGCCACAACACACAGTATACGCAAAAAAATGTTCATAAATGTTAGCTATAAGAATTTTTTACTTTGGAGGCATAAACATTATAACATCGTTTAAAATTTTTTCAAATGGATCTTTCGTTTCCCTTCTCTACATAAATTTCGCGAGATAACTTTCCAGATGATGACGTGCCGTTCCTCTGTGCTTCTTATTTCGCCATTTGGCGCTACCCCACAGTCTTTCTATTTTTTGGGTATGCGTTCCAGTTTGAGGATCGACAAAATTGTATTTGTGGTTCACTTTGAAATGCTTGAAACTTTCCCGTTCTAATTTTTCAGTGCATTATGATTTTCCCGAATCAGAATATATTACAGTTCCTTTTTTGATATTTTCCTTAATGGCTTTTAATATTAGTACTCATGGATTGGTTAAGCACCTTCACAAGGAAACATTCGTTTGTCTCACGGCAAACTCCACTAAAAATCCACTATTGTGGTAAAATGCGTCCCGCATTATTTTTACGTTTCGTGAACATACGTTCATCCATTTAAACGATCTTACCCGGTCCTCCTATTTTCCATTGTTGAAGCTTATGCAATGAATCCACACAAAACCCTCGTATGTAGTTATTCCAGTCCGCAATGTTCCGAGACTCTGATTTTCAATTGCTTTTCACGTCATTTAATTGAAGTCAATTCTTTGCTCCAACTATAAATAAACCTCACACACGTCAAGAAATTCAATTTCGATGACTCGAACCAAGTGCCTTTCCTGATGCTTCTCTTACTGCGACGAGTTGATAGATTGCAGCGCCATTGAATTCCGTCTCCATCTCATGATTATTATCACAAGTAGCAAGTTTAGGCAAAATGCCTTTAGCTTGAAAGAATCTGACAGATTCTTCCTCCGTTCTGGGCAAATACCAAATTTTTATTGGTTTTTCATTCATTTTTAACGTATTAGGAAGTAACTGATGTAGCAACTCTAAAATTTAAATTTATTTATTTTACTGTTATTCTCGTGTTCACGCTATGCGTAGAATCATGGGTGCCAGAGACTCAATTTATTTACTTATTATATTAGATTACAATTTATCGGGTGATGCATATTTCAAAATCTTATTTTTTAAAAAATATTTTTATGTGAATTTGTTATTATTATTATTTTTTAAAATATATTTTTAAAATCTGATTTTTTCTAGAGAGAGTTCATGAAATTATTAAATTTGCATATATAGCAACATAGCTTGAAATTATGAAATGGAAGAAAAAAGAGTTGAAATAAAGTCGCTGAGATAGTGAAAGGCCGTCACATGTTTTGGAGATATTCCCGACTGTATCATTTTTGGCGACTTTATCACCTGCACCGGCGAAATGGAAAAGTATTACTGCCTTCTGTTATTTTTAAGAAATTTTTATTGGATTAAAATAAAAATTTGAATACATTCGGATTCTGTGAAAATTTTAAATCGATTTTATTTTTTTTTAATGTTATTCTAAATCTATGCATCACGCATTTACAGTGTGGTCAAAAATATTACATTAATTTAATTAAATAATTTCTCTCTGATTCTTTTGAAAAAAAATCAGATGAAAAATATAAACATTTATCCAAAAAAAATTTAAGTTTTTTTTCCTTTTTTTTGTGCAAGACTTTTTTAAAACAAAGCTTAGTAACAATTGATACAAAGAAAAAACAAATCACGGATATCATACCATAATCTTGTTCTTTTCTTTCGCTGATCAAGCCTCAGATAATTCAATAATATGAGATTTCTTGTAAAATAGAAAAGGAATTTTATAATTCTATTTATGTAGAATCTCTTTTGAACACTTGCATTTCACACCTATTTTTCCTTTAAACATTCCTCTATCGCTTAAAATAAATAGAATAAATAGAATAAACATCCAAATAGAATAAATAGACTGAATAGAAAAACAATAAAGTAACTTATGAATAACCTTTGTAAAAAAAATAATTTAAATACAAAAAAGTAAAGAAATTTCAAAAGCTAGCATAAATTTTTAAATTATTTATCTGAAATTTTTTTAATTTCTGGAAAAAAATGAGCTCCGAGTTAAAGAGGAGGCAATGTAGGGTTGTTTTGATTGAAAAACTTAAAAGGAAAACTTTCAAATCAGACAGATGCATTACAAATTGTTTATTACTAAAATTTTCTAACAAACAACCAGGTATAAATATAGTTTAAATAATTTTAAAATTTACAGGAAGGAGCTACTGTAACAGCAATAAAACTTTTAAGTTTATTTCTATTCTTAGTTTAACAAATTTTAATTTTGATACAGTTATTCTTATTGAATTTAATAGAAAAAGTATTACTATAATAGTATAATAAAATGAACTGATTTTAAACTGGATAAAATGCTTTTAGCTTAAAGCAATACTTCAAATTTTGGGGAATATTAAATAAAATAAAAGAGTTCTTAACAAACTTCAATGTTCAAAATAAATTTTATGAAATGATTCACAATATTATTGAATTAAAAATTTTATTAATACCAATAAATTAGGCAAGTATATTCCTATTACGATAAAACTTAAATATAATTGAATAAAATAAATATACTTATTTCATATTTATGAAAGAGCTCACAATATTTAATTCTATATTCTTATGTTGTTTCTAGCTTCAAACTTTAGACTAGAAGAACTTCAAATGAATACACCAATAATTGAACTATTATTAAATAAGCTTAACGATGAAAAATTAATTTCTGTTAATCTTTGTAATGACTTCTTTAATAAGTCAAAAGTGCAAATTTGCTTTGTTAGTTTCCAAATTTGCTATATTTTATATGATATAAAGAACCCATTTGATTGTTACACTTTTCTTTTATTAGTATTGTTTAGCAAAAGTAAAAACACCCTAAATTTTTAATGGAATTAGTGATTTATATTTAAATGAAAACTTCATTTAACAAAGACATTTTTCCCATTAAAAATATTTTATGAAAAATATAGATTTAAAGAGGAATTAAAGTTGTTCAGTTAAAGCCATAAAAATATTTAATAGATTTCCTGATTTTTATCTTTCTTTTCGCCGTATTATATGTTTATATTTATTTCAAAATAAAATTTTAATCATTAGTATCTATTACTTGTGAAAATTGTACACTAGTAACTATTAGTTTAATAGACTGGTGTACAATTTTCTATTTATGTATTAATTAAATTACAACACCAGGGTTTACTTAAAAATCAATGTAAGTGCTTGGGCATAGGTGCCGTATAATCCATGCGCCAAATTCTGAGATTGGCGATTTTTTGGCGGATTTTCTTATGTATCTGGCAACCTTGTTTTTGTTACGTCATACATAGGGATATCTATAAGAATTATGCAGAAAATTCTATTTTGGTAACCTTAGTATTTACGTCATCGCGCACGTCACTATACATTATCTTGACAACATTTCTTCATTGCCAAAAAAATCAGAATTTGGAATCATGGATTATACGGCACTTGTGCCAGTGCTTGTTTGTGATTCTACGTGGTTTTATCAATATTTTTCGCAGAATTTTCACTGGTAATTGGAATAGACACACCTAATTGCTGGGTCATATTTTCCAGCGAGTTTTTAGTTCTGTCAATGCCAAATGAATGATAAGAAACGTCAACAGTTCAGATTATTAATAAAGAAAGAGAAGACGGACCAGCTGTAAAAGACAACAGCAACAAGATTTATCTTTACAAATAACACAAATGAAAAACATTTAAATGTTAATTCGAGAATTTTAATAAAATAGTGTGGGTGTCGTTTCAACAGGGTTATTTACCCACGTCTTTCCTGCTTGGCATACAAGTGCCGTGTGAACCTAACCTCAGGCGTAGTTGACGCGCATGCTCAATGTGGAGTACAATTGATACAAAGAAACAACAAATCAAGAGTAATATACCAAAATCTTGATCGTATTTTCTTTCATCCCTGCTGCTCTGGTGAAAATTTTAGACTCTACAAGCGTGAAATTTGTGCATTCTAAATTTGTACTCTCTCCCTGAAAACAAACTAAGACCTCAAGGTTTTTTTGGAATTGCATTCAATGCACTGTGAAACTCATGCGTCGGTCTCATCAATAATATCCTTCTAGAGGAAATTTATTTCACGGAAAACTTAAGCAAATAAATAATAAACGAAAACTATTATTTATTTGATTAGAAATAAAAATTATTATTATTTTACTTTAACAAAAATAAAATTATAAACGTATTATATTGCGGCACAGGTGCCGTATAATCCATGCGCCAAATTCTGAGATTGGCGATTTTTTGGCAGATTTTCTTATATATCTGGCAACCTTGTTTTTTTACGTCATACATGTGGAGACCTATAGGAATTATGCAGAAAATTCTATTTTGGTAACCCTAGTATTTACGTCATCGCGCACGTCTTGGCAATATTTCTTCATCGCCAAAATAATTCAGAATTTGGAATCATGGATTATACGGCACCTGTGGCATTGCCATGTGATTATATTGCAAATATTTTAGAGTTACAAATTTGTAAGAATCTTGTATATTTTATCAATTAGTGCAAAAGCTTTTGTATCAATAAGTTCAATAAATGCATACTACAAGTGCAAATGATCTTCTCTTTCTTCATAAATAACTTCGATATATACTTCTCATATTTACTTTTACGTATTCAAAAATGTCATTATGAATTTGATGTTGAAAATTTATATCTTTTGAGCAGCATATTATTTTCATAAGCAAAAGAAAATTTCTTAGAATTTTTTTATTCCATTGAACATAAATTTCAGAAGCCTAAATCAAAACCGATTTTATCTGTAATTTATGTCCAAGGATTCATGATCTTCGATTCATGAAGTTAGGCTTCAAAAAAGTTTTAAGACCAAAATAAAATTGTGATAAGCACAGTTTTTCTTTTCTTACAAGGTAACCGCTAAATTTGTCCTCATTTTTGATTCTCCATTGAAAGAATTAAAATTAAATAGAAAATTCACAGTACTTCAAATACGTGGGGGAGTGGGAATACCAGTCCTTATAAAAGGAGATCGCGCATTCATAATTCATAACTCGTGTAATAAAAAAGAAAAATGCAAGTCTTTGGCAGCTCATCATATATTTTTGATTTATAATTTCAAAAATTAGAATTATCAGAAATTTAACTAATACTTCATGATAGTGTTGTGCATAAGCATTTTAAAATCATTAATAGTTTTCACTGGTAATGAAGATTCAGATAGACGAAGCCAGCCGTGCCCAAACAATAATGAATCCAAAAAGCCCACGCGGTTCATCGAAAGGAAACTGCACAGCTGGAGCTGGATGCCAACGGATTTTACTAGAAAAATTAAAAATGGGCTACACTTCCTGCAAAGCATCTTATTTTTAGCCATTAAAAATAGTAAGGACAATTGATTTCCTTATAATTTCACGATTCATAATTTGATAGCTGAATTCGACATACAGACCAGTAAATTTTTTGTAGTTCCATATTTAAAGAACCCGTTTCAAAAACATTATTTTTTTTACTTAATATATTTTGAATCTTCCGTATTAAATTTCAACTTTTTTCTCGTTAAAAATCTTCTTTCAGCAAGAAATAATATAAATACCTTAGCAAATAAATAGACTTTTACTTCCAATAAATAGGGGAAAAAGTGAGATCCCTTGAATATTTTTTTCAATTAAATGTTGCCCAATGCAAAAAATTATGAAAATTTAATTTGTTGTATTCGGTAATTATGGCATGGTCTTTCATAATGGTCACTCTTATTCAGAAACAAAGCTTAAATTTCTTCGTTGCATAGCAGTGTTCATTATTTCTTTTCATTTGCATGAGTGTTGTGCAAATTTAGGAAATGTTTTCGTTATATATAGCGATGAAAGCTATGAAAATTGTGCTTGCGCTTTTTTTAATGATAATTTATTTTTTAAAACTTTCCCGATGATAAATTCTTGTTAGGCAATCGGAATTATTAAAAGCTTATTATCAATGCAATAGAAAAATCTATGAAATCTAACTATAATTTTTATAAACTGAATAATATTTTAGAACTGAGAGATTAATCAATATGATTTAAAATTATCAAAACTAGTTATTTTTTCCTACTTTCTTTTTAATTCTCATTAAAATGAATTTTGAATAAAATTTTATAAATAAGATGTTACGGATTTTAGGATTAGCAAAGCTTATATATTTTTTATGCAACAAACATATATCGCTACCTTCAAATACAAACTGCATTACTTTATCATATATACTGAATTACTTTCTCCCCGAAATTGAATCACACAGTACAAGAAATAATATTTTTATGACAGTTCAAAGTGTGTATATATTTCTTAACACCCATTGTATTCTCATTAAGATTTATTTTTCCAACTCCACATACATACAATAGTATATCATGGAATAGGGGATAAACTATTCTCAAGTACATAATAAACCATTCTCAAGTACATAATCAGAATTCAGACTCACCTATAACTTTCTTTTTACATCCAGTGACAGAAATTTTTTGATAGATATTTTTTATCCTAGATTGTATGCCTAAATTATTTGAATAAGAAAAAAATTCATTCTACTGAAATAGATGATGAATTGTCACATATTTATTCAGTTTGACTCTTAGCTTTGTGTCTAGTAGAACATTTTAATTATTTGATTTTTCAACGTATATCCATCCCATCATAACCTTCGAGTTCACTTGTTGGTTATTATTATCATTGAAAGCTCATACTTTGCACATAGAAATTGTAATTTAAAACACATTGCGTACCTCTCTACAACAGATATATAAAATATCTTTTCACTCGATTGCAGCAGGATTGCAATGAGCGACCTCTTAGTCAGTCGGAAGAGTTCATTTACAACACTAAATAGAAAATTCTATTGGGATAGATATTGAGAAAGTCCCCAGCCTGGAAGCAATGGGAATGTTGACTACTGGCTTTCATGAAGTTTATTACAGCGAGTTACATGAATCGTAGTTTTTGCTGGAGTAGGTTACGTATTGAAGCTCTTGAATAAAAACTAACCATTGATAAATCAAACCTGTAATGTTCTTGAAACATGTATCCACTGAACTGTCCAACTGTTGTACTTCGATAAATTCTAATTTCGCCATGCATATCTTCAAAAGTTTGGGAGTTTTCTGTATTTTCCTATTTTTGACATAAAAAGAAAGCACATTCTACAAAAAATATATTTCCAGATGGTAATTTCTATTTAATATCAAAAGTCTTACAGAATATTCTAGCTTGCTGACTATCATTACATTTGTTTTAATTCTGGGGGAAAATATTTAAATTAAGTACAGTAAATCACAATGAAAAAATCTTTTGCTCTCTTTTGATATAAAGATTTGGATAAATAATAGACACCTACTTAAAATTATTTTTATTTTGCTTACACTTTCGAAAAGGCATAAACTTAATTAATTACATGGAGCATAATACATACCTCATTAGATGGAGAAACGATCTGGGATATTTTTTTATTTTGCGATAAATGTTATCCACTTAAGTTCCTAAAGAGTTAATATATTATTTAGGGTTTATTATTTTAATAGTTTTAAATTTCCCTCTCGCTTAAAGTTCAAAATAAGTAGCAAAAGTTATACTTTTGAAAAGAATAAAGAAGCTATCACGCAGCAGTTCATCCGGTAATTATGAGGTGAAAATTGATATTTTTATTTAATTAGGTGTGGGTAAAATTGATATGATAGAACTTATGTCTATATTAATAGTATTTATAAAAGCAATTTATCAAGAGATGTTACGTGAAATATTTTACACACATTCACTCATTTTATTCGAAACGAATTTTTGTAAGTTTTATAAATTTCTCTAGTGATTAATAAAGACTTCTAAGAAATATATATATATATATATATATATATATATATATATATATATATATATATATATATATATATATATATATATATATATATATATGTATATATATATATATATATATATATATATATATATATATATATATATATATATATATATATATATGTATATATATATATATATATATATATATATATATATATATATATATATATATATATATATATATATATATATATATATATATAAAGTTATATTCTTAAAAGTTTTCATTAATAATATTTCAATTTATGATTTTTTTTTTGCACTCAATTTCTACTGTTTAACACCCTTGAGCACGTGAAATTCAACAATGTTAAGAATTCATGGGAACTCTTGTTTTGAGAGGGAAGTAAATTGTTCTCCAGTGGGTGCCGGTCACTGTGGCTTATGGGACAGCAAGCATTGCAAAGAAAAGTGCTGGCCTTGAACAACATCCTTCCCCACCCCTCTCGTATTGGATGATTAATCTGTTTCAAAAGCATCTATTTGCTTCTAAGGCAGGCAGCAAACACCGCGTTGCTTGTGGATGGTGTTTCATTGGTGTCTGTTTTGTGGATCCCTGGTGTCTGGTATATCAGCCAAACACGAAACAATCACGTCATCAATAACGTCACTCCAAATTTTGACCTAGGAAAGTTTATTTACAGTTTAATCATCATTATTATTGTATTCCGTATTTGTTAATATTTTCATACTCGAAAACATACTCATGCTCAAAATGTCAAGATATATTGCATATAATGCTTAGATTTTAATATCAGCAACAAATATTATTGCTGAATTATATTTGGAAGAGGAGAAAAGAAGGGAGAAAAAAATTTTAATAGCATAAAGCTTATTTCAATTGTCCATGCAACTTATTTAAAATAAAGTTAACAATATTTCTAAGAAATGTATTTTTAAACTATGAATAATAAACTAAATTGTGAAATCATTTTATAAAAAATTTCTTTACTACAAATACTTATGAATTTGTATAATATTAAAAAACCTAATTTAATAAATAATTACATTCCATTTCAGAGTCTGTTTCAAATTATTTAAATAAAAATTACAAATAAATTTATTTATCATTTCATGTATTTAAGGCATTCATAAAAATTCTAATAAATATATCAATAGTATTCAAATTAAATGCCGTGTTTAAATTGCAGTTTAAATTAAAAACGCTTTATTAATTTTTGTTAAAAACTAAAAATACTCATAATATTTTCTAATTTTAAAAAGCAATTTCGATGAGGAAGATTTAAATAAAATAGTTTTTGTGAAAATCTTGTGAAATTTTACCAGAGAATTATGTTTTGAAATTATTATTAATTATTCAACTGAGATCTTTATATAATTGATTTTTTTAAAATTTTCATTAAAATAATTATCATTGCATTGGTTCCACAAGCACCTGTTAACCATTGAAAAATATATAATCGAATTAATAAGTGTATATTACAAAACAAAAATAATAAAATTCTAAACATATTGACCAATTAAATTTAACTTGTTTTTAAAATATTTAATGTTTAAATTCTCCAATTTCTACAGAAAATTTGAATTCCATGTTCTTATGCAAACAGCGCGAATCAAGTTACTATAACACTTGTCGCTCAGTTGTGGATGAAAAAAATTAAACATGCTGAAAACTCCGTTTGGTGGAAAGCTTCGCCTCAATTCGTGGATGGCTGGTGGACAGCATCCGCTGTGTCCGGGTGACCAGGTTGCTGCCTGCCTCACGAGACGAACAGACTCGTAGGATTCAAAAACACTGGAGTCATTTAGGTCCTTCTCTTCTTCCTGATTTACCAAGACGAAATGCAGTTGCCACCTGACAACAGGACATGATGCCTAGTCTCTCATTTGAAGTGCTTGGGCATTCTTACTGCTCACAGTTGTACACTCTGCGACACTGCATGGACATTCCGCCCTTTTGTGGGGCACTTTGTTGCTCAACGGAAGACGCCAGATGTTGCAAGATAGTTCCTTAGGCAAATTTTTTCGGTTTTTTTTTCAGTAATTTACTTCTTTGTAACCTTTAGTTCTTTTTATTTTGCACTTGCCATTGAAACTAAAGTTTTTTTTTACGAGTGATTTTATTATGTTATTCAAATTAAAATAAGATTAAACTACTTCCACAATTTTATTTACAAAAGAAAATATAAAATATTTTGTTTTTCTAGCGTATTTTTTAAGCTTTATTATTATTATTTGTCTATAATATGGTAAAATATACTCTGAAATGACATGATCATTTATAATATTCTCATCACTAATTTTATGTGCTATCTCTCCTTATTAATGCGAAAATTCGTATATATAGTACTTATATCTGAATGTAGTTGTATACTTATTAGTTTATATATAAAACGTACTTTTCCATATATATGTGTATTTATAATCTTTATTTTTCTGAATATTTGCCGGCGTAAAATAGAAAGTGTCAGCACGGAATGAAATTAAACTTATATCAAAATGTCTTTTTCTCTAGCTAGATAAAATAAAATATGTTTCATACAAAAATTATGATGTGTATTATTTGTAATTACAATAGAATTTCAATAACAATAGTGAGAACTGTCTATAAAATTGCTTATGTCACAATGCTGCTATTTTAAACTATGTGACATTCCACTTCAAAACTTTCTGCGCTTTATTAATGAAGCTTAGGCAATTTAATTAAAATTATCATCTATGCGTTACTGGAGGGGGAGTACAGAAAAAACCCTTCAGATCTTCCGTCCTTTCCACATTCTCACGCAATTATTTTTGAAAAATAATGCTATTTAATGATTTCTCCAATTTTTTTAAAAGAATATTGTTTTGTCCTTCTTTAGTATTTTTCAAAGCAATATGATATGGAAATTAAAATACAACAGCAATATTTAATGGGGTAGTAAGTATTGATTAAATTATTTTTGGTATGTTAATTATAAAAATATTTTCTGCTTTAAATGTCATGTGATTATGAAATTTTACAAATGAAAAAACAGGAATAATTCTATTTCTGATATCATCTCTATCTTGAGAGGAATGTCATTTTAATCTAGAACTTTTATTTCATTTGTTGTAAACATCAAATATAAATTTTATTTTATAAAACGTAAAGATAATATTTGGAAAAAATATTTCGTACAAGACATTTATCCTCTTCTTTTAAGCTAGTTAGACCTACATGAATTTATTGATGGAAATAAATGCAATTTCACTTATTTCGCTGCAAAGTGTACAGATGAATGTACATACTTACGATATATACAACTACATGAATTATTTACAATATAATAGTTCAACTCTCTCTCTCACTCTCTCTAAGAATTATATATGCATTGTTGCACAAATTTTTCATATGTTAAAATGCGTTTGTTCTATGTAATGATACCGCATTTAAATAAACATTCCTAAATGTTTCCTCTTATATTAAGCAAATAAATTTATACATATTTTTCAGTTACCAAATAACTAAGAATAAATACAATAATATATATCATTTGTAAAAGTTGTGTTGATATTTAGATAGATAGAAATTAAAAAAACAACAACAAATTAATTCTTTTCATTTTTGAGATAAATTTTAGTGAAATTCTAAAAGTTGAATAAATATAAAAATGCAAACTTTAGTCAAAAACAAGTTTTCACTCAATTTATATAAGCAAAAATTAGTTTTTATAAATATGTTTTCTGCAATTTTTTTTGGAAGACATTAAAATTTATCAAGCTTTTAGAAGTGAAAATACTTACAAATTTTAATTGTAACCCTGTTAATAATATTTTTATTCTTTTAATTATAATATTAGAATTGCTCTTGAATACAATCAAACCTTCAAATGTAACTCCATGTATCGAAAGATAAATACTCTGTTCTAAGATGGTTTGTATGTTTATCCTCTCAGTTGGAAAATATAATTGTATGATCAAAATAATTAATGAGAATCTTCAATCTGATATTTTATTTTGTGAAGAATTTACGAAATAGCACATTGAAGCATTGCGGTAGCATTTTCCCCGCCATAAGGCAACAAATTCAATTTTTATGGGTGTTGCTTTTAATTAGTTCTAACTGCTGTAAGTATCTATCAGTTTGTACCTATCGGTAAATGCTCATTTTAGTGATTCCTTTTCCATCTAAAGGAATATATCAATATTCAAAAAATTTATCTAATATCGAAAATTATTTTAAATGGGTTAATTTGTGTTGTTGTTACGAATGACACTCAGACAAACCAAGCTCACCATGCAGTTGACTATGGACCGTAGGGTGCGTCGTTTGACCAGTGCACCACGAAGGTGAAAATATGACCTTGCTCGCTCTAAATTTCTCAGATAGATGCAACCACTAGTGGATCCCCTCTCTCAATTATGACATTGATATGGAGGGGGAGGAAATTTCCTCCAGACCATTACGCCTATGATAACTGCTCAACGTCTGACCACAGGATTTCAATTCCACGGATTTAACGAGCACGTATATCACATGCACTCAGTGGGTCTTTGGCTGGCTGCATTGGGAATCGAACCCCATTCTTTCGGACGGAACCCCGATGGCCTTACATCTAGGCTACCACGGCCCGTGTGAATTTGTTGAAATAACGCTATTGATTCTTGCAATAGATTCTGCATTTTTTTCGGTGATTAGATAGATTTTTGTACAATCAACATAAAATATTTTTCGTTGTTTTTATCCCTTTCTCTTAAGCCAGTGTTACACTTACCTTTCTTTTAAGTTATTAAAGCACAATATTTTTTTTATTATCCTACGCCCGACCTTGGTTTTTCAACCATCAGTCTCTGTCGGGCAGCCCAATACAATCTTGAGGTGAATGAAAAGTCATCTTCCGCAGAATTTCTAACTGCGACGTCCGAAAGTCCAGGGCAAGTGTAAAGGTGGTCACCAGTCATGTCCTCTAGTCCACAAAAAGGGCAGATCGGAGAGTCCTTCAAACCCAAACGGTGAAGGTGTTTTTGCAGATAATCATGCCTAGTTTTAAGGCGAAAATTAGCCACTCCCACAGCTCTGTGGAGGTTCATGGAATAGGCTTTGTTAGTAAGGAAGCCCATGTTTTCCCCTTTGTGCGCATCTTGTAAACATTTCTACGATAGGAGGCATATTTGACTTAATAAGCCTTTTAACAGTATGGTACTCCAAGGCTGGAAAAGGCTGTTGTAGATCTGAGCCAGCCTTTGCCAATTTATCAGCTGCGTCATTTCCCGCGATACCACAGTGGCTGGGTATCCATTGCAGCACAATTTGACGTCCCTCTTCCAGTAGAGAACTAATTGCCATTTGAAAGAGATAAACAGACCCACTATAAAGCACAATATGGAAAGGCTCGAGGAGTTCAGACTTTAAAATTTTTTCAATTTGGTTTTTAATTTCTGAAGTTTTTCGTTCTAATCCTAAATTTTAATATAGAAACTCTATTACAAAAACGAAACCTTTTAGTAAAGATACTCATTGTCAATGAAAGAATTAATTTCTGAATATAACACATTGTTCAGCGCTTCTATTTTACGTGAAATAAAAATTTGAGAACAGAAAACAACACATTATAATTATATTATTTTTTTTGCATCAATTTGTTGCTTTTGCCAGTGTGAAAAATTAGGAAATATTTTGTTTCTTTTTTAAATATCAGTAATATATTTCAAGACAAGGATTGAAAAATATTTAATAACGTAACTCCATCTTTACCATTTAATTATAATAGATACTGGCACATTTATTGCAGTAAATTAGCTTTAAGAGTAAAAGACTCCACCAGTGATAATTCTGAGGGCATTAATTTGAGAAAATCTCAACCCTATTTAGGGTTGATCCAGAGGCAGTAATGAGAAACTCGCTACCATATTCAATAGCAGGTCTAATATAAGATTTATATGTAGTACAGAGTAGATCTTGACTACACCTTATTTAACACAAATCAGCCTTTTAAGTATTTTATTCCTCGTGCTTCCAATACTCAGCACTCTATCAGCCTGTCTATTCCAATTTAGTCAGGAAAACACTTCCCAAATAAGTAGCCTCCTCAGTTCTCAGGAGTTGTTGATTATCATAGAAAAGTTTAATCATTTTAGGTTTAGCACTTAGTGTAAAAACCTGAAAAGTTGTCTTATTTATATCAACAATCATATCATTCTTTTTTTGACCAAAAACATCAAGAGTTTTTCCAGGGCAGAATTAAGGTCATCCTGGATAACTTGGGTATCTGAGTGTGTTGTCCATGAAAAAAAGGTCATCAGCAAAGAGAAGGGCCTCCACCCCAATCTGAGAAATCACAATTTGATCATGATATTTAAAAGAACATGACTCAGAACCGAACCCTCGGAAAGCCCTTATCTTGTCTCTTTAAAGCCAGAGACAGCTGGACCATACCTGACTCTGATAAAACGCTAATCCGAAAATGATTTAATTCAGTGAAACATATTACCACAAATACCAATGTCAATTAATTTTTTGAGATGCTCCCTCCTCCACACTCTATAAAAAGCTGTCTGGAAGTCCACTAACACTGCTGCGGTACTGTTGTTCCCTTGATGAAAACCATCTTTTATTTCCTGAGTGAGTCCGGCAATCGTTTCGATCGTGTTCCTATGCTTCCTAAAACCTGCTTGTCTGCCGCCAATAAGATAGCCATGATTCTCCAGATAGTGATTGAGACGATTTGTGATGAGGCGCTCAGTTAGTTGGAACATAACACTGGTCAGTGAAATAGGACGGAAGCTATATGAAACACCTGGATCTTTTCCAGTTTTAAGAATGGGCAAAATTTCTATGAAGAAATTGTGTAAGGTATTTAATGTGTGTCCCATTTCATAGTATATTATTTTTATAATTATAATTATTTTAAATATATAAATTATGCCAAATTGATCTGCAATATCTCTCAAACAGCATAAATATTTTTTTCCAATGGCGGGCACACAAGGATGACTGAACCCTATGCCACAACAAGGCCAGAAACTGCTACTCATTTATCGCTACCCAGCGAGCACCTGTGAACCAAGTCACGGAAGCGAGTAGCGTTACCTGCGCCATACCACCACAAACCCTTTATAGGGCTGGCCACATTCATACAATATCACAGAAGGAAGAACAGAGAGAACAGAGAAGGAAAGAAACATCCATGCCCGAACCATGAATCGAACCCAGGACCAACAGCTCAGGAGTCAGGAACGCTAACCACTCAGCCAATCGGTCGGCAATAGCATAAATATAGGATAATAGAAATTTAATATAATGATATTTTTTAGATTAACAAGATACGTCTCAGGATTTACCCATCTGAGAGACACATAGAGTATTAGCTTCTTAAACTGCCATATAGTATAAGTTCAATTCTATCATACAGAAAAATATCTATAAGGGTACAAGTAGTTTTTTAAACGTATATATACATTCGATAGCCTAAGTTTTCAGCAATGTAAATCTGGATTATAATGAGCCAAAACTTTAGAAACCTTCATTTTAAAGTATGATTAATTAATGTTGCTTAAAAAATTTTAATTATTTCAACTTTAATTTTTTTTTACTTGCTAATGAAATTAGCTTTATATGTACACCTCCATTACCAGGAAAAGAAGGAACCCGACAAAGATAAAGAAAGAAAAATTGTCAATACTGATCAAATTACTTAATATCAATTTTTATATCAATTTCATTTCCTAAAAATCATTTAAATATGGTGATAACATAAGAAGGATCCTAGATTCTCTCTTAATATCAAGCAGCGTATAAGAAACTTTGTTATTGATACTTAGAAAAAAAAATACTATTCAGTGTATCACTTTCAAAAAACTAAAAAATACAAGTTTATATTACTTCACTGAAAAATATTTCTGATTGTATTAAATATATATATGGTTTTAAAGATATTAAACATTGAAGCTATTTACCTTCATAATGTCATATAATTATGATGTTTCACAAATATGGGAATAGTACTTCAACTTACCCTTACTGTGTTTTAATATGAATTGCAAGTTGTAAACATTCGTTCAGTAGATTAAAATCACTTCTAACATATTTAAGTTCAACCATGGGATAAGATTATCGAAAGGACTTAGCATTCGCAGATTCGAAAGTAAGGAAAAAATAAGCAGCAGTATAAATAATACATGAGATTATTATATTGCTATTAATAAGTATATATATATATATATATACATTATTTAAAACAATTTTTTTAATTAATTATAAATTACCACACACCCGATCAATTATTCTATTGATACATTTCAAAATCAAATTTTAGTTTTAATTTTTTAACTAAATTTTTTCTCTCTAATTTAATAATTAATTAAATAATATAATAAAAATGTATATTATATAAGTTCTTAAATGAGAGGAATCAAAATTGGAATTTTACCCTGGCTTGCCAGCATTTTACCCTGGCAGACCTGCTCGCTACGCCACAGATGTGTGCACTACGAGATTATAAAATGTAAACAAAATGCGTATCGAATCGGAATTAGTACTCTTTCTTAAGGATGTGTGTTCTCTTCAAAATAACTATAAAACAAATAAACATTGAAAACCTTAAATTTGAATAGTATTTTATTTATTTGTTTTCGTACTCATCCCCTGTTCTACAAATGTTCTGAGTTACGCAAAGCATCTTTAATTTCATGAAATAATTTCAAGAACCATTACAACCTATAAATTATGTATTAAATAATTTATTAACATTCCATTCACTGAACACTTACTTATTAACGCTGAAAGAGTAGCAGCAAATTCAGAGAAGTTGTTAATGATTATTTTTCTCTTTTCATACAGGGTGTCCCAAAACGACCGCATAAACTCTGCACAGCTAGGTTCCTCGTTATGAGTACATAAAAACTGCCCAAAGAAGCGTTCCTGTACGACCCCTAGTTTGCGAGAAAAATACGAAAAACAAAGTATGACGTCACTGCCGGTGCAAGAAAAGAAAAAACACTTTAGTGGACATAACAACATTATTTTCACATCTTTCCAGATGATAATGTTTAAAACGTTCACCGCGTATATGGCATAATTAGTGCTCGCGCCATGGAATGACGTTAAGCCGCCGGTGAACTGGTATTTAAAAGGCTGTATAGTGACCATGTAATTGTTCGTGACTACTGCGACATGTACTTGATGTACGGTTGATGTACAGGAAATCCCTTACAAACTGCTAGGGAGTATGCCCGTCCTAGGGAGTATATCCGCTGCAAATACTGCTGTTGATGTGTTCAATAAAGTGTTTTTTCTTGCACCGGCAGTGACGTCATACATTGTATTTCGGATTTTTTTTTCCGGTAAACTATGGATCGTACAGGAACTCTTCTAAGGGCAGTTTTTTATGTACTCTCAACGAGGAATCTAGCTGCGCAGAGTTTATGCGGTCGTTTTGGGACACCCTGTATAAAAGTATAATTATAATGGGTATTCTATAGTGATTATGTTAGTATAATAATTTCAAAACTTCGTTTTATACTTACACAATTTAGAAAAAGTTACCCATGTTAGATTACTTTAGTTTTCTAAGACATATATATGAATACAAAAGTTCCATGAATAAAAGAAAACGCTTACATTTTTGCTTAGTGTATTTTTATTTACTTAAAAAATTTTGGGTCAACGTTTGTTTTCTAAAAAATATTAATTGCGTTAATTAATTGCATAAATTTTATCAAAAATTTGCATAAATTTTTAAAAATGATATTTAAATCTGGAATTAAATTCTTTATTCTTAATTAAAATTAAAATTTTTAAGTGCTCGTAAAACAGAACCCTAATTTTCAAATTAATTGGGACCAGACCCCATTCGGATACTCAAATTTCGGTTAGATGAGTTTTTTCGAAAAAGGGTTCCATTTTAAATAATTATTATACGTTAAAAATAAAAGAAAAATGCTTATTTTTTTTCAAAAAAACTTTTATAAATTAAATGAAAAGCAATACTTACAAGGTACTTACAAGTGCTGTACATTAATATAGTATGTATAGTGCTGTAAATGAATGTCATTCCTTGTTGATCATCTCGGTCCAAGTAAGCTGTTTCACTGCCTTCATACGTTTTCGGGCTGCCAAGTCACGCATATGCCGGGCAATGAAATCTTGCATGAGGCCACTCTCGGAGTGATGCTCTGTCCACTTCAAAGCAGTTTCACATGCTCCTCCAGCTGCTGGCCCCGGGTCTGTTTCAACTTGAATATTAAAGTCATCTTCTTCGTTGACTGCTTTCAATAAGTTTACCATCATTTGCTATTTAAAATTTACTCTGTCCGACTTATAATCCACTCTTCTATATCTTCAAAACAAGCTTCTGAACATCCAGGAATTTTCAAAAGAATGTTTCTGAATTCCTCCAGTGACATGTCATTCACATCTTTTCCATTCTCTTTTCTTTCCTTTTCTTCAGATTTTCCATTTCATCATTTTACTTCTCTTCTTTAGTCTAGTTTATTTTTCTGAAATTCTGAAAGCGATTCGGATAATCAACTGTTCGAATTGAAAGAGTTCGGATAACTGGAACTCTGCTGTACATGAATTTCATAGTTTTATGCAATTAAAATATTCCAATCGAAAATAGCTTATGTTGGAAATATAAATAACGAATTTCCCTCAATGCAAAAATTACCTGTATGTTAGTCATCAAAATAATGACTTGTCATTAATGAGAACTTTTCATACATTTTGGACCATAGCAATTTAGAAAATCGTAAGAATTCCAAGAATTCCGGCCGGTAGATGAGCATGCCGAAAGGAAAGTCCTATCCCTTTGTATAGTGGTAGGATGGAAATTGTAACTTATGCTCTGAAAGGTGCTGTCCAGTCTCTAGATTAAGGGGCGCTTATTAACTGGCTTATGTACTTTTCGCACATGAGTTTAGCTCATCAAAGACCTAAGTTCTAAGTGCATGTCCATGCGTGGCAGAAGGAGGAAACAACTCAACAACGGGTGAGAGACGCAGGGGGATAGCAAAACGATGGGAGTGTCAGTAGGGGGTGACATCCTGATTCTGTTTGCGTAAGAGTATCATGTGGTCATAAGCCACACCCACCTTGCACTTGACCATACAGTTGACGTTTATTTAATACTATATCATTTAATTGATTATTTTTAATTTTGTAGTTTTATTTAATTGATATTTTGGCAATTTTATTTAATTTTTATTTTGAAATTTTATTTGCTTATTGTTTTAAATTGTTATATTTTAACATAAATATGAATCGGCACACCTGGGCTTTGAATGAAGGTTCCCTTTTGACCCTACCTAAGAATAGCCCCTCTCTAGGCCTTTTCATTCTCTTTTCTGGCTAAGAGCTATAAGGGGATGGTTTGAATGCAGTTTCTTGGGAGTGTCATTACTTTACATTATTATAATTTTACAATTTTATTATTTATTATTGCGCAATTTTAGAGTGTCATTATTTTAAATTGTTATATTTTTAACACAAATAGTAAATGAGTCGGCACACCTTTGGCTCGAATTCCCAATATTCAAAAGTATTCGTGGAATAGTTATTTCACGTCTTAACAACCAAGCCACAAATACTTACTCAAAAGAATAAACATTAAAACACAAATTTTCGAATATTTTTAAAAAGTAAATAATTTTATGTCTCCATCTTTTCCTGACTAAGTTTACATGTTCATTCCTGGAAATCCATGTTCTTTCATGCTATGCAATAAATTTACGCCATCGCGGATGAATACAATTTAGTAACCAATCATAAAGAATCATTGCATTTAAAAACGGCTTTACCTTTTTAACGAATATTGTTATAGTTTTATTTATTCCATGAGCGTTTCTAAAGGTAATTTTTAAGTGTTACTTTGCGGTTAGACTTGTGAATTTTTGGAAGAATCACGTCTTCTTTATGAAACAAGCGTGCCTTTGCGGAATATTTTGATACAGAAAGTAATATTTTGTATAGATGTAAATTGATCTTTTTACAATAATATTCTTAATTTAATACAAACCAACTTATTCACTATTTTAAACTTTAACGAGTCCACCAACTTGTCTAGTGATCAGCGGGCATGACTGCGGATAAGAAGGTCCTAGGGTTCGAATCCCGGTTCGGGCATGGATGTACTTTCTCTCTCTCTCTCTCTTTATCTATCCTGTCTTTGTCATTTCCTTGTATGAATGAGGTGTGAAAGGTTGCCTACCCTATAAAAGGGTACCTATGGCATGTGTGTTGAGCAAAGTCGTTCTTTCACCTATATGGTGCTCTGATTAAAACGAAAGACGCTCCCAATCGCTCCACACCAAAATATGGTTCAGTTGGAAAAGTGGAGCAGCGCACCCCATGTTGCCAGTCTAGCTTGCACACGACAACAACAACAAGTCAATTGGGAGCATTTTACTAAAAAAAAAAGAAACACCCATAAAACCCTTTAACAGCCTGAGACACGACAGACGAATAAATGTCGTTTAGTATGGAGACGTCCTTTAGAACACCTGCATCACTGCAAGTTGCAAACGACACGATACCGTTATTTTTAAAAGGCAGCTCGATAGAAAGCGATCGTTCGATAGAAATCCGTTTCCCGAAAAGAAGAGAACAGTCTACTGTGTGATTTTTCAATAACTTCTCACGATAAAATATCGGACGACTTTTTATAGTCTATTGAAAGTCGCCCTGTGTGAAAGAGGCCTAAGGACACAGGTTCTAAGGTTACATGATACAGGTTCTAATTTTCCTTTCTTGAATAATCGTACAATAGAATGCTCTGGTGTAATCAAATAAAAAGAAAAAAATCATGCGTCGTGTGTGTTGATATTCCAGTTTCAAAGTGATGAATGTAATGGGTTTGCACCCGCTACTAATCCTGATTAGTTTTTTTTTCTTTTAAATTAATTGAAATATGAACACTTACTTTCCAGACACAATTATTTCAATAAGCATAGGAGTTCTCATTCATTCTTTCATTATCGTGTGCCAGCCAGGCTGACAATATGGGGTGCGTTGCGTTACTCAACTTATTTTCAACTGAATCATATTTTGGTGTAAGTCCGACTTCCTCAATACATACATGCCATAGGGTAGGCAACTATTCACACCTCATTCATACAAGGACAATGACAGGATAGATAGAGAGTGAAAGTACATCCAGGCCCGAACCGGGATTCGAACACAGGACCTCCTTATCCGGAGTCAGGCACGCTGACCACTAGACAAGTTGGTTGGTTAGGAGTTCTCATACATGATTCATTTAAGCTATTTGTTATTCCCCCCAAAATACTTCCATTCATGTAATACATTATACATACGTTGACAATTAGCAACTTATTAGTTTAAAAATGCTAAAGTTTTCATTATCCTGAAACGAAGGAAGGAAACCTAAAGGCTTATTCCTGCATGTTTCAACACCAGTTCAAATGAAAGGAAATCTAATATTTCAAACCGACTCATACCATTTATATAGAACGTAGTAAAAAATTCAATAATTTTATTCCTGACATAAGGGTTATAGTAAAATTCATAATCTTTATATTTTATTTTGACATTTAAAGGGCCAAAATTACATTGCCCATTTCACTATACCATCGCGCGTTCGTTCACTGTGAAACTAACTGTCTCTAATTTTATGTTAGGTGAAAATATTACTTCTTTGACAGTAATGACATTAAAATGATGAATAATAAATAGCATCCCTTCTTTGGGTAGTAATTTCATACCATAAAAGGAGAACCATTTTGAAAAGAAAAATTTACTTTCTAATGCTAATTGATATTCATATTCGGTTTTAAATATCTATGTCAATTGAAAACCCAGAACAAAAGCAATTAGCACTTTGTGTGTGTGAGAGAAGGTATCAATGATGAACGCTCGTTAAAAGATCGGCGTTGTTTCATTCAGCGATTGTTGAGCCTGCCTTTAAATTTGAAAAGGATGCTTTCAGTGGTTCGGACACACTTTTATCTGTTGAACCAGATGGCTAATGATGTCTTCAGTTTATAAATACACAGAACTTTATAAGTGCGACAAATGACTAAATTTATGAATTCACAAAATAGACACTCACATGAATGTGTAAGCATTTATATTTATCTTATTTTTTTTTCATTTTTAATAACTTTAAATTTCTTTAATCTTAATTTCTTTCGGAACTGTAACATATCGTTGAAATTTGGAAACAATTGAGGAAATTACAAAATTCCTGCCACTAAAATGTAGTCAGATTGTGAAAAAGTTTGACTTGTGTTCCTTAATGTATTTTTCTATTTGAGAATAAATTTAACATTGTGTGCAATTTAGTCTTGGATTTGGATTTAACTTCACCAAGTGTTGGTAATAGAAAAATCCT
The DNA here is from genome assembly GCA_037975125.1 of Latrodectus hesperus. NCBI lineage: Eukaryota > Metazoa > Arthropoda > Arachnida > Araneae > Theridiidae > Latrodectus > Latrodectus hesperus. Next base: position 6,442,023 of record CM075856.1, read on the forward strand.
TTTCTTTGCCAACTGACGCTTAGCAAAGAATTTAGCAAATTATAACCATAAAATAATTATTTAATCATAAAATTAAATATATTTTCTGGGGAAATACAGTTTAGTTTAAATAATTTTTTCTTTCCATAACTTTGCGCTATATATATATATTATTAAATTGAAAAAAATTTACACGTCATTTTTAAGTTACTATTAATTACACACCAGTGTGATCAAAGTTTATATAAACTTTCATGATCAGCTTTTGTTATGTTGATTGGTTTTGATGGCGCAAGGTCCAAATAAGGAAAAGTTGCGCATTTTGTTTTGTTGGAGAACCGGAATTGATTGCTTCTGGATGCATAACTATTGACTGACATATTGTCATAAGCATTTTAGTGTGAAACACTAATTAACATTGGATGGAATAATTAAAGATTTATAATGACAGACACGGTGAATTTAAGGAAATTACTGTAAATCAAAATTTCATTTTGTACAAAAATGGTGTATTTTTAATAATTTTTAAGGATTAGTTTTCCAAATAATTAATTTTTTACCTTTAAAAAGTTTCATTGAAATCTATTTGAAATTTACAAAAATGAGAGCAATTATAAATGTGATGACCATAATCTATGAACCATTTATTTAAACGCTTTTATAAAAAAATTACTTTAACTATATCACCAAATTACATCAAATCCAGGTAATGCTCAGTTTAATCTAAAAATCGAAGCACCTCAAAAATGAGAAAATATTACTATCCTGTCATAAGAACAAAATAACTTTTTATTCTTAAGAATTTCCTCCATAATTGTTGCAGTGAAAGCTATTAAATGTAAACTATCCTTTTATAATTAAAATATGATAAAATGCAACAAAATATTTGTATCAAAACCGTCTTGTAATTTTTAATGCACAAAAAAATGGAAGCAGCATAAAAAGTGAAGAAATTTAAATTTTAAAGCAAAACACTGAATATTATTTTATTATTGTAATGATACTGTAAAATATCCTATGTTGCATTATTTATTACGAAATATATTCTTTTTTCCATTTATTGTCTGACTTAATAATTTTCTTTGTTTTCAGTTAGTTTAAAAAAATTGATGTCTAAAACAAAGTATTGTCGTTCAAACATTGAATTCAAAGCTAATGATGACATCAGCACTTTTTTTACAGCTTTTCATTGGCTGCTGTGAAGAAGGAAGGAGAAACTGTACGAATGCGCGGAAATTGTCGGCTGGAAGTTCTCTCCATTTCTACCCTGGACGTCAGACGATTAAGCATCCGCGGACAAGGTTGCTTCGTCAAATTGAACTCTATACGTAAGTAAACACACCGTTCCACTATTTTGTAATTAGATATTTTTTTTTAGTTCTTCATCTTTTATAGTTAATTATAAAATTTGCAGTGTATTGCTTTCTTTACTAATTGTTGTACTGCTCAATACTAATAATTAAGTCATATTTAATAATAATAAATAATGCTAATATAATAATTAAAATAACATATTTTGTCTATAATTTACACCTATTAAAGTTCTTTTCTTAACTTTTAAAAAAGATAATCCTTTTTATTTTAATGATAATTATTGGATAATAAAGTATGTACAGAGTGAATAGTTTTTAAAGCTTTTTACAGTTCTCGCACACTACATAATGGAGTATAGTTTACGTTTTAATACAGTTTTGTTTATTTTGTTATCATTCCATTTTTTTTGTTAATATAATTCGAACTTTAACTACAGTAAGAAAGGAAATAAATTATCGACATAAGAATAAGTAAATGAATCGATTATTAATTTGAAATATAATCTTTTAATTCGCAACTTATTTAATCCTTTATTATAATTAAAAATTTTATTAAATTTTTCGTCCTAAATAAGTTAAATGGTAATTCTGAGAATAATTTATTAAGTAGATAGTCAAAATTATAAAATTAATTCAGTATTTTAATTTTCATAATAATTTAATTAGGTGCATAGAAAATTGAATTTAAAATGTTATATTACGTATTATTTACGAATAGTTAACGAATTAACTTTTTAAAATTAAATATTTCAATCACACATTAAACATCTCTTTAATTAACGATTCTTTTTTTGCCCATCAAACTTATTTCATTAATAATCGGTATGGAGCTATAAAATAATAAAGAACCTGTCATTAACATTAATTCGATATAGATGTTTGATGTGGACTAAGAAATAAATTATCTCTCCATTAATTTTATTTTACGGTTTTTATTAATCATCAAATACTAAATCAGTTATTTATAAAAAGGCTCATACAAATGCAAAATATTGAAATTCAAACGAATAAAAAAATACCTGAAGAATAAAATAATTTTTTCGCTGTTTGCATCTATCAATTAGGGTAGTTACTCAGTAAATATTTCATCATTCTTAAGTGTAATCAGCTTAAAATGTATAAAATTTAATTTTAAGTTAGTACTTTAAAATTTAGAGAAAGTTTCGTTGCACAATTTACAGTGCAATATTAGTATTATTTTGTTTCAAAGTTATACATTTTAAATTATTTTGCATTTTTTAAATTAAGTTTAAGAATTTCCCTGAAATTAGTATGATAGCTATTAATACATGCTTAAAATTAATGTTTTGAATATTTTGAGACTTTGTCATAAAAAAAGCATGAAATAACTTAATTTTTATAATTGGAATTCATCTGAGTGATCACAATATAAATTATTATGATGTTGAATTATAAAAAAATAGGTTAAATTTAGGCGGGGATTGGAATGATCAATTTTTATTATTTGGTTTGAATAACATTCTTTTTAATGTAAAAATGATTTGAAAAATAATAAAAATGTTTTAATGTTTATATATATATGTATATATATTATTAATGTGAATATATATTTATTATTTTTATTGTTTGCTTTAGTATGTCACATTAAAAATTTACAATTATCTAAAACCCAAAATTTATTTTTAAAATTTTATTTAATTTAAAAATTAATAGGAAGTATGCAATTTTAATACAACTTCGTTGTTTTTTATATCACTTTCCCCAAGTGAACCTAAAAGTGCATTCCTATGAGTTATTTCATTATGCAGTAGTAACATAGTTAATTCATTGTTCCATTTTATCATATTAATGAGAAATATGAAGTAAAAAGTACAAACATTTTAAGTATGTCCAAGTTTCTTATTCTAAATATATTTATTCTGAACAGTTTAAAATATGTTTGAATACTCATATATTGCAAAAAATGTGTGTCTTAAAGCAACATGTATATATATATATATATATATATATATATATATATATATATATATATATATATATATATATATATATATATATATATGTCAAAAAATATATTAAAGTAATGAATACAATTCTGAAAATACAATATAATAAAAAAACTCTAGCACACACTAGCAAATTTATTTCTACATTACTTTGAAAAAAGCTTCATTTATCAATATCCTTTTGCTTTCAGATACATTGATCACATTATTTTGAACAAATTAAATTTTCAAGATATTTCTAAAATTACTTACCCTGAAGAACTTTCTCTAATTAAAACTAGTTTATTTGATACTAAAACAGAATTTTTGGATTTATTTATCACTATTGATAATTCTACGACATATATTGATGTCTTGGACAAAACAAATCAATTAAAATTTAATGTTAATGAGTTAATCTTCTGGAACTCTCAATGTTTCTTTGAGAATATACATAAACGTTATATTTAATGAACTTAATCACGTTTATAATATATGTAGCAATTACGAATCTACTAAAAATCAAATAAAACGCCTAATAGCTCACGTAAAAAATAATAATATTCCAATTTTATTTTAAAATATGTAGTAAGTAGGGAATCGCTTGTAAGATTGAAGTAATGTGTACTTATTATAACTACAGCAGGGCCACCCAAGCATTGAAGTTCTTACATAAATCCTGAAAACACCTACATTTACTCATTTTCTTTTATTCTATCGTTTTAAATATAACTTAACCTTAAATCCTCTTTTAACACATTTTAATTTCAAATTTACTACATGTATCTAAACCACTTTAACTTGAATTTAATTATTCTTGGCAACTATTTCTTTATTCCAATTTCAAATTTACCTTTGGCAAGTCTCCTATTCTTCTAATATATAATTCAATCTGATTTGCTGATTTTGGTATTATGTATTTTTTCTACTGCATGTATGTTTCATCTATTGTGAGTATGTTTACTCTTCTGCATATATATTTATATATTCTAATTTTTGAACGAAATGTATCTTTGTTTTTTCTTTTAAAACGAACACTCTTCGGGGGAATTGCCCGAAGAATTTTAGACATTAGTCCTTCGTGCATGTCAGAAAAGAGTGTTTATTTTGCATAGCTGGCCATCTCCCTTCTTATGAAGACGTGGTCCCTATGCCTTATTCTCATCATTTGCCGAGCTGGCAGCCGAATGGTTAGCGCTCTTGCGTTCGGTTCAACAGTTCGTGGGTTCGAATCCCACCTTGAGCATGGATGTTTGTAGTGGTTCGGAATCCACTTTAAGCCGTAGGTCCCGGTCTAGTTAGCCCTCGCGCGCAAAAAATGACCGTTGAGCGACAAACAAACCAATCTTCTCATCATTTGCATCGTATATTTTATTATTTTTCCAATTTTATATTTTTGGTTTCAATATTTTTCATGTTTTATCTTATATGTATATATATGTATTTGTGTGTGTTTCTTTTCTACTTAGTGTACGAATGCAATTTCAATCCCCAATTATATCCGTTTGTTGGGATATTTTTAAAGAAAAATGTCTCTTGATGTACAAGTCGAAAAGGTAACCGAATGGTTAGCGCTCTTACCTTTGGTTAAACTGATCGTGGTTTAGAATCCACATTAAATTGACACAGATTAATTAGCCATTGGGCGAGTAAAATGACCATGGAGCGACAAGCTGAACCAAATTCTTGTTGCAAAAACTTAAAATGAAATTTTTTTGTCTTAGAGAAGTGCATTTATTTCAAATTGAAAACCAAACTTGTATTAAAAATAATCATTAATGCAACGCTAGTTTAAATTTTTAATCTAGAAGGTTAGAAATGGTCACTAGAAGTTTCTGATTAAGGTATAAATGATAATTAGTTTTAATTAAATTTTTGTTATATTGTTACAGCATTCTTCAAATAACTTGTTTTTTCTTAAGATTTCAATTTTTCGAAGTTCAATATGAATAAGTGAAAAATATTTTGAAATTTTTTTATTTAATAAACAATTGCCATTTTAATTGTAAATTTTATCTCATAACCACTTAAGTTAAAATAAATATTGTAATCGTCATTTTTGGTATCATTGGTGAAATATTCCCATATATGAATAAATAATGAATTTTTTAAAACTATATAAAGAGAAGTTTGCCGTATTTTAGATTTTTCAGAGAAAATTCACTCAAAAATAATTTGCATTACAATATTTTGTCTTTTATTGATAGTAACTGATGGAGTAAATATCCAGATTTTTTTTATGTATTTGACTTCTGTTTTAAAAATAAGGAGTTTGCTTTTTTTTTTCAAAATTTTTTTTTACCGGTCGTCAAACTGATTCCTTTAATATTCAAATTTGCATTACCATGTATAGGATCCAATATTTTCAAATTTTAGCTTATTTAATTTAGCTTTTATTTAGATACTTGAGAATGTATTTCAATCATGCTTGGAAGTAATGTATGTATGCTTTATTTTATGTAATTGTTCATATTTATTAAAAAAAGCATTTTCCTGGGAAACTATTAAATCAAATATAAGAGGAATTTATTGCGTGAAAAATCAACTCGTGTTTATTTTTGATTCGAAAAGTCAACACAAGTGACTTAAAAAAATATTTACCTAATTTTTAATTAAGTAAATATTTTTTTAAGTCACTTATGTTGACTTTTTGTACTCGCTTACAAAATGTGTTACTTTTCAGCTTAGGGTAATAATGTAATTGGTGTAAGTCTTTTTGAGAAAAACAGATTTGATAATTGACAATTAGAATTTCTTATAGAAATGAATTTTTATTTGGGAGATTTGTTCTGATCATCAAAAAGATCAATTATTTTGGCATATTTTTTTCTAAATGATTTTGCTGTGATTCTTGCAGATATTTTTCTCATACTTAGTATCTGAGTAAACTAGAAATGATTAATTTACTAAATTGAAAATGTACTTGTATAACTTTTCTATTTTATAGTTTATATATGCAATGTATTCCAGTTCATATCATTAATAAAATTATTTCATATGTTTTGAACTGTAATTTGTAATTTCAAAATGGTTTACAGAAATTAGTAGTAACTGATTTTAAAAGAAAAGCTGTAGTTATTATATTTGTATGTGTAGAGCATGTAAACACCACAATTTACGTTTATTTACTATATTTCAATTACTTTAAATGTTTCAAAAACTATCTATATTAATAACATTTAAACTAAAACTTTTATCATTAAGATTATCTATACTTCATATGTGACTTTTATAAAATATAGGTGATATTCAAAAATGTGATTATACTTGAAAAATTATTAGACTAGGTTATTTTGTTTGGTTGTTCCTTATTTTATTATGAACTAACGGCGTAAAAACTTTAAAGCATTAATATTTTAATATATTATAAAAACAAATATTTGTGCAAGAATTATCAATCAAATCATGAAATCAATAACAACATATAATATGAAATTTTACATATCATATTCATTAAGATAAGCAGTTTACAAACAATGAGAATATCAGTAATATGATTTGGCAATATCAGCGTTGAATCACCATAGTGTGTCATTTTTTATTCTTTCTTATTTGGTGTAGTATTTTATGAAAAACAGTTTCTAAATAAAATTTACTTTTATAAAGCATAAAAAATTATAAGTGATGTGGAAAAGTAAATATAATAGATAAAAAAGAAATGTCAGCAAAGAGTAGAATCTTGAGTTGTGAGTTTAAAATTTACTTTATTATACTTCTAATATGGTTCATTTAACCACACAATTGCACTCCTCTCCTGCAGGAGTATATTCTTCTTCTTTGAGTTTGTTTATGTTGATGCCAGGGAGTTTCCCTGTACCCAGCTCAAAAAAAAACTACCAAGATTTCTCTGCTTAACAGTATTTTGAACTACGATATTTAATATTGTGGTTTTATGTGGTTATATAATATTTTCATGCATTTATTATCTTAAGCCACAAAACTATTTTAAGCTGCCCTCATATGTCACTGCAGAAATTGTAATATTTTATTTTCCAAATGAGCCTTTGAAACAGACTCTTAACAAATAAATCTGAATTTATACTTGTGCAATAGCAGATAAGATAAATTATACTTGACTATAACCGTAACAATTTTTCACCAATGATTTTGCATGGGTCCCGTGCTATTCAATTCATACTAATTTTCATATGAAAGTATAGCTAATCATTTTTACATGTGTTATTTCTTAAAATCTAGAAGTTATGTTATAGGATCTCCAGCGTTACTCCAGGGATCCCTCTGACGTATTTAAACCCGTGCGATCATGCAACGGTACTTGAGCTTCACTCCACGGGGTCCCTGATGTGGAATCAGACCCGTGAGCTCATGCAACGGAACTTGAGCTTCACTCCACGGGGTCCCTGATGTGGAATCAGACCCGTGAGCTCATGCAACGGACACTTGAGCTTCACTCCACGGGGTCCCTGATGTGGAATCAGACCCGTGAGCTCATGCAACGGACACTTGAGCTTCACTCCACGGGGTCCCTGATGTGGAATCAGACCCGTGAGCTCATGCAACGGACACTTGAGCTTCACTCCACGGGGTCCCTGATGTGGAATCAGACCCGTGAGCTCATGCAACGGAACTTGAGCTTCACTCCACGGGGTCCCTGATGTGGAATCAGACCCGTGAGCTCATGCAACGGCACTTGAGCCTCACTCCACGGGGTCCCTGATGTGGAATCAGACCCGTGAGCTCATGCAACGGACACTTGAGCTTCACTCCACGGGGTCCCTGATGTGGAATCAGACCCGTGAGCTCATGCAACGACACTTGAGCTTCACTCCACGGGGTCCCTGATGTGGAATCAGACCCGTGAGCTCATGCAACGGAACTTGAGCTTCACTCCACGGGGTCCCTGATGTGGAATCAGACCCGTGAGCTCATGCAACGGACACTTGAGCCTCACTCCACGGGGTCCCTGATGTGGAATCAGACCCGTGAGCTCATGCAACGACACTTGAGCTTCACTCCACGGGGTCCCTGATGTGAAATCAGACCCGTGAGCTCATGCAACGACACTTGAGCTTCACTCCACGGGGTCCCTGATGTGGAATCAGACCCGTGAGCTCATGCAACGACACTTGAGCTTCACTCCACGGGGTCCCTGATGTGGAATCAAACCCGTGAGCTCATGCAACGACACTTGAGCTTCACTCCACGGGGTCCCTGATGTGGAATCAGACCCGTGAGCTCATGCAACGACACTTGAGCTTCACTCCACGGGGTCCCTGATGTGGAATCAAACCCGTGAGCTCATGCAACGACACTTGAGCTTCACTCCACGGGGTCCCTGATGTGGAATCAAACCCGTGAGCTCATGCAACGACACTTGAGCTTCACTCCACGGGGTCCCTGATGTGGAATCAAACCCGTGAGCTCATGCAACGACACTTGAGCTTCACTCCACGGGGTCCCTGATGTGAAATCAAACCCGTGAGCTCATGCAACGAAAATTGAGTGAAGTACAACGAAACTTGAACTTCACTCTAAGTGGTTCCTGGTGTAAAAACCAAACCTGTGAGCTCATGTAACGATACAGCTGAACTTCACTCAATAAAGTTCCGGAGTAGTTCAGACCTTTACTTAAGAAAAGCTGTGATCCCTATAAACTTTTATTTGGATTTTGATTTATGTTTGTGTATTTGGTAGTTCGCTATTTTCTTATGCGTTTTTGTGAGCATTTGTAATTCTTATAAATCTACTTCACTTAATAGTCTTTAAATATCTGTTTCTATTTTTGGTTTAATAATTAGATATAAAATTAATTAAAATTCCAAAGTACTAATTTTCTGAAGTCTGAATATTTTATTTTAAGAATAAAATATAATTAAACTACACCTTCACGAAATTTGTGTAAAATCAGATTATTGATTAAATATGATGGATTACTGGAAATCTTAAACTTTTCCACTAAAGTAAATGAATTCAGCAAAACTCAGATTCTATAATTCTTGATTTCAAGCTGATGTGAGAATTTTATTGTGTAGTTGAGGAACATTGATTTCGTACTTCAAAAAATTGTTTTTTTTACTTTGAAATCAATGAAGTAATGCTTAAAAGTTTATTGTATTTAGACTTAGCAAATGTTTTTATTACTTTCGGTTCTAAAAGATACAGAAAATTACTTAAAAATAAAATTATCCTAAAAAATTGTTTTTTAAATTTATTATAGGACAATATGTGCATCATGTATCAAAATATTTGTTAATTTTTGTTTTAAAATGCTGAAGATTATTCAAAAGAAAGTTTTTATACAAAAAATACTTTTCCAAAAATTTAAGTTTTTTCGATACTTTGAATAATTAAAAAAAAATTTATGTATATAATTATAAACACATTTGCATTTCTATCTAATTCAATTTTACTTCAATATTACTTAATATAATGTACAGTTTTGTTTTCTATCAATAAAGAAAAAAATTTACACGTAAAAATTTTGCGGTTAAAATTTTTTCACGGAATTCAGATTAATGTGAATAAATGTATATTAATAAGATAATTATGGGAAAACACTTGTGAAGATGGCTTTATTAATTCTTATGCAGTAAAAAATTTAGTTCATGTGCATTTGTTAAAAACTTTAATCTTGACCTCTGATCTTTTAAATAAAAGTTGAGAGTGATTGACAATTTTCAGTTTGATAATTAACATCCCAATCAATGCAACAAAAATTTTGAACAAAGAATTTGAAAGAGAAGAACTGAATAATCATTTGTCATTACTTTAATTTGATTTATCAAGTGTGTTATATAAAAATTAAATATCAATATGATTAATTTATGCATACTACTTAAGTTAACTAATAATTTTATAAAATGAGATAAACTGAAATATTTATTAATGAAATAATTGATAAAATAGAATGAACTGCATATTATATTGTTTTTGTTAATCAACATTTTTACTGTTATTGTTGCAATTTTATTTTTACTTATAAATTGACTTTTAACTGTAGCTATAAACTTTACTATTTTCCGAAAACAGCCTTTGGTAAAATGCAAAACATTTTATTATAGCATGTTCTTTATTTTGTCTCAATAAATTCATTATCATAGTTTTAATCCTATCATCATATTATCATACTTTTAATTTAATAGGAATAATTATAATAAATATTAGTATTATTATGTGTGTGTGAGATTTGAACCGGTAGTTATTGTTAACAGTTCAACATGTCTGCTTTGTCAGAGCACTTTTTATGCGAAATACCCCTACATCCAATGTTACTTCGTTTTTATTTCTTTGGGTCCCCTATTTCATTTAAAGTGTTTAACGACTCTTAATGAAGCTCAAGTATGTATTTTCATCACCAGCACAGACATTTCTGATATTGCAATTGGAAGTTTTGAACAAATATATGTAATTCACATAATTTCACAATAGTTATACCTAATGGAAAAAAACGAAATAAGTTACTGCGATTTTTTGTGATAAAACAACGTGCTTTGGATGGGAAGGTTCCGGATTCGATCCCAGCTACCGTCGAGCAACGGGAGAACGGTGATTTGACACCGCGTAGTAGACATTATAATGTTCTACATTGATGCATTTTTATCACCACTGAAATTGATCCTTCCCCCATAAGGAATTTTTGTAACTAGTAGCCAGAGAGAGTATTAACACCTGTTGCATGGAGAAAACAAGAAAACTCAAGTATCCACCTCGACAGACTTGCCATACAGAGGGTAGGAACTTAAAATCCATCTCTTGCTGTTCCATCGTAACTGGGTTCAGAACCAAGAACTTTCTCTCTCAAAAAGCACTGTCCTGCCATTTGACCACGGTGCGGCCGTATATATACTTCATTTCCCTATATCTCATCTACTTTATCATATAGCTAACTACTTAAACCTACAAAAATAGCATGTATCCCTTCATAAGGCATAATAAATAGCATCCTCCTCTTGATAGATCAGCACTCTGAAGCGCTATGTCCTACGTTCGATTAGTGTCACTGTTAACAGTTTGAGATGAATGTTGCGCTTCTCCCTTTTGCATGCTCATCTGTCGGGTTACAGTTTTCATGGTTTCCTCCCTTGCGAATCTGAAATGCGATCCACTTCCATTGAAAAGTCCTCCCTGAAGGCAATTTATGTGGTGGATATTAAAATGCTTAACAACATTCTTCGGCCACTAAGCTGCAAACTAAACAGTGTCAAATATTTTTTTAAATGGATGATTACACAATTTATGACCCTCGAAACTGCACTGCATCTGAAATGTATATATAAAAATCATGTATCGAAATAAATACTGTAAATTCAACTGATTATTGTGATATGCGCAATAACACTACTACATTCTTGTTAAAAAAATTAATTGTTATAAAATTCAGAATCACATATTGTGTTTTACGTACACTGATTTGTTTTGCTTTTCCCTTGATAAATTCAAGTTATTTTAAATTAGTCCACTTAGAAACACAAATGACTAAAATATATCCATTCAACTGATTAAAAAATTTTGATGTAAAACTGTCAAGAGTTAAATTACTGATAAGAGTAGTGTAAATTAGTCATTAAATACAACTTTAAGTACTTTAAGTGTACAAAATTGCGCGTTTTTTTCTGATTAAATAAGATGTGCATTTAATTATCCGTTTATCAAGTGCTTGTATAGTTTGATGAATTAGCAATTAATATTGAATATATATAATTATGTTTATATACAAAATGTCTAGAATTCACTTTCCATTAAAAATACTTATTGGATAAAATAATAAGCCTTAAATTTTTCTTTATCTACGCGATTGGATTTCAAGTAAGAAAATTAACCGATCACTTTTATTGAAAATATAATTAAAAGTTCAAAGGAGAAATTAGGAAGCGGGGGGAATATTGTCCGTATGTTCTGAAGGAAATACAATTTTGGAATGTTACTCAAATTCACTCACCCCCCTAACAAAGTTTTTCCTTATGTCTGAAATATGTACAATATGTATTAAAATTCCTTAAAATTTTATATTCCTTTCAATTGAAGTGAATAACTAGCGTGCTCAAGTAAATACAGGATAATTAAAATCAATAGGCTTTTATTGCGAACTAAAATCAGACAAGCAACACACTTGCCATCTCACTCTGCCTGTCTGGCGAGTGAAAACCAACAGGCTATATATACAGGTAAAAATATCTTCTGATTGGTTGGGGACAATAAATATTTACATAAAATTATAATAAGCACAGGAATCATGTGCGGAAAGAAAAGTTCGTTCTAGAAGGAGAGTCACGCACATGCGATTCTGTAGTGCGAATCGAATACTGCACATCCGTTCACCACACAATTATAACTTACAAATTTAATTCCAAAGCCGTTAAAATTGCGAGGGTATTAAAGGAATTATTGTGACTTACTACTTAATAGAGTAAGAGAGAACTTCTCTCACTCTAAAACTTTGAACCTTCTATAATTTTAATTGCATTAAAAAATGTTCAATGAAATACAGTTTCGGATCTTTACTTTTTGTCTACGGTTAAAGTTTCATCTAACGGTTTATTAAAAGCGCAGACTTCTAAGAGCGCCATTTTTTTGTCTAAAATTTGTTTGATACATTAAGTATTAATGTAACCCCTAATATTTGATAAGTTCTGCAATTTTCTTTTAATAAATGTTTTCTTTTTTTGCCTTGCCTAGTAACTCAGGGAATGATGGGTGGACTGTTATATTACCTGAGTTTATTTATTGTTATCTTGTGGCTGAAAAGACACAAGGAATAGCAAACCTTTCTGCATTTGCAGGTGAAGCCTCTGAAGTAGACCTTGCTGAAAAAGACAAGGGAACTCAGAGGCAATCTAGTGAAGGGGCAGCAATGAATCCTTCACAGGAGGTAGAAGTGACCTCCAAACCATATTCTTCTGGTGAAAGTCAGGAAGTCAGAGGCAATCCTCGCCTCTGAAATTCTAAGATGCTCTAGGCAGAAGATACGTTTAATCGTAGGCTTCATAACAGGGTACTTTTATTTCAGAAAACACCTCCATAAAATGGGACTGTTTCAACAAGACCCTATCTGCAGGAAATGTCATGCAAGAGGAAACGGCCAAGTATATCATTTACGAATGCGAGGCTCTTGCCCTCCCTAGATTAACATCTTTAGGCATCATCCGTACTAGAAAGTTACACCTAGACTCCATGAAAGGGTTATCGGGCTTTATTAATAAAGTGGGTGACACGAGCAACTGTAACTAGGAAACATTTGGTTTGCAGTTAATAGTACAAAATGCTGATAAAAGCAGAGCTGCCAATGACATACAAACCTAACTCTCTAAGAAGAAGAAGAAATGTTTTCTTATTTAATACCTCTGAATAGATTTGGTGTTATATTGTTTATGTTATAAATCTGCTTATAAATTTTTCTTCATATAAGTATGGTCTATCAATGTCTTGTGTTGTGTCGTAGAGTTTTTGCGCAATAGAATCACTGAATTGCAAGGGATATGATATCGTTTTCTGTAGGATCCGAGGGCGCGTGAGGCTCCAAGAAGGTTGATGCAGCCGCTAAGTCTGAGTCTGCTCCACTTCAGCCTATTGTTCCATTCTCTGGTGCGAGAAAAGGCATGAAAAGCTTTATTCATTCACTTGGGCAGGAATCGTGGAGTATGCAAATCAGCAACAAACTAAATACCATAACTTCCTCTCTCATTTCATTTTCAGTTTTACCGCTACGAAGTGTGAAAGTAAAATTAATCCACCTTCGTATCGGACACACACGTTTCACACATGAGTATCTGATTTTAAATTATATTGAAATCTTTGTGTGAATTCTGTGATGAACCATATACTGTTTTTCACGTTTAAATTTCATGTTTTGATTTTAAACATCATGGTTTTAAGTTTTATAAGACTGATCATTTAACGATGTGGCATTTGCTGGATGAACCACTGCATATAAACAGTTTTGCAATATTGAATTATAATCTTAAAATTAAATCAGCTTAAATTAATGGAAAATTTTATTTATTATTTTCTTTTGGTTGCTTAGTTTTCTCTCTATTTAAAATATCTTGTTTTAAGAGAGAGAGAGAGAGTTAGCGTTTAAAATTCTAACCCAGAGCAAACCAATTTAATAACCTGTTATTTTTCCGTTACGTCAAAATACTGTTTGCTTCAAATATTATTTTAATGGATTGATATCTCTTCCTAAATATTTTAGGTAAATAAATTTATATTGTTCTGCATATTTAAATCACTTTTTTGTTTCAACGTAAAGTTATAAATCTTTCACTAGAAAATTATTTTAATGTTAGTTCAAATATTTGATTAAATTATATAGCTTTATTGCTTAAAAGTTTTGATAATTTTGGAAAAGAATGTGTGTTGTTAAAAGTGCATTTTGGTAAAAAAGAATTTATAATAAATTTTCTTTCGACTAGTTTTAAAGGATTATAAATATTTGATATTAATTCTGGCATTTTGTTAGTGGATTATCATATTTTTCAATAGATTTTAGACAAGCTTAATTCTTTAAACGAGTCATTGAATAATTCGGGTGCATTTTCACTATTATCCATTTCCTTTTAATATTCAACGATGTTCAGCAAAACTACTTGAATTCAGCTTTCCCTGTGTATTTATGTGTTCATTGACAACTGATCTGAATTGATGCTCTGGCTTTCAGTTTGAGAGTTCGTGTGTTCGAACCCTGTCTCGGACGGGGTGGTTGTAGTGGTCCTCTTAAAAATGTAAGTCTCAATTGAATTAAAAAAATTAATAGTTGCTCGCCAAGAAATTGAAATCTGGCCTTTTGTTAAAATATTTTCAGTTTGATTACCACCTCAAGCGGGAATTTTTCTAGTAATTCGGAATCCTCTTTAGGATCAAATAAAATTAGATCTAATGCAAAAATTTTAAACCCTTAAATTAAAAAGAAGCCTAAGTTCAATTGAATTTTCTCCAAAATTTTTTAGTTTTTATTTAGGGAGATTCTGCTATGATAAAATCGTTAATGCGCGTTAGTAATTTAATAACTTCTATGAATTTTGACTGTCGAATTGTTTGGTTTCAACATCATTTAATAAACAAAGAAAAGGGTGTGGAATAAGTTTAAATAAAATAAAAATAAATTATCCATCATTTTAAAATAAAGATTTGCGGTATGCAGATGAAGATTGGCTGCATGTGTATTATCGAAATGAGTGTAACTGTTAGTGTGAATTGTGAATGGGTTGGTTTACATTTCCACAAAATTCCTTTTTCAAAACACTGACTTTCAATTCACAAATTCAATTGTTTTAATAAATATGTAATTCTTCGTATTTTTTAGTCTGGAATAATATATATATAAACTCCATGGCACGACAGCCCATGTGGGCCAAGGCCTACAGTGCCCATATCTGTTTTCATGACCAAAGACCCTGGGGTGCGAAGCATATGTCCCAGTTAGGTAGTCAGCCTAACATATATATATATATATATAATGTGTGTGCGTGTATTTTATTAGATAGTTAATTTTACAGTTTCGTCATTTTCCTTGAAAGTGTGTTTTCATTTACGTTTATATAGCTGACATAACTATTAATATTAGAATGCTGATTTTCAATATTTTCTCATGCATTGTTGATTGATATCGAATTATTATTGCGATCCCATGCTAATTTATTACATTAATAATCTATTATTTTTATTTTATAATTATTTGTAGTGTTCCTTTATAAAACGTTGAAAAATATTCGAATTGCATTAAACTTTATTGGTAACCTGTTACCTCAAAGTTTCCTAAATGCTTAACTATTTTAAATACGTAGCATTTTCTACATAACTTATTTGTAATGAAATAAATTCGTTAATGAATAATATTAATTCAAAAATATTTCTATTATTTGATTGCTGTTATAATATGTTTAAATGCTTAATACTACCATAAAACATTCATGTATATTACTATTTTTTATTTAAATTCGAAAGTTAGCTCATTTTTATGGTATTGTGCATATAATCGATTCTTTTTATTTTTGCTGTAGTTTCTGTAATTTTTTAGCTAAGAGCATCATTTTATTTAACGCTCAGCAAACTTTCAATATTTGCGATAAAAACTAACTGAATAGAAAACTCAATATTGTGCTAAATGCGTACAAAAAGAGTATTGAACATTGTTTCCTTATAATTAATTTTTTTCTTTAATCATTATTTTCATTTTTTTCTTATTTACAAATGTGTCTTTTCTGTCTGTTGTCTTTTCATTTATCTTTTCAATGTGTATGACTTTCTATGTAAATGCTATCATAGAAACAAAAGTGAATGAAGCTATGAACTATGAAAAATTACGAAACTGTAGGTTTTAAAAATGATAGTTGAAATACTCCGAGAAATATGAATTTCTAAGACTATTTCCCCTTTTGTTTGGCAATTATACTTTCTAACTAAAACACACAAAATTCCTTATAAGCTATATATTGCCGGAAAACATTAATTTCAATTTTTAATTAAAGTTAGATCAAATGTTTGATAACTTTATATTTTCCTTCTTAAAAAAATTGATATCTAATAATCAAAAGTATAACATAAATATTAATGATATCCTGTGGAAATTATTCGTTAAAAGAAGTTTGTCTTAATTATTTTTCGCTGCGTTTTTGAGGAATATCTCTGTGTATCTAGATTCGTTTCCTCGATATTCAGGTGGATTTTTTCAGTCTAGTAATAGATGTTTTGTGTAAATTATTTGCAAATAATTTTAAAATTTAATGAAATATAATAATATATTTCAGTTATTACCATTAGGCATACTGAAAATGTGTTACTAAAACTGCTAAAATGTTAAATGTTGACTTTTGATTAAAGAAATTGTAGCAATTAATTTTAGGTTATGTAGTTATCTAAGTATATATTAGTTTACATGTTAACAATTTTAAAAATTCAATCGTTTGTTGCTAACTTTTTAATTTTCTGCATAAGCATTTTTGACAAACAAAACAATGTTACCATAACTTAAACTCTAACAAGATATTAAATAATTCATTTAGAAATAAAGAAAAACGAATTATTTGTGTTTTATTATGCATATGTATATAAAATGAAATCGAAAATATTATAATTAATATCATAGTACTGGCCATTTTTTTCTTAAAAAAGAGAAAATAGCTTATTAATATTTACATAAAAATCTACCATCTTGCGCGCTCTAAAACTCCAGCTTTAAACCAGATTTTATATGAAGGGGGGACAGCATTCCCCTCTCTAAAAGAAACATCTGCACTTGGAGTTTTCTACTGCGTGCTTTGTATTTTTTTTCCCCGTCTGGAAGCTCAAATGCTGATGTCAGAATTAATTTAGTGTAAAAAAAGAAAATAAAACCTTTTTTTCAATGAAAAATTTTCTTTATCCGTTTGTTTTCAATTTCTTGAATGAAGGAGAAATGATATAACATTTAATTTGTCAAAATATTTATGTAAATTTAAAAAATATTTTTTTAAACTTAATTTAAGAATTATTTCATCATTTTCAAATTTGATTTTGAATTTCTACATCTTTTTTATATTTTTATTTTATATCTTTGTATATTGAGTTATAAATAAAATTATTTTCTTGCCAAAATTTTGTCCGGAATGGAAGTCAGAATGGTACTTGGAATAAACTGAATCTTATATACTAGAATATTGGCATTTACCTAACTTAAAATACAAAATATGCTTCATTTCCATTCTTGATATCAGTATCAGAAATGAATTTAAACCGTAAATAATAGTGATTTGAACTTACTGTATTGTTACTTTTGCTGTGATTCACACCATTTTGGACTTTTTTATTCTCTTCAGGAATATAAATAATTTTACCTACTTTTCGAAACTCATCTCTGTTCAATTATTAAGAGAAGAAGAAATATGTACGGTACTGGATCTCTAATTCTAGACTTCGATATAAGCTCGTGAATTCCAATCGCAACTTTGTTTGAGATGTTTTTAGTGGTTCAGAATGCTCTTTTAACTCTGTAGGTTTTTATTAAATCAATCCTTAAGTGAAAGAAAGCGGTTGTTTAGCGACAAATATTCACGGGATTTCGCAGTATGACAATTTTCATTCATTTTTAATTATATTCATTGGAAAAAATTTTCTTTCTGTATTCCGATTTACTCCATCGGTAATTTTAGTGTAATATATAACTCTGATTTAAAACTTTATAAAATATTTTGTTCAAAAAATTTTTATTTCAGAACTATTGATTTACTGGTATAAATATTTTAATAAATTATGAAACTTATTATTTATTTTGCTTAATTGAGTTTTTTGTTGAAAACATGACAATCAATTTTTTCAAATCATTTTACCTTTAAATTGCGATATTTTTTATAGTTATTTTGCATTTATATCTATCGATCTTATTGTTTTTATAAAAACAATATGCAAATATTTCGTATTAAGCTTTCACTGTGAAAAAGTTAATTGTAAATTAATTCTTGTATATTTTCCCACAAATTTATATTTTAGTGCTAAGGAATTAGGCTTTTATAGTTCACGTAAATTCGTTGAAAACAGTCATTGACGTTATCCATTAATTTTTTTCATGACGAAATCTATCATGTATTATTATTCAACGGTTTACCTTTTATAATTACAGCTTAATGTTTCATTTGGATCGACATCTAAATGTAACGACGTGGTTGTGCATCTCTTATTTCCTCCCATTAAAGCCAAAAATAATCTTAAATTCTGAGAATCGATCTTTTGTACATAAGTTCGAAGTAGATTGATGCTGCTGTTTTTCTTATTTAAAATATTGTATTTTACATTTTTTTTTTGTAAATGTAAGTATTTTTCGGTTGAAGTTAACCAGTAATCAAAATTACAAACAATAAAATTAAATTTCAAAATTAAACTTAAAAACATTCTTGTTGTTGTGTTGTTGTTGTTGCTTATGACACTTGGACAAGCCAAGCTTGCCATGCCTTTGGCAGTGCGTATTAAGTCAATAGAGAGCCGTCTTTCGTTTGGATCAGAGCACCACGAAGGTGAAAGTACGACTTTGCTCTTTTTGAGGAGCCTCGCGTCATTTTGAACCACGGTCAGGTGATGAGGCCACACCTGAGCTGGCACCCTCCTCTCCACATCCACGCCGCACCAGCGGAAGGACATTGGACGTCCACAGATGAACGCGGACACGTCCCCAACTCACGGAGTTCCATCAACCCAGTGAAGGAGAGTACACCGTGGTCACCCTCCCAACCACTGCCCGCGGCAAATGATGCTTCACTTTGCTGAGCTTACGGGAAGCGGAAAAATATTCTTTAAAATAGTTATTATACAATTAATATATATTAGAAATAAAAACACGACACAGGAATTATCATTTTATGCAAGTTTAAACTAAAAACTAATAATCGAACTTTAAATTTGTCATACGTGCAAACTTTCACACTGTATTATGAGTTTTAATGCATGTGTATAGCTTTTTGTTCCTAAAAAACAAAACAAATTTGTTTACTTTTATATGTTTAAACACTCATAAAATTCATTTGACTAAATTACGTAAAATATGAACGCATAAATTAATGCATTATTCTTTTTAATGTGTTAAAAATCTACTAATAGAACATTAAAATTTACACGTGATGTGATAAATGCCACACATAAATTAATAACATTGAATTAATTTGCACATACATATATTATGAGTGTTACATAATACATGTTTCATTTCTTTCTCAAATTATTTACATATTTATATACAGTTGCACTCTAAAAAAAAGCACTGTAATTTTACAGCAAAACGTGCTGTCGTTTTGGGCGCCAGTACAATATGCTCTAAATTTTACAGAATATTCGTAAAACTTTTACAGTTCTTTTTACTGAAATTTTTACAGCAGTTTTCACTGTAATTTTACAGTCCTTTTCACTGTAATTTTACAGCACTTTTTACTGTAATTTTACAGCACTTTTTATTGTTATTTTTACAGCACTTTTTATTGTTATTTTTATAGCACATTTTGCTATGCATTTTGCTGCATATTCTACTAAACCTACTGCAATAGCTATTTACAGCTATCATCATGTTTGTAAAGACAGTAGAGTATAAATCAATTTTGAAAACACATTAGCTAATTTCCTAATTATGAGCCAACTATTATTAAGCAATTTTTTATATAATATACAAAGTACAAAAACATAACTTATGTTATATTGCAGAAGATGTCATTTTTCAGAACATTGTGAGATCAATTAACTTTCAATACCTAACGAGATTGTTTAACTTTCTTGCCTCAAAATATTGGATCAAATCGTAACTTCATTGAATAGTTCAGAAAAATGAATTGTTTTATTACATATTTTTTTAAAAAAATTAAGAAATAGCAGTTATATTGAATAAGATACAAAGCTTAGCATAAAATTGATTTTTGATACTGTGTATTGTGATTCTACAGATATAAAAAGAATCCTTACAAAACATTCCATTTTACTAAAAATACCAAAGGGGAATTAGTTAATGATGTAGTATTTTAATTATACTGTAAAGATCATCAAAGTTTTCTTTTTGATATTGTTTAAAGTAATTGATTTTTTTTTCCATTATAATAAAAGCAAATAAAGATTCTGAGGAAAATAAAAGCAATATAGTTGACAATACACAAATAATTGTAATGGATTTTTTATTTACATTTGAATAATTATATCCATTTAAAGTTGGATAAATTATTTAAAAGTGACAAAAACATGTGCTTGGATTCGATCCTTGACATATTTTTTAGATTTCTTTCCCCGCGAGGGATTAAAGTTGAACAAGCACCTGAAAAAAAATAGAAATCAGACACATGAATAATTAATTTGAAATTTCAAGAGCTGAATATTTCAGAGGAAAAGTTGTTTAATATAGTTCAATAAAATAATTATAGAACTTTTTATTGTTTCATATAATTGATTGAATTTCCCTAAAATATGCTTCGTTTAATAGTCAACAAATGGTTGTTACATTCATGCAATCACAATCATTTTAATGATAAAAATTATTTCAAGGGATTTTAGCAATTTCACATGATAAGATTATTTGGTAATGAAGGTCTCACTTCTTATGAAGATGATAAAATCTTTACTTCAATTAAATCATTCTAACTGATGTTTCCTATCTCGAAAAACTAATTTGTAATCGATTTAATTAAAAGAGAATATAGGATTTGTTTTATAAGGATTTATTTATGTTATCGAAAATTATATCCTCTAAGAAGTAAATCATAACATTTTCCATGGGAACTGTGAATTATAAATTTTTAGAAATAAAGTGCAAAATATGAATTCTATGCCCACATTTTAAAGATAACATACAAAGTTAAGTTTAAAAAAATAATTTTGTAGAGAATATGGAAACATTTCTTTTACATACATAGAAAAATTAATAATAGAATTAATAATTAAAATAAGAAAAATTAATAATAGAAAAATTAAAATGCTATAATGTGTCAAAGTAACAATAATTTATGAAATGATATATTATAAAACATTTGCTTAAAACTAAATTTATTTAGTTCGTAAATAGTTACCTCAAAAGTGAAATCTAAGTTGTCTTAGAGTGAGATCAAAGTTGTATTTCCCACTAAGATAACTTTAATTTCAATAAAAAAAATTACATGAAATAGTGCAAAATTAGGAAATATAAAAAAAAATTTTGCTGTTCATTAGGTCTGCATATTTACGTCATTATATACGTACTTAGAGATAAATAAATACAATTGAAGTTGTATTAAAAAAGATTTATTTAACTAAAACAATTTATTTAGATTACATATGATTTATTTTAAATAGAATGTAAGCAGAGTAAACAATTTTTGATGAGGTCAGTAAATGTAACAACAAATTTTTGCTTTTGAGTTAAAACACTTCAAACTTTATGAAATATATAAATAATACATACACAAATTAATAGACATGGTGTGTAAGGTAAGTCTGTAATATGTACTGCATCCTGAGAAGATGCGGAAATCTAAAACCAATAAACAAATTCCTGATTAATTTAGTTATGATTAACTTTTATATTCAGTTCTAAATTTCTCATTTATAATTTACTAAGCAGTAATTTTTTTAAAATAAAATTTTGAGTACTTTACTGTAGTACTTCTAAATATTTTTTCAAGTCTTCTCCAAAATCTGCTAATGGAAGAATAATAAACGCTCCAATATCCTCTTTTCCATCCAATTCCTCAATGGTTGAAAATTGTATTTTACAACCTCCAGGAGGAGAAGTTTTTAAGAAATTAATAATTCTTTTAATTTTGTTAGCTGATGCAAACTTAAGTCTTTCATTTAAATCTACAGCAGTTAAACACTTAAAATGGTCCAAAATGCTTTGCTTTAAAAATAAGCAAGGTCATCTTTTTTTAATGTGGAAATATCACTAGGTGTGTTAATATCTTTTCTTTGAAATGGAGAAGTCCCATATTAATTTTACAGCCTCTTCAATCATAACATCAAAAAACACACAGCATTTTGGCCTCTTGTCGGACATCACAATGAAGGATAAATAGAAAACTTTTACAAATACCGTGCTTGCAAAAACACTCTCACTCTCCCAATACCTATTCTATCTTTCAAACATGGCTGAAGTCGGTAAGAAGAGGCTTTACTCTGAATAGTCTTGCTACTAAGAGTTATTTGTGATTATTCTATTTTTAAAACTTCCTTTACAAATCAAACATTTTCTTCATAAATTCTTATTTTCTCTAAACATAAGTATATTTAAAATTTTTTTAAAAAGATTGACTATATTGGAAGGTAGTATTTAATGTGCACAGTTGTATTAAAAAAATCTTGAGCATAATATGTTTTAAATATGTTAAGCAAGAACAAATTACAAAGTTTTCACTCATGTATTTGTTTTTTAATTTTACATTAGCTTTTATTTTTATGAATTTCAGATTTCTTCACTAACATGTAAATAAATCATAAATAGCACTACAAATTTTGCAATTTTTTAATAAAATAAAGTTATATTTGCAGTAATAATATAATTTTTTTCAAAAAAAATGTGTTGCCAGAAATTTTGTTTTATAAATATCAAACTACCAACAAGATTTCCCAAACAGGTTTTTAATTAATGTTCTAATTAGTAATATAAATTTAAAAAATTAATCATGGTTATAAAATAATAAACTTTATATTTTCTAAATAAATTACCTTCATTCGAATAGTACTTCTTAATATGTATTTAAAAATGTTTCTTATATATTTGTTATAAAATAATAATTTTAAAAAATAAATATTTTAAAAAACATTACATTTTCCATTGAAATGCATTTTTTAATTTCATGTAAATCTAAACACAAGACCATTTATTGTAATAAATATCATTAACTGTAATATTATTTTATTGAAAGAATTTACTAACATTTGCGCCTAAAAAAATTCTTATTTTAATGCATGTTACAAAATGGAATTGAATTAATGATAAAAATTAGAATGCAATTTAACAATCTGTATTAAAAAATAAACATTTTTTAATAAAATTCTAATCAAAAAATTATTAAAAATATAAAAATTATATTTAGTTAATATACAATAAATTATATCATTTTACAATGACAGAAAAATCAGGAATTTTCCACAACGAAATAAAATAGAAATTCCGTTAATGTATTTAATAATATATATCTAAAAGAATATAACAATAGACGATTATTCACTTTTAGTTTCGAAAGAAATATAGCTAAGCAATTTTATAACAATGGAAGCACTTAAATACAATTCTAATTTCATCAAAAAATTGATACTTAAAATACTAATCAATTATGTTACCAAACTACAATAAAATATTTTAAATATTAATAAAAAGTAAGTAAAAAAATATTGACACTAAATTAATACTAGTAAATATGATCGTTTGTAAATTCAGCTTAGAATTTTTTTAAATGTTCAGTCAAATTTATAAGAATTTATATATATATCAAAGTTAGCTAACAACTTGCATAATAAACAATATGAAAAGTAT
Source organism: Latrodectus hesperus (assembly GCA_037975125.1). Lineage (NCBI taxonomy): Eukaryota > Metazoa > Arthropoda > Arachnida > Araneae > Theridiidae > Latrodectus > Latrodectus hesperus. The sequence continues at coordinate 6,466,166 of CM075856.1, forward strand.
ACGCTACCTTATATTTGGTGGTTAAATTTCAATAGAACTTCAACAAAAGGAATAATTATTCTCAAAATATCCCCAACTTCACTAAGTGAAAACAAGTGCAAATAAATGGCGAAATCAATTTGATTCATTTGTCACAGAAACAGAAGAAACTTTTATCCCGCATATTCAATGCGCATGCCCAATAGTAAGCGATTTTCTGTGGCTGAATTTTACAGTAAAATTTACTGTAATCATTAGTGTTCCTATGATAGCTATTTAAAAAACAGTGATTTTTACTGTATTTCTTCCGTTTTTTTTTACAGTGTGCTTACAAATTGAAGTACGTCACATATATTTTTTACTGTGGCCAAACTATCATAAAATAATTATTTAAGTGTATCACAGTCTACCATTAAATATGTGTATCATCGAAAATTATATTTCAGTGACGCGAACTCCATACGTTCAACATATTTATTGCGAAATGTAACAGTATTTTCTAATCATTAGTGACCGCATTTTTAGAAACGGATTTCAGAATGATTGACGGATTGATCTAATAAATAGATATTCGAAATATGATTTGGGGCACCAGTACAAAAAATACTGCTTTAACATACCTACTTCTAATAAATTTATGTCGCCGACCGATGGCTGAGTGGTTAGCGCTCCTGACTCCTGAGCTGTGGGTCCTGGGTTTGAATCCCGGTTCGGGCATGGATGTTTCTTTCCTTCTCTGTTCTGTGTTTCTCTATCCTTTCTTATGTGATTTTGTGTGAATGTGGCCCACCCTATAAGCGGGTTTGTGGTGGTATAGCGTGGGCAACGCTACTCACCTCCGTGACTTGGTTCACAGGTGCCCGCTGGGTAACGACAAATGAGTAGCAGTTTCTAGCCTTGTTGGGGCATAGGGTTCAATCTTCAAGTGCCCGCCGTTGGAAAAAAAAAAAACATTATACGTGTATATGTAAGTTAATTCAATGAAAAATTTGGTAACGGTTTTGAGCATTTAAGTTGCTTATTATAAAAATATCTACAAGAGGTAAACAAGTCAAAGTCTCTTCCAATGGCGTTCTCAACCAGACCTTTTCATTCGTGTGCTTGTGTGTGGTTTTACGAATTTGCTGCAGATCAGATCCAAGCTAGCACACAAGTATCTCTCAAAATCTTCATTTCTACGCCGCTTACTTTACCTACACTGATGTGTATCGTGCCATCAATTCCTCAATAATTTTATCAGCATCGACATGAGAAAGACTCTGTAATTAGTTTATCGCACTGTAATCGAAGTTGATCCACACTGATGGCAACACAGAGTTTTTCTTTTATCTCGGAATCATTTTCTTTCTGCTTATCTTGAGATGTTTCAGGTTTTATTTGGAGAATTTATGTTTGGAATTTCTAGAATTTTCTTTAAGCTTGTGATTCCAATTTTGGTTTCGAAAGTTGGGAGAATTTCTTCAAGGTACACTTTTTTCTTCTTAAAAATTTCTCTTATGCTTTCATAATTATCAAATTTTTCAGCCAATTCATAGGGAGTGGTCAATTTCAGGATATCTTCAAGGAAAAGATTCCTTGCCGAAACTTCAACTGCTCAGTTGCTGAAAGGTATCGAGCGCGATCTTTAATTCTGGAATTCATTCAGTAAAATAACTTAGGAGTTCTTAGTCATTATTTCTCAAAGATTTGTTTGAAGACTTTTGATGTCCATAGGAACATTAAATTAATGCAACTATGAGCGTCATAGGTAAAGTCCTTATTTGCTGCTTAGTAGCAAAGTTGTGTGAGGGAATTTAAGTTAAAATAATGACAAAATTTTAATATATTTGAATCAAAGTAAAACGAGATGTAAAATGTATTTATGTGCTTTTGTGAATTCATTATACAAATATTCTAAAAAAATATTCCGTAAAATAGTGTTATTATACAATTAATTATTATATATTAGAAATTAAAATAAAAGCAATTATCATTTTATGTAAGTTGTACACAACTGCCAAATTATATCAATCAATTTTAAATAATTCCTTAAAATACTAATCTAAAGTGTTTCATAAATAAAAAACTACAAGAAAAAATATATAACTGTAAAAATATCCAATTAATTAAATCATTAAATTGATTCTCATTCATAAAATTATTATGTTACATGTTATTAAATCAAAAAACCAACATAAAGTGAAACATGAGTGTGTTTATAAAATAAATAAAACAAACAATTATATACATATTTATTAATATAACTATAGACATCACAATTGTAATAATATAGAAAGTTTAATTATAACATGCATAATACATTGTTGCTTTCCATAATAAAATTATATTACAAGATTTACTAACTCTTCGAAAAAAACATTTAACCATGTGAATAAAATATTCCTAACTTCCATTATACCTATTGATTTTCCTGCGTTTATTAGAAATATTTTTAAACTTTAAATATTTGAGCATTAGATTGAAGGTAGCAAAAATTTTATACGAAAACAACGCCTTTGATTAATTTCCTTGGCATTTGAGTTCCTCAATAATGTTAAATGTAATTAAACATATTGTAAACAATCTTTAACAGAAATCAGATTAATTCAACATTTTTTGTAATGTTATAGATTACATACTATTAAAACAATGCGAAACGAAGTTAATTAAAAAGAAATTTTAATGCAGTATCAGAAATTTCCAAAAAATGTTTACATTGAATCGTCATTGATTTTCGAAAAGAAGTGATTCTTCCTAAATCTCTCAGTTTGAAGATTTTTTTTATTTATTTGACGAATAAAAATTTTCGGATGTTTAGTTAAATTTTACGAATGTAAGCTTGTCGTAAAATTTTACGAAGAAATTTTATTTTAAAGCAGGAAAATAACTTTGAAATAAAATAGAAGAGATAGGAATAGGGGAAACTTTTGAATGCTAGTATAAAGTGGAAGATAGCCAAAGCTACATTCCTGACATTTTGCGACTACTTTCATTCTCAATAATTTTCCTAAAGTATTTTAATTTATGAAACATACTTTATTAATTACAGTCTTTGGTAAGAATATGAATATAATAGGGCATAAGTATTATGAAAAAATTAATTGAACAAGAAGAGCTTTACAAAATTACCGAAACTGCAATGAAAAATCCTAATTTTCATTATATGATATGAAATTTTTTTTCAAATAAAGTCTGAAATTATTTACCCTTTCTTATTGTACATTGTATTCTATGTACAATATTTTTTAATCAATAGGAGCCATAATTTGTGTCATAATGTTTACACATATTATTAAAAAGTATTATAATTACAAAATTGAGTGATAAATAAGCATGAAATCATCTCTTTCTAAACAATCACTGATGTCAGAAAATTTTCCTTGCACATTATTCTTTATAGAATATTTTTCCATCAGTATGAATTATATTTGATAATTATTTACAAGATTTTAAATATATAACATTTTCAAATGTATGTATATCACATTTATAACAATTTGCTTTGATCAATATATAATCAATTACAGGTGGAAAAAAAGTTAACTGGTTTTTTTAATGCATAATTATAGCATCACTTTACAAATAGCTTAACTGTTACAAGTATGCACATAAATATTTTTTTTGAGGGAAATGAATATATTTTTCATATAAATGTATATATATATATATATATATATATATATATATATATATATATATATATATATATATATATATATATATATATATATATAAATTCCATTAACTATTGTCATAAAATGCATAATATATATGCAATACAAAATATTTCCAAGTTTCATATTCAAAAAAATATTTTAAATACACTTTGTAAATATATTTAAAATGACATTTTACACAATGTCCTTAAGTAATCAATATGATTTGTGTAAAAGATAAGAATTGTGCATATAATTTTAGTTTTCTGTGCGTGTTTCATGGATCCTGGAACAACATTTCACTGAAATGGAAATAAAATTAAGGAAAACCTTAGCATTCACTCCTAATTAGGAAAAGGAAAAAAAATAATAAAATAAAATAGGATAAAATAAAAACATATTTACCTTTCTACTTTACTTTGATTTATTACCTTTTCTCTCTATATTCAAGAAACAGAGAAATTAAATTTATTTCTCTTTTCTATCATTGTCTTTGATAAAAAAATAAATGGATGAATAAAAATACATATATATATGTTCATGTATATGTGTATATGTATATATATATGTGTGTGTATGTATGTGTATATATATGTATACGCATATTACTCAATGTACTCAAGATAACTTAATTTGTTATTTATTTATTTTTCATTTATTTATTTTTTTATATAAAAAGGAACAATAAACTCAATGCACCATAAGGTTATTCCACTTAAATTCATAAAATTTCAGACTAGAGATAGGAGTTTTACTCCAGGCGCTGCGTAATACAGAAAATGGTTCTTGATTCAAAGACTGAAAGAACTGATTGGTGAATTTAAATTCAAAAGCCACGTCAAGCTCCTGTTTTCAAAGAAAAAGTTGTCCCTAACTCTATAGGGCGAAATTGAAAACACAAAGTCAAAATTTGTTTCTTATGGCAATAAACACACTAATATAGATGGTGTAAAATATTATAGTTTCAGATGCCACCGTTCAGGAAATTTTAATTCCGAAAGTAAAGGTTTACGTCATTTAAAAATCCATGGCAGCAATAAAATAAATGCATGCTGCCCAGCTGGAAAAAAAGTAACAGAATACGCAGATGGCAAATGTGCAGTATCGTATCAGCAAGTACATATTGGGCACCAAAATGATTTAGGTCACTTATTTTTAACTGCAGATGAAAGAAAAAATATAGCCTCAAAAATAGCAGCAAAAATTACCCTAGATAATATTTTAGATGAAATAATAAATTCTATAACAGATGCTGGTGTTGAGAGGGTTCACATTTACTAACAAAAAAGATTTACATAACATTGAAAAGTCTTTCAATTTGTCTTCTGATTCTGTGAAGCATGAAAATGAAGGAGTCAGAGATATGTGGGTCGGTGAAATGCAAAATTCGGAAAACCCATGCATTTTATTTTATAAAACACAGGGAGACACTTGTACATAATATTTATTTCTAAAAGAAAATGATTTTTTTATTCTTTTGACAGAAGCACAAGGAGAGATACTGAAAAAATTTAATTCCGACTGCATATGTATTGATAGTACACATAGGGTAAATGGATATGTATTTGAACTTATAACCTTATTAACAATTGATGATTTGCGCCAAGGATTCCCATGGGCATTTTTATGTACATAAATACATTCCATACACTAACAGAGGCAGCAATTAATTACTTAAAGAAGACCCTGACACCATAGATACTCAGATGCAAAATAGAAAAGAAAACTAACCGAAACTTCTGCAACAACTTCACAGAATGAAGACAATGCAATTTTAAACATTATAATAAATCATAAAAATTCCACCCACAGTCCCAATGAATAATCTTAATGCAATGATTTTAATGTGCAATATTCACTATTTGTTATTCATCTTATCAAGTTAAAAATTCTTAATAAGACATTTTATAAGTATGAGAGTATAAAATAATATATTTAAAAAAGCTCAATAAATTAAGAGTAAAAGTGACTTTTAGTAAAAATAACTTGTTTTAATTAATTAGTAAAAGCATTTTCCAGAATTTAAAAATTTTTATCAAATGAAGAAATACATCTTTTTACTTGAAACTTCTGAGACTCATTTTATCATTAAAAGTAAGAGACTAGAGTGATAAAAATCCCTTTTTTGTATTCATTTTTACAATTATTCCTTTCCTTTATATTTTAAGATCACATTTTTAAATGAATATTCTAAAGTGACTTGAATCTGTATTTCGGATTATTACTATTTTATTATGGGCTTATATTTTAAAAATTTACAAGAATATAAGTATTTTTTAAAGACAATCTTAAATTCTATATTATATACAGTGAAAACATAAAACAAATAACATCCAAAAGAAAATTGTTTCTTTCAAACATAATTTGCACAGTCATGGCAAATTTTTTATGCCAAAGCTGAGTATTTTTTTTTTTTTGCATCAAAATTTATGTATATGTATTTGAATTGTGTGCATAGATTTCATGTAATCATCTGAATCATTTCTTGAAAAAAATTGATTTTGCACACTCCATAAAGCTTTCACTGAAAACTAAAATTGTCTGAACTAAGAGCTTTCAAGTAAAGTTACTCATATGCATGATACTTGCACTAAAATATCATTTCCCTGGATATTGGCCAAATGATACTAATTTTCTCGTTGATTGGCAAATTAGTGTTATTCAGACAAATGACTTTAAATTACACGAATAACAAATGCTAACACAAAAAATTTATATCTTTATCAACTGATCAATCTTACTAAACAAAAACATCCTTTTCTGTCAAGGACAAATATTACTTGTTTCCACCATATAACGATTGAGAGACAAAATGATAAAATGTTAATTTTACTCAAAGTGTTTTAATTGAGGTATAAAATGCACTTATAATATTAGTTAAATCATTTATATTCAAATAAATTATTTATAGTTTTTACCTAAATAACTAAAGCAGTATCTTAGTTAAAATAGTCTTTTGAAAATATTGATAATTCAATGAGAAAAAAATCATAGAATGAAATAAAATGTAAGAATGAAATTAATTTTCTACTGAATTACTTTAAGTTAAATAATGAAGAGATTGCCATTAAATTTACCTGTTTATTCATTTTTTAAATTTATAATTAATTCTGGCATACATTCCCAGCATTAAAATTGCTCTACATGGAGTACAAATGGAACCATATATATATTTTAAAATAAATATTAGACACATTTGCATCTATAAATTACATATTTAGTAACTAAATGCAGAGTATTTTTCTTATAATTTTTAATCATCATTTAGCTTGACAAATTGCAAATTTTGTGTTCAATTCTGATATTTTATAAGGATACTATTGTATTAAAGTTAAATATTAGTTTTAAATTTACTCCCACCATTTAAATATGGAAATGAGTTAATAATTTTCCTTTTTATTAAATAAAAAATTATGTTTTTGATGAAAAAAATCTTGAATTATCTTTTTTATATTAGTTATAAATTTTATCATGTAAATTTTAACATTTTTCTAACAGTTATGCAGCATACATTAATTAGAATACTAAACTATTCCTTTTTATGTAATTGTAATAAATGGATCGTTCGGTGAAATGCACAGCAAAAAGTTTGCTATTCAAATAGCTTTAAAAAAAGAGACTCGCCAAATCAGTCTTTTATAATTTATTTCAAAAATCACCATTATATAATAACTAATACATTCAATTACAATCATATCAATAATAAGTAGAAAAATATAAGAAATCTCTTATTGATCAGTATAAGTTATCAATTACAGTTGAATATCTCATAAATGTATATTTATTAATTATTTAAAATTTTCCACTTAGTTAATAATTTATTAAAACAAAGATGCAATGATTACCGAACAGAAACAAGTGGCATTTGATCCCTTTCTGCATGCCAAATTCCTTGACATAAACACGCTGCGCTTCAAGCTGCGCAGTTGACCAAGGAGGAATAGGAAGAAATTAGTATCTGAGGGGCTAGACGCTTGTCTGTTTGTCCCCTCTCGCCTCAGGGTATTCCTTCCTGGAACTGTATGTCTGTAAATCTCAG